>CM067882.1:15849662-16449662 GCA_034621355.1 Mycalesis mineus
ACACGAATTTGAAAATAAATTTTATTTATTCATCAATTGATGGGTTATAGAGATGCCATAATTTCTCTAAGATAAATTACTACTTATAAATTACTATTGTGATTGCTATTGACACGGAAGATTTGGAGAAATATCATACGTACCTTTTCGATATTTCGTAGAATACCACAAAAAATGGACTGATGCAGTTACGTAATAAATGGCGTCATTAGGTGGGTCAAGATTCCAGATTTAAAATAGTTTTTGGTTTCCCTAAATGACACAAATCCGTCAATGTGACATCTTTGTCATAAAGTTTTTGTAAAGTTTCGGAAATTTGTTGATAAAATCAACTTTTTTTTGTTAGTGTCCAAAGTTGTATGGCAGTTTATAGTACCTGAAATTATACTTTGAATACATTTTTACAGCTGCTATGATTTATTTTGCTTTCAAGACCGTGAATCGAGTTCTGGGTTTTAATGCTGAGCCGGGTGAATAAAAATAATAAACTCTTTTTATCAAAAAATTCTTGCATGCTTCAGAGTGCTACCCTACCTTCTGTTTTATCCTATATTCTGTCACTTTTCAATAGTGTTATGGTTATGAGAGTAAGGTATAGAGCATAGGGAGTCCATTAATAGACATTTTGGTTCAACCTTTACTGTTCCAATAGTCGTTTTCCATGTCAATTGTATTAAAACGAAAAGCTCGTGATGACCTTCGTGGCGCAGTGATATGCGCGGTGGATTTATAAGAAGGAGGTCCTGGGTTCGATTCCCGGCGGGGCAGATTGAGATTTTTCTTAATTTGTCTTGGTCTGGCTGGTGGGAGGCTTTCGCCGTGGCTAGTTACCACCCTACCGACAAAGACGTATGGCTGGTGGGAGGCTTTCGCTGTGGCTAGTTACCACCCTACCGACAAAGACGTACCGCCAAGCGATTTAGCGTTCCGGTACGATGTCGTGTAGAAACCGATAGGGTTGTGGATTTTCGTCCCACTCCTAACAAGTTAGCCCGCTTCCATCTTAGACTGCATCATCACTTAACATCAGGTGTGATAGCAGTCAAGGGCCGACATGTAGTCGATAAAAAAAAAAGCTCCGTTTAAAACTTTTAGCAACATTTGCTTGGTTGTTGGATAAATGGTTACTGAAGGGAGTAGTCCTTGAAACCGCGCGTATTTTAGGGGGTTCTTCAATCTGACAACCTAGCCGCGCTTAAAAATCTTTATCAACGTTTTATGAGGTTTTATAACAACTATATTAAAAACATTAAAGCTCACACTAGTCCGAGAACGTATCGTTTTGTATTAATGATGTATTTATTTTAACCAAGTGGGAAAAAATTATATTTCATATTAAAACAGAAGTCAAAAAGAAGGCACTACGCTGCAATACCCCTATGCTAATGATTCCGATCAATCAGGCGTGTTATGAGGCACGGTGGTCTCGCCGTATCATTAATTAGATTATGTCGTTAAACATATAACTTTTGATCGTTCTACAAGAGGATTAATTTATATTACTACTAGGATTTATTTGCGGCGTTGCTTGCGATAAAACGAGATTTTATTCACCAACATAATTTGAATACAGTTTGGCTGGTGGGAGGTTTCTGCCGTAACTTAGCACGACGGAAACCTTGCGCATATCTACCAATCACTTAAAGCGCTAAATTAACAGGAGCTAGGAAACGAACTCAAGGCTTCTTAGTTATATTTTCAACTGAACCAGTGCATTAAGAAAGGTAAAAACTCGAAAAATTAACTACAGAAACAACGTAGTCTTGGACCCTAATAAAAGTTAAGCCTCTCTTAAAAGCAGACAAAAAAGGCATTAAAATGAAGTTGACCGAGAACATTCTTCAAACTAAATATCAAAAATCGAACGGTGGTGTTACAAAGCGCCGCTAGATGGCAGTTTCGATTTTTTGCCGCAACGGATGTCCAACAGCACGCGCTGCATTCTAAATTCGAAATTTCTGCCATTCCACTCTATCTGGAACGGTGTATATAGCCGTCTCTCTCTGGCAACATTTTTTTGCATTTCGATTCAGAAAGCGTGGTCATTTTTGTCGTTTTTTACGGCTGCTTTTCTTTTAGTATTGCGGTGGCAGTTGGCTTTGTTTTATTTGCGCTTATATAAAACGTTCGCAATAAACTATCCCGGTCCGGGTTATTAATCTATGGTTACTTTGCATATACGTTTCTGCTTATACCCGCTTTAAAGATAATGATGTTTTAAACAAGTTTTACAATGTTTTAGCTAGTATCGAAGAATTCTACGTGAGCGTTACATCACAAAATGAGTGATTATGCTGAACAAGTCTATCGAGTGTATAGTTTTAATTATGTCGTGATGAGTCAGTCAGTCAGTGGTATAGATTATTATTTAGGTAGGGTATTGCTGAGTCAGATTTATTATTCCGTTCAATAAAGTACCTATACTGCAACTAACACTAACACTCCTTTGGCGTCAAACTACGAAAATTTGTAATAAAAAATATTTTTTGTGCTTAAAAAATATTGTTAGAAGTTTTATTTTTCATTCAATGAATTTATAGAATGACATCATATTGGCGTTTCTAATAAGCTTCTAAGTAACTACACAAGCCTAATAAGGATGAAAATTAATAATTCAAAGGGATACTAACAAACGTCAAGATTTACATCCATATTTTCTTTTCCTCCATCATAAATTTGATGACGCTGCTTTTACACGCTCTCCAGAGACATCTCTAAGCACTAAAATATTATTAGAAGTGCTACATCACCTCCCAGTAGTGCCAACATTTTAAGCGTACATTCTATACCATAAACGACTCATTCTTTGTTTTTTATCTGTGAATTCCACGAAGTGGTCAGCGAAATAAAATTGCCGAGCTGCCGAAATCCATAAAGAAAGGCTTATTCGGCGTCTTGTGTTGGCGGAAACGAAAATGCAGCCTTTTGCTTTTGGTGCATGTTTTAAGCGATTCACTTACGAGTTTGTAGTATTATTTATTTTTGTATCGATTTTTTTTATGTTTAACTTGTTCAGCAATAGATCTCACGATGAGGAAGATGAGCGTTTCGATCATGCGAAAATGTCACTCGTATTTTCTTTTCATATTTTCTTAGCAGTTTCCCCTGCACATTATCACCTTTACTGCGTCTGACCTCTACTCAATCGTATTTATTAAACCATTTTTACTATTGAACATTCTGTGTAGGTGGTATTCATGATAAGCTTCAATAGCCATTATTTTGATTAAGTAGGAAAACCAAGCGATTCTTTTTGAAAGTAAGCATAGTCAATTTATTCCTGGACTTTCCGGAATAAATTTAATTGTACTGAAAGCCAAACTCCTCTACCTTGCACCATCGTCCAAAGGTACATATCTTCGACGAGTAATAAACTTTACTAGCTCTGTAAATTCTATGCCCCCAGCTTGCATTGTGACTATAACTAGTCAAGCTAACACTGCACCGCCCTAGGCGTACAGACGGGCTGTAATCTTGTATGTACAATTTATTTTATGTACTAAATACGAGGAGCAAAAGAATGAACGCGCACACTAAATTATGTATTGTACCTACGCCGTGATTGCATTTTTTTTTCGTTTTGTTGGAATGGTTGTAGGCTTTTGGACCTATAATATGAAACCTTTTGAATTATATTTCTTACGAATATCTAGTTGTGGAAGTGAGAAAAGATTTTTAATTAGAATATAACCGAATAGTGTATTTCTGTATCTCGGCTTTTGTATAATATCAAGTGATAGTCGTTTGATTTACTTTTATGAATATTTAGTTCTGAAAGAAAAACAGATCATTATTTGGAATACAACAAATTTAGGCTTTTTCGTAATTATAGGGCTTTTCGTGACAGAGCTCATTCGAAGAAGTACTACGGCCATGTTTATTTCTGCCACCACTAGTGGAAAAAAGAAATGATATCCTAACTAAATTTATAAATGCGAAAGTAACTCTGTCTGTCTGTCTTGCTTTCATTCTACAACTACTGAACCGATTTAAATGAAATTTGGTACACAGTAAGTCTAGAGCCTGAAAAAGGACATAGGCCACTTTTAATTGCGAAAAAAGGGTTGTAAGGGGTTAAATGGGGGATGAAATGTTGTATGAAAGTTTCGTCATTTTGAAAGCTTAAGACCTATTTCTTAGGCAATTAGATATTAATAAATATGACATTCAATACTTAAAAAAATTAGGCTGCCGTAATAAGTAATTCCACGCGGACGAAGTCGCGGGCAAAAGCTAGTTTACAATACAGCCCATTTGTGTGAGTTCGTCCGTAGGATTTCTATGTTTATGTCTGTCGCCAAGCAGCATTGCTGAGCTCCAGTCTGAAGGGCAAGGTGGCTGGTGTGATTGAGAGTAAGCATTTATGCCTTTGTTTGGTTTGGTTAATAGAGATGAGAGACACTTTGTAGGACGTGCTCCATGCATGCCCTGCGAAGTATTGCTCTGGTTGTAAGCGAGGTTTTCCCACATACGAGTACCATCAGATGTCTCCGTAATCAATCGTTTATTGCTTGCATTTGTGAGGGTCATAAATTTCTTAATTCATTTTATGTACAGATTTGTGTGTGATCTGTGTTTTTTGAGCCCAACTGTTGACCGGCATTCCTTTGGAACCATTACGTTCGTCCGTGTTTCATTCAAGTAAATATTAATAGATGTATCAAATATTTCTTACTGTGCTTTATCGATATTTATTTCTCCTAATTTGACTGCATTTCTCGGTTACTGGTCGTGCCCATTTATCATATACATATCTCATTCTAACACACACAACGTGGGTATGTTTGTCTCGTTTGTTCGCGTTAGGATTCGACGCGCGTACGCCGGCGAGCCCGCGCGTGCCCTGGTCGTTGAAGGTTTTTTTCTATCGCAAGAAAAGCCGTAAAACGAAGTGATGGTTCAAAGCTAGCAGTTTAGGGTAATTCCCGTTTGTTTTTAACAGATTATCGCGTTGGGGAGAATTAATGAAACCGAAATCGGGAAAGCACCTTGCAGTTTCAAAGAAAAACAATAAGAATTTTAATTTAACTTTAATGTTGATGTCGGTCTTTCGAGCGAAAACGAAACGTTTTTAATTTTTTAGTTTTAAGCAGAAACTTTTAGATCCTGTTTCTTTTATAGATAATAATGGGAGGTCACTATGGAATTTAGACCGCGATGGTTTTGGGAGGTAGCAAGTTTCTTTTTTCATATATGAAAAAAGCTCGCACTTGACCAAAATCTCACCTAATGGTAAAGTGTAAAGTGTAGATGTGGTCTATGATGGGAGGCGCTTGCTTAGAAAATGCCTGTTCACTCTTATTTTAAAGATACCAAAGTTGTAGGAATAAGAAAAAACTGACCTCGAAAGAGTATCATGTAGTACTACTCAGTAGCCAAATAGATAGCTTCGTGTTAATCCTTTGCTTGAAAGCTGTAGGTAGTGAGTCAGAACCGGAGAGGCATCTGGGTGACGTTTTTAGGTCCACCCACGCCTGCTGCCTGAGAGTAACCTTTCACATGACAACTATGTGTTGTTAAGATCTATAAGTGTCATCATCATCATTATCGTGCTATTTTTCTTCCCGCTGTAGGGAATTCTTTTAGGAGAAGATCTATATTTGCTCCGATTAGATATACTTTCCTGCTCCGAAACGGATTGGCGGGCTTTTGTCATAACTCTTGTAACGATCACTATCAGAAATTTTAAATTATAATGATCGGGATAGCTAAACGTGCTCGAGCCACGAGATTGTCACACTACTAACTTCTCAACTTTGTTCGGTCTGAGAAATTTTTTACTGAATTTCTTGGACAAAAGAAAAGTTCAAAGATCGCCTCAGGATTCGAACGTAACTGGTTCAAGTCCTGAGTCGTTGGTTTTAGATTTGGGAATTAGTCATGTCTTTATATTCTAAAGCGACGTACGAGCTAGATTATAAGCATCTTTACCTACCCTAGACACCAAGAAAGCACGTCAATACGAGCACCATTTTATTGAAAAATGTGAAATGGTTACGATAGAGTATTTGTTTTACGTGTAGTGTCATCTATGAAATATTCTAGTAGTAAAGACGTAAAGGCGCGCGCACACTCATTAGCCGGGCGGGTATTCGCGCCGCGTGGCGCGGTCACGTCGCTAGCACGCGCCGCTGTACGGCTCCGTTGTCAACCGGCACGGCTCTTTGACAAACCGTTAGTAATAGCAATAGCTTCGCGGTTAAGAGGCCGGGCTCAACCGGGACATTGGTTTGATTCTTGTTTGTATACATACTACTAATAGTCTGGCGAGTAATTGCAGAAAAAGCGAATTATTGGATATTTAAAATATTTAGTTAATATTCTTATTTGACTCCCCGACTCATTTCACTTCATTAGCTTTAATTCAGAAAATCTTATTATTTACTTACAGGAATCATTTACTTTCGAGATTAGAAGAATGTGATATTCCAGATTACCATTTTATCGTTACTAATTCATATACTACAATAATGCCAAATCTCATTATGACATCACACAACTGGAATTAAATAGCTATAACATAACAATAAATAAAGACCTCCTCCTCTCACTCCTCTCTAATCCTAGGTAACCAAGACCAGAAACAAAATAAGGACAAGAAGCCTTGACTTAGGGACACTACTTAATCAATATTATTTATTCATACTTATATCTATTTTATGAATATTGTATTTGATATCACGAATTGTTGATTCGATAGAGAGACGCATATCTTAGCATTCCATAGATTCACTGTGCGGGTGCCCGGTGCATCGTGTGGCAGAGAGAAAAACGCCAAACAAAATCTGAGACTTGCGGCAGTTTGTTTATGTCAATGATAGGTGCGTATTACTTATTGAACGTCACTTTTTTAATTAATATTATATATAGATATTTATTGTACAACTATCGTGACATCACGAATTGTTAGGTCAATTACATCATACATAGGTACTTCAAATACGTGTCACCTATTTAACGTCACAATGATGACGTGATATAATCACACATTGACGTAACAAATCTGACCAACACGTAGTATATTTCTTACGTAAGAAACCATATCATCGGGGTTTCCTTTAAATCTAATAACCCTATACGAATTTAGAAAATTAAATTTTTTTACCAAAGTGAAAATTTATGATGGAAAACTACTAAGACAACTGACTGAAATAATTGACTTAAGTCAAATTAGCAACTTTTAAAAGAAGTTTGCCAATGTCAATGGTGAAAACTCACAGGAGTCTTAACTATTTGACTGCCAGATCGATTGGGCAAATAAAAGTCGTTTGCGAAATCAATGGAAACGCGTAACATTCGTATCGAGGCACGCCTCGTGTTACTTTATTATAAGTTATTATTGTTATCCGCTGTCCATGTGTTCCAGCGGCGTTAAATGTTAGCTAGATATTGTATTCTTGAAAGAGATGTACAAAATCCTTATTTAAGTGTGAGATTTAATAAATCAACCCTTTTTAAGAATAACCTAGTAGAAAAAGTTGTATAAAATTGTCCGATGTGTGCACTTACTAAATAAATGTTATAGTAACACAAGTAAAATAAAAACGATTCAAGTAGGTGCTGCAGATTTGTGACCGGGATCGATTGCTTAACGTGCCCTCCTAAGCTGGGTAGTCTTAACATTAACATTTACTCTATATGATGCCACTGATAATTTCTTGGTAGATAGAAACCCTCAATTTATTATACAGCGGAAGATTTTATTTATTACTGCTGGACACAGGAATTTTTTAGGGACTTTCAAACACAATTATCTTGAGCCGCCTGTGGCCAGCGACTCCTTACGTCACGTTTGATGTCGTCAGTTTGTTTATTTAAACGGACGAATCTGTAGAACTATTAGATAGATTCTAATGTTTAATATGATAGCCCAGACATATAGTGAGTGTCATAGTCTTCCAACACTCAGATGTAGGTACGTAAACTCGTACGTACACACAAGTAAATTACTGGGCACTGTTTTACATAATCTCGGATTCAAAGGCTACGGACCAACTAGAGTGACTGTTGTCCACTTCAATAAAAAGTGTATTAAACACAGTAAACGTTTAGTTTAGCGGACATCTGAAGGGCTCGTACTAGCGGGCTGACACCGCCCGCATTCTAATGCAGCTCTTTGACCACGCCGCTTCGGGGAATGGGCGGCTGGCGAATATTGATCTAGCATTTCGTTGGACTTACTTCGCAATACGCAGGTGTTCAACTACAACTTTTCTTTTTACTCAATGAATTGTTATTCTTGTTACATTTGTAAACTCTGAACAAATTGTGTTTTGTCACTTTTTTTTGAGTTCATGGCGTTATAATTTCGTTTTAATTCCTGTCTTCATCTTTCACAAAGTAATGTTGTATCTAATCAATATATGGAAGATATAAAAGTCGTATAAATCATAAAAAAGTTAGAAACCTAAAACGTGGAATGATAATCGTTAAAAAAATTCGTCTCTCCTAAAAAAGATTTCAACGAGTGCACAGCTACCTTTTCTAAATACTAAGCTGCGTTATCATTTATATGAATTTTTTTTAAAAATAGCTATTATTTCGTAGTTAAATAAATATATTCATAAAATATGCATATATTATTTTTAAATTACAATTGATTTCGTAACAAATAAAATTTAAATTCGCTACACATAAAATTTAAATTCGTTTATTTCAAGTAGGCTCAATTTACCAGTATTTTTGAAACGTCTAGTTTGTTTGTTTATAGTGACTCTACCACTGGTTTATAATTCTATATAGTATAAATAACACAAATCATACAGAGAAGAGCTGGCATTTTACTCTACAATCATTATTTAAAGTAAAATATAAATTAATTCTAATTTACAAGTTAGTGTTACTGATATATTATTTGAATATTATGTGAATAAATGTGTTTAAAAATATTAGTTTGTTCTTATTGCTTCTAATTAGATATATAGATAAATATGCTAAGAAATGCGGTAAAATTTTTGCAAGGCTCTTCGTGATACCTAATTATAAATAATAACATTAAGTAGAATAATAATGCTAAAGGAGCACGATAAAGGGAGCAAAGTTCAGGGCTCATATTTAATTCAATAGTGCTTACCATCTCAATAACACCACGATGTTCTAACGTGAAATTTGTGCTCACGATTTTCAAAATGTAGGTCTATGTATAATTTACAATATTTTTAAGAAATGCTAGTGGACGTTCGCTAGTAATCCGTTAAATAAATGTTTAAAACACAGGTTTATACCTAGTTTAGATACAGTTGATTTCGGTTTATTCTCCAAAATAAGATTAATGTAAGTTATGCCTATTAAGCAGATTTAATCTTTTACTGAAAATAAACATGATATTAAAAATTGCCGTGCCTGCGGAATTAATCTAACTTGTACCTTCGCACTAAAAGATGTCGTTACATTTTTAACTAACGTGAAACAAATATTATAATTTTATTAACTTGTATCTGATTTAAGCGATTCGTAACAAATGACTAGGTTTTAAATATACGTTTAATTTATTTTAGTAATTCGTTATAGTTATGTTGTATAGAACTGTATAGAATATTTGTTTTTTGGGCGACATATTGTATGAAGCTGGTAGGTACGTGTAATTGTAACTATAACAACATTTTCTAAGATGTAAATAAAAGAAGACACATAATATTGTAAGGTCAGAATTACCAATGGTAACGCAGACACAGATGTTCCCATACTAAAACAAATGTCAATGGCCCCGAAAATTCTACAATTCCGTACAAAATTACAGGGCAATCGCTCGTCCACCAAATGACAGCCTGTGACAGCAAATGACATAATTGTCAAAACGTTCACTTCAATGACTGTCGCACGTGACAGCAACACTCGACAGAGACAACCATGAGAATTAATGAACGACAGAAAAGGATAGACAATGGCGTGGCGGTGTCAATTATAGGCGGGAAAACAGAATTAGAGACCACGAACACGCCGGTTTCAAATTTGGAACCGTTTCGTTCTAAAATCGATAAATCGATCAATTTTATATCAATTGCGTGTGGTCGATTCTCTAAGAAATAATTGAATATCAACATTAAGTTCCGATAATATACTATTACGTTGATTATCTACTATCTGTGAACTTATGAATGAAAGTTCGCTTCATTCATGTCACAAACATGCAAAATATGGTCGCAATATTTTTTAATAAAGACCATTCAGTCGGAACATTATTATTTAACGCAAGGTTCATGATTTTATGAGCATATTTTATGTGTTGCAAGAAAAATCTGCAATATATTTGACATCGCGCGCCGGTCCTTTCGACGCCTGTCGTGCATAAAATCCATGATCATTTCTCCTAATTATACGAGGACGAAGGCTTTTAATGGTTTTAGTGTACACGACTGCTAAACTGGACCTATTTTATACGGCTACTCACACTTCGACTTCACAAAGTTTTAGTAATTCAATAGTTTTTAAAGCCATCTCAATTTTTACTTATCATTTAAGTTTTTTGTCTCACCTTGAATTATGCGAGTACGGAGTATCAAAAACTACATAATGCTGCTGAGCATTGTGAATAATTAAATTTATAAATTTTAATTTAGCTTAGTACCTACTTGATGTTTTCATTTGCGATCTCATAGGACGACAACTTTATGTAGGTAATTTTGATTTTATGTCACCGATAAGTACTTAACACAGTAAACATAATATTATGATAAAATGTAAGGTATTTCCTTAAAAAAAACTTGGATATAAGGATCGCTTTCCTAAATATTTGAACAATAATTTTACGACTGTGATAATCTTAAGGAAATCGTGAAACGACATATCGTGTAATATAAAAACGCAGAGCAATGTGGGTGTTCGAAATATGAAATTACGTTTATTCGCGAATGTGAAACTTTTTTTTGAATTGAAATTGTTGTGATTACAGCTATTATGAGCGTGTTTATAAAAGAGTTTTCAAGTGGTTTTTCTTTTAAAAATTGAACGTTATTTATTGCGTTAACTGGACAATATTTATGGCAGGTAAAAAGCGCAAAGCAGATGTCACACGTTTTTAGTCGAGTCGTGAAAGCGGCGTAATTTTATTTATCGTTTTTTGATGAGCCGGTTTATTCACGGTAAATTCGTTGTTGATTTTTAACTTGAATATTTCTCGCTTGGAAAAATAATAACCATTGCAAATAGAGTGCAAATTCTACTGTATTATAATAAATACATGATATAATTATAGCAGCTCTACAAATAAAGTAAACAAGTGATACGTGATTTATTTTATTCATAATGTTAAATTTTAATTTATTAATGAGATTAGATGAATGAGATGCCTCCCTGTAGGCCTGACCCGGACCAAGCCCAGGCCAAGACCAAGACAAGGCCCAGCTAGGAATCGAACCCAGGATGCCCGTTATATAAATCCACCTATCAATTATTAGACTCTATTATTATTTAGTATTATATTGAAATAGCATGATTAAATCGCATTTAGTATCCTAATTCAAATAAAAAATAAAATAATCTTTATTACCATGAAAATCATTTTACAGTAATATTACCACTCCACTAGGGAACCTGTATCTCGGGAGACCTTAGATATGATGTTATAGGAATTGTATAATTAAATTAAATATAAATAAAAAGTATATAAATATAAATAAATACAAGACAAAACTATCGTACACGTAGTTTTCGCTTCAGCTAGCAATAACTCGTATAGAAATAATGCGTTTTGCTCAATACAATGAAATAGATAATTCGATTTTAATTAATTCAATGAACCGCAATTACAAGAATCTATTATCTACAAAAACATGTGACGCGGAAGCCGCTGCGAGTGTAGAAAAAAACACAATTATGACACTTTAATGATTTCTGCTTTCGTCATGAATATGGAGGTGTATGGGAAACAGCGGGTCAACTTTCTTTGCCACTCTTTACTGCAGAACTTTTACGGCTCGCCTACAGTATCTGTCTATTGGAATTTTATCATTATCTGCATATTGTAAAGGCCTTTGATGATCCAGTGTTTATGTGCTTCAGCTGAAAAACAGCGCTGTGTATTATGACTGTAACGCTGTATGGCGGAAGTCTGTCTGGGTATTCTTTCCCTCACGTATACGGCAGCGTTAGCAGGTTCCTCCTATCTGACTCTAACCCTTATTCAAGGTGTCACTTCTGTCGGGCGTCCCGAAACGCAGACGTTCTACCGGATTACGAGTTCGTGTCTTGGTCCTTAAGATTATCACAGGCTACAAAATATTGAGCTATTCTTTCTTCTAGAAATTTTCTTTTTTATGTATATTTGCAGCCCGGAGTTTAGAAGATATTTGTAATACATCCTCGGAGAACACGTTAAGCCGTCGGTGCTACTACTTATTAACATCTGATAATTAGGTACCCTAATACGCCCTAAGCCCGCCAACGCCATAATTGACGTTTAAAACAGTTTTATGGATTAATTATATTATCTCTGTTACATGAACATTAAAATAAGTTTAAATTAAAATGATACAAAAATAAAGCTTGTGCTTGTTACTGTGTTGTTACTATGTTGTGTACTTATTATAAATTGTGAATTTTGGTTGCTATTCGCAAATTGGACTACAAGTATATATAAGAGCCGTCCGAACATTAACGCCATACACACTTAGCTAGAAAAGTATTATTTTTCGTAAGAGGCGTGCGTAGCGACCCGTGACGTCGCTTCCTGTTGGGTGCTATGACCCCAAAGAAATGTATAGCTCAGAACTTCGCTTTTATACTTTTTATTTGACAGGAAATTACTCGATTTTCGGACAGCCATTTTATGCTCCACTGCCATCGATTTTTAATCGATACAATTAGAATGTATCGGATCGTGTATCCTGTTATAGGTACTGCAAGTAACCATAGCAGGTACTACAACAGCATCGAACGATTAGCGAGCTCGTCTATCACACTGAAGGGACATTATGATAAAAATTGCTTTGCGCTAGATCTGTTGTTCAACATGAAATTTATTTCATGTAATCACATCATCAGTATCATCATTATCAACCCTTTAACGGCCCACTACAAGGCCAGGTCTTCTTCCTTATACGAGAGCTGATATGGAGAGTAGACTCACCACGCTGGTCCAATGCGGGTTGACGGGCTTAGGGAGATAATGATTTAGTTCATTAACGACCTCTATCAGATGATGAGTGACAGGGGCAACGAGGTTTAGCGTGCTCTGAGGCACGGGGATGTGAAACCACCAACTGTCCAACTCCAGTCTATGAATTTACTGGAAGTTATTTTATAGGTATAGATAATAAACAAATTTTCTAAGAAATATAAAATCCAAGCAATTTTTTTGTCAATATTACATGTATAGGTATTTATAGTTTCTTATTGTTCTAACTGATCTGAATAAAGGCTAAATTATTGTAGGAAATGATTGCATGTAAATATCAATCATGTCGATGTGGCACTCAATAACTCAAAAAATGCGAATTATCCATCTATAATTCTAACGGAAGAAGCGTGGAAGCAGAATAACGTGTAAGCATGTACAAAACTTAAATAATTTAGCATTAAAATTCAGAACAGCTGGCAACATTTCTCGTGAACTCTCTCATTTGCATTTAAAGAGCTACGATCATTCATTAGGTATTTTATCCATTCAATGGTAACAGAGATACATTATTATTATAAAACATCCGAAATTTATTTATTTATTTGAAAACTAACATAAAATACAATCGAATATTGAGAAATTTATTGATGTGCTATTGTAAACATTTTGTTGGAAATCAGTTGAATCATATAATAAAGTTAAATAAAAATTAAATAAAAGTGAAATTTTAAAATTATTTCAAAAATCCATGTAATACTCACGATCACTATCAGATGTTGAAGATAGTGACTGGCTTAACGTGATATTCAAATTCAAATTCAAAATCGTTTATTCCAAGTAGGCTTATTACTAGCACTTTTGAAACGTCTAATTAGACTATTTGTAGTGACTCTAGCACCGGCTCGGAAGGCAGGCCCTGTTGAGAAGAGCCGGCAAGAAACTCAACAGTTGCTCTTTTTATAATATTATCAATTTTACAATATTAAGTGTGTTGTTACATAAAGTTATTTATTTTACTTCCTGTGTGAAGTTGAAAGCCTATCCAATTGCCTTTGAACATCTTTGTCATTTAAGAATTCATCGATAGTATAATAAGCCTGACTCAGTAAGTGAGTTTTAATACATTTTTTAAACTTATGCAATAGCAGATCTAAAACTGAATTGGGCATCTTGTTGTAGAAGAGTACATCCAATCCTACGAAAGATTTTTGTACTTTTCGGAGGCGATAAGCTGATATGAGTAACTTATGTCCATTTCTAGGAAGACGATCGTTTAAATCCTTTTTCTGTTTATACATATTTATATTTTGTTTAACAAACACTAGGTTATTGAATATGTATTGACGGGCTACTGTAAGAATTCATATTTCTTTAAATTTGACTCGAAGGGACTCGCGTGGTTTAAGTTTATAGATATTCGAGGCACTGCTGTGTAACACCACCAACTTGCCGACTTTGGGCTTGGAATGTACTGTAAATTTCATAGAAGATTGAAAAACTCGGAATTGTTAGGTGACTTGACCCAGGATTCAAACCCAGGACCTCTTGACCAAAGCCATATAGGCTAACCACTACACCAACGAGGCAGTCATACTACAGAATATACGAGTATTGATTTCGATACAGATGATATAGATCACATTATACAAACATATTTTTTTATATTAACAAATGATTCATTTAATCGCGTTTTTTCGCTCGGATGCTTTCGATTCTATAATAACTATAATTATAGCAGTAATTTTAAACATCGATAGTGCAATATGCATGAAAGGCAGTTCCCATGACCATAACTGTATGCCGTGATTGAGTTTCATATTTCTTTTTTAGCATTAATTAGTCGAGGTCGGTGATCTTTGACCGCGCTTTTTGTACCGGAGAGATTGCGGATTTTAATGCGACTTACAGAGGATTAACGTACGTTTAACTATTTGGGTTAATTTTGCGGTGTGGAGTTCCATAAGTGTTAACTGTTTTTGGCTGTAATTTACGATAATTTTTAACTGAATTACAGAATAAATAATAAATATTACTGTGTTCAAATACGTGCGTTGTAATTTAAAACTTTTTTGGAAATTTTATGTTTTAGAATAAATGGAAGAACAAGTAAGTTAAGAGTAAGTGAACAAAAAACAAAATAAAACCTAAACATTTTTTTCCTAAATAATATAAGAACGTTTTATAAACTTAGTTTTAAAATATTATATTTAGAGCTTTCGTAAACTCTGTATGATAATTGAAGTGCGAGTATGAAGTTACTACAAAGTATTAAGTATTGTAAGATTTGTAACTAATATTCCACCATTTTAACTTATCTGGTTCTTACGTCAGAATTTGTGGTGCCTAATATTTATGTAGATAATGTTTTTTTGTATATTATAGCTTATCTTTATGGTACAGAATAGGCCTAATGAATTAATTAATAAATAATAGAATGCAATTTAAGAAAACACATGTCTGGTAAGGGTTAATTAACAGCAATATTATAAAATATAGGTGTCCTTAGGTCTAAATAATTATGCAATATTAGAAAACGTAGGCGTGTTAAAATCCAATTAATTGAGCAATAATAGAAAATGCATGTGTCCATGATTTACAAACGCGGGAGTCAAACGCATGACCCTTTCTCCGGCAAGTTCAAGCTGTGACCCACGACGCGTAACTTCCGTGTTCCGAGCCGGTGCAGTTCACACGTTGCGCTGCCTTCTAATACGGAGGCGAGAAACAAAGACTTCAGGAACAACATAGACGGTATATGAGCTCTAGACAAATAAACTTAGTGTTAGCGAAGCAAATATTGCTAGGAAGAGGTTAATACAAGTGCGTTAGAGTTCTAATATGGAGGCGAGAGACACAGGCGTTATGAAAACATAGAAGGCGAACGAGACTAAATTTAATTAAAAAGAATAAATGGCATATGAGGTCAAAATAAATGAAATTAGTGTTAGTGATACAATATTGTTAAAGATTTTATACCTAAGTTCTATTGAGGAGGAAAGAAGCATAGACATAGAATATAAGTGTTAAATGCCAAAATAAAAAAAAATTAAAATAAAAAATGCCAAAATAAACGAACTTAGTGTTAACTTATCATTATAAGCCTATTTTTAACGGCCCAGTGCCCACACACATTCTACTTTTAACATTCTTTGTTACATAAGACAGGATAATATCGATGGCGGGCTTAGGGCGATAATGTTTGTTATGTAAAACTATCGTCGTTCATGGCGCAGTTGCTAATTCCTTGACTTACAAGTGTGAGGTCCTGGGTTCGATTTCCACGGCAAGTCAATTTAGCATTTAAGACTACTGTTACTTAGCATCAGATGACATCACAGTCAAGGGCGAAATTGCCATTGATGCCTTTGTGTGCGATGGTAGATAAAAGTAAGTTATTACACACTCCTTCTATACATTTTGTTACATCTACGGCAGTTTCTAGTAGCAGAGCATCATTTATGTGAGAAAAGCTACTCTACTTACGAGGAGCGTCGTAGGTGCCGTTAGTGGGAGGGATTTTTTTATTCGCACAACCAAATTAGGGCATTGGAATGAGACCTCATTCCTATTAAGATATGTTGGTATAATAAGATAATTATATGGCTGTAGGTGTTTTTTTGTGAAATAGATGATATAATTGACCGATGTAATTGCCTCATTATACCCTCATTTGTAGTTATCTGATTAATTATCTCGTAGGCACGATATTTGTATGTAATAAGATAAAAATATACAGCTACTTAGATTATCATTGGGTTGCGGTTAGGAATAAAATAGATTTTTGAGTTTTTATTTAAGTCTGTTGATACAGGCGTAGTACTAGTAGATATATATAGAACTTTAAAGGACTATGTCGTCGAAATGGAATCAGGTAAGGGTTACCTACCTACTGATATTAATAAGGAAATAGTGCAGCGGTTACCCTGGCTTTGAAATATGATGTTCTGAGATTCGAGTTCTGGGTCGGACTAAATAATATTGAGCTTTCCTTCCAATTATTTTCCATAGTCACGTTAAGAAATTGTGTTTATGTGCTTTTATGAAAAAAGATTTTAATATGTTCTAAGCTAACGCTTGACTGCTATCACGGCTGATGGCAAGTGAAGATGGGACGCGCTTGCCTATACTAAAGCCAAACTCGATTGAGAATGCTTGTCAACAAACAAATTAAAAAGGAAGGTAGAAATCACTCATTCATTTACAGAAATTACTCAGTCATTTTACACCAATTCACGACAATAAATTAGGTTAGTAAGCTTAATAGTACAGGATCCGTGGCCTATTTTTTCACTTGATTACTATCAAGCTAATTTTCCGTGAGTAGCTTCATTTTGATAAGACGCCCAACAATTTCCTGTGCGAAAATTTTTGATTGTGGTAGCTAACAGAGGTAGCAATGATAAAATATGTCGATTTGATGATTCTTCAATATTTATTACTAACTGAATTGTTTTTATTAAATCTTAAGATAATTATCTAAATTATTTGAAAAAATATTTGTCCTACAAAATCTATGGTTTCATCAAAGAGTCCTCCCCCTCCAACATGTATTGATAACGAGATCACCAAAAATGATTACTAACCAGCTGATTTTTTTTTTATTACTTAGTTAATATATATATAATTTAACAGCCATATTGTCCTACAAATTTCGTGGTATGTTATCCCGGTCCTACGCTCAGAAATTGTTAATACCATAAGACCATTTTTCTCATTACTAACTGTAGGACAAAAATATTACATAATAGGTTAGTGTGTTCAGTGCCCAAATAAAACAATGTCCTACAAAAAAACAGGTATGTATCACTAGTCCGACAAGAATTGTAATTTTTTCGTTTTCCTATTTCTAACATAAGATACAGTGAAAAAATCTTTTTTAAAATTTAAATAAGTTTATTTTTTAGGAAAATTAGGTACAAAAATTGGTGTATTGGTGTATTTATAGATAAAAAAAAAATTAATCTTCATCATATTCATCTGATGAATCTTCATAATCTTCGCTACTAACATCGCTGTCATCTTCATTTATTTCACTTTCCTCACTCGTGATATTTGACTCTGTAATAACATGAAAAAATTTAGTAAATTATATAATAATGAATAATCAATCAATAAATAACAATAGTATAAATAGGGTACCTTGTATTTCAGAAGATAATTCTTCAAAAGATGGACTTTGGGGACCATCAAACCAATAATATTCATATTTGCCATCAATTATTGTCCATCCAAAATTTTCCGGCAATTTTTCCGTGGGGCACCGCATATGTGCGTTACACCATACATTGCAGATAAATGCAGTTCTTTTAATTTGTTGTAACAATTCTTCTTTTGTTGGTGGCAAACTGGAAGGATCATATCCTACGATTTTTTGTTTTAAAATTTCTTCATTTTCATTTTTTGATTTATATATATTTAATAAAACGTAGTTAACTGAAAAATGCTTACTAACACGCTTATACTCGACACAAACGTGGGATACCTACTACGACGGAGTAAAAATGCTCTGCGCACGCGTAACGGCGTGACTCAGCTGTTGTAGAAAAATACAGAAACCCAAGCGGCACAAAGTTTTCTTTGTTATTGTTTTGTTTAATTTCAGTTGACGTTCAGTAATTTTTTAACTTATTGTTGAGTGAAATCTACCAAAAAGTCAACATTTTTTTTTCGCACGCTTGAGAAATAAATTGATTTTTAATTTCATGACTTTCCAATATATATTCAATTGGAGCACCGCAATAGCGTACCACGCTATTTTTACATCAAGGATCTGTACTACTACTTTTGACCGTAGGACCGGGACAACGTACCACGGAATTTGTAGGACAATATGACCGTTACATTATATAAATATTAACGAAGTAAAAAAAAAAAATCAGCTGGTTAGTAATCATTTTTGGTGATCTCCTTATCGATACATGTTGGAGGGGGAGGACTTTTTGATCAAACCATAGATTTTGTAGGACAAATATTTTTTCAAATAATTTAGATAATTATCTTAAGATTTAATGAAAAACAATCCAGTTAGTAATTAATATTTGAGAATCATCAAATCGACATATTTTATTATTGCTACCTCTGTTAGCTACCACTATCGAGAATTTTCGCACAGGAAATTGTTGGGCGTCTCATTAAAACGATGCTATTCACGAAGATTCAGCTTGATAGTAATTATTTTTACATCAATGATCTGTACTACTACTTTTAAGCGTAGGAACCGGGATAACATACCACGAAATTTGTAGGACAATATGGCTGTTAAATTATATATATATTAACTAAGTAATAAAAAAAAAATCAGCTGGTTAGTAATCATTTTTGGTGATCTCGTTATCAATACATGTTGGAGGGAGAGGACTCTTTGATGAAACCATAGATTTTGTAGGACAAATATTTTTTCAAATAATTTAGATAATTATCTTAAGATTTAATAAAAACAATTCAGTTAGTAATAAATATTGAAGAATCATCAAATCGACATATTTTATCATTGCTACCTCTGTTAGCTACCACAATCAAAAATTTTCGCACAGGAAATTGTTGGGCGTCTTATCAAAATGAAGCTACTCACGGAAAATTAGCTTGATAGTAATCAAGTGAAAAAATAGGCCACGGATCCTGTACTATAAAACTAATTATATTAATTAATTCAATATCTTTTAAATAAGAATTTTTAAAATAACAAAACATAATTTTAAATTTATTAAGCATAAAATATGTTGCATTTTCTACCTTCATTTTAAATTTGTTTGTTGACAAGCATTCTCAATTGAGTTTGGCTTTAGTGTAGAAGATGTTTATTCACTGTCGACTTGAAAATACTCAAATTGTAGGTGGTAGGGAAAACGGAAGCTGGAAGGACTTCCATACTTTCTGTGCATAAAAGAAACGAGAAACCAAACCGCTTAGTGCCTACGTGTCCAAGGGGTATCAACTGCGTAGCGGTGAGATCTCTGCGATGCCTAGCATATTCAGTCTTTATAAGAAAGCTTTCAAACTATTCAAACAAACAACTCCTCGACCTCCGTGGCGCAGTGGCATGCGCGGTGGATTTATAAGATGGAGATCCTGGGTTCAATTCTCGGCGGGGCAGATTGAGATTTTTCTTAATTTGTCTTGGTCAGGCTGGTTGGAGGTTTTCGCCGTGGCTAGTGACCACCCTACCGACAAAGACGTATCACCAAGCGATTTAGCGTTCCGGTACGATGTCCTGTAGAAACCGGAAGGGGTGTGGATTTTCGTTCCACTCCTAACAAGTTATAACTTTCATCTTAGACTGCATCATCACTTAACATCAGGTGTGAGCAGTCAAGGGCCAACTTGTAGTCGATAAAAAAATAAACTAAGTATTCTATTAAACTGAGGAAAAAAGAATGGAACGTTTAAAAATACATCTCTGTGATAAAAACCTCGAGTTAAAATGTTGTAACTTGTTAATCATTCATATTGTACAAGGCATAATTTATTACATAAAATTTATTAGATAAAGCAATCAACACCATGTTTTATGCCAACATTAAATATTAATGTAACAAAAAAGCTATTACATGGTTCGTAGTTAATTACCATGTATCACCATATTTCATACTGTAACACTCCCGTCCTCTATTAACACCACCCAAGCGGCTAATTTGATATACAAGAACAAAAAATACCAACTCTAACACACAAATCAAAATGAACCGTAAGCTTAGGCAACAAAGTCCATTTTCTAACATCTCCGCCGTGCTCTATGGATATCTAATAATGAATTCAGTCATTAATACTATACAAGGGAGATTGTACTGTATACCAAAGAAATAAGACTGATTTTCTAAGAGGTGGTAATTTGTAATGAAATTATGGAAATCAATGGGCGGTTCCAGTTCTTTGGACGCGAGAGCGGACATTGGAAAGACACTTTTTAGAGCAAATTGTCTATGAGAGGCGTTCACACTCGGATGCGTTTGAATGATCAAGATGTACGATTTCTTAGAAAGGAAAATACTTTGAAGTATCAAAACTCGTTCTAACGTGAAGACAAACGAAGTAAGTGCGTTAAAAATTCTTTCTGAAAATAGAAAAGAAGTTATTAATTAAATAACATCTAATCTAATGCAATTCAAGAAGTCCTACATTATCGTATCTACATGGCAACAAGTAGAGACATCTATTCTTCCGAGTCGACAAAAATATTCTTTTATACTATCAATTCTTTCTCAATAAACATACTTAATTGCCTGATATTATTATCCCGTAGGTATCCCGTACTATAGAAAATATGTCTTTACATATTTTCCGTGCCTCGAAGAGCACGTTAAGCTCTCCCGGTCACTATCATCAACATCTGATAGTGATCGTTAATAAATGAAACATTATCACCCAAAGCCCGCCAACCCGCATTGGAGCAGCATGGTTGGTCTACACTCTATATCCCCTCTCCTATAAGGAGGGAGGCCTGGCCCTGTAGTGGGCCGTTAATAGGCTGATAATGATGATGGTGATGATGATATTTTCTAAAATAACAAGTGTTTGATGTTAAGTGACGATAAAATTTTGTATGTGGATTTTTAAAACAATCACGAGAATGTACTTAGCCCACAAATCAGTGCTAAATTCCCTTCCAGTCGAGCCTTTAAAGGAGTGACCCTTGGAGAACGTTTGTGGAATCCTCAAGCCCTGCTCTGCTACAGTTTCTGTGTAGCCAAAGACCGTCCCATTAAGGAGCATTGAGCCTACAGTAGTCAGAAACAGAAAATAAACCAGTAAGAGTCTTCTTGTATCTTTTATTTTTCCCACCTACAATAAAATACACAAAGCATGCAGTCATATCGTTCGTGATCTTATCAGGCATCTATTTATATTTGTTGTGTCAATACCGTTGTTTTATTAGCGATAGACATCATAATATTTAACTTTACACTGTGTAAACTGTCTTCGCATCTAATTTATAGATGCTCGTCTATAATCATACAGAATGCAGTACTATCTAAAATATATACAAAAGATTGCTCTCAAAATTGTTTTGTGGTTTTCGAGAGATTTTTGAAAACCTCGTACCTATTTGCGTGACGTTACTTCGAAATAGATATTTGTTTAGACTTTACCTGAACAACTTACTCAAAATTACTTAAAATGCTATTGGACTGAGTAAGAGGTATAATTTTTCTGCTAGTGCTCCTGAAAATGTTACACTTAAAACCGTAAGCTATGTTTTGGTAAAAATTCATGTCTATAAAACGCATGGCGAAGTTTTAAGGTTAAAAACTGCACAGAAATAACAGAAAAATTATTTTTTGAACACACATTTTTACGCACGAAAACATATACTGAATACTGTACCGAATTAGGTACAACTTTAATTAAAAGCGTAGCATTGAAATTCCGAACGGGACAATCTAATTAAAGCCCGCAACATAGAGTATTAATAAAGCTAATTTGAATTGGCGACACACATTATTAAAATATTCGAGAAAGCGCGCACAATGCTGGGAAAGTCCCACGGTTCATCTCGTCACCCACTTACATCTGGATCAGGGTCTCTGGTTATAAAAAATTGGAGAAACCATGCAAGAGCATGTTGGACAGCTGAGTTACACATACTCGTAATTTGGTTGTTTTCGATTCTATATATATTACGAGTATAAGGATATTCACGATAAGGATTTTTTAAACAGCCCAGCTAAACAGTACTGGAACCGTTCTTTATCTAGTTTTTATGACCTAAGAAATAAATTAACTATTTAAAAATAATTATGTGGTTAGCTTATGTGCAATAAAGTGGGTGCGGGAGATCTCGGCCAGACCAAAACTGCAAGAAGTTCTATATTAGGACGGGTACTAAAAACTGCTCTAGTAGGAATTTAGTAGGCTCTAGAAGAAACTGGGCAGGAAAAACTTGGCTGTACAAAACGGGCAATGATGGTTAGTGTTGGTTAGTGTGTTGCCCCACTACACGCGTGTCACAAATTCTGAAATCTAGTCGGAGTGCTTAAATTTGTTATACTATGGATTGTTTACTACCTACTTCTTGTAAGAAAATCCATAGTAGGTATGTTGGGACTTTGTGAGAATACTGATAGCGAATATCGACTGACGAGTAAAGACTGCAATTTTTCTATAATTTAAAGTAGCTATGTGTTACATCATCATTTTTGATACGCCAGAGCAAAGTTTTATAACGATACAACTAAACAACACAGTTGTGAAATCGCCACACAAATCATTGTTGTCAGGAGTTACCAAACCATCCGCAACTCATGAATAAAATCGTCTTAAGACATTAAAATTTGAACGGAAACCCTAACATATGAGAGCAATTTGCTCTGTTCACCCCAACGCGATGGTGCGTAATCACGCAACAATTATGATCTTTATGCTTGTTACAATTAGGTTTAAAATCCAATGGTTGTGAACCGATGGTACCGTAGTGCGTAAGTCACGGGTGGCCGCTCATCTAGTGCAAAGGTGAAAGAACAAGGTACGGTGAAACTACGAGTAAAAACTTTATAGTATCTTTCTAGGTTTATTATGCTGTATTCTGTGTTGATCTATGTTTTGCTGTGGTAACAAGTAATGGAACAAACGTACCTACCTATACTCAAACTGAAAAGGTCAAAATAAATTCAAAAAGAGGACCTACTGAATATTTGCTAGCTCATTCCAGTACTATCTGGTTTACGAACCAACAATAGAGTCATTATAATCAGTTCAAAACTGCATGCTTTAAAAGTACTAGACAACTATTTGAATATAAAACATTCTTAATCAAGGATTATTATGAAGAATATGATACCCGAAGCAAACTGAACTAAAGTAGATTTTTTTGCACGTAGAACGTTTTCAAGGCTGAGTGAAGTCTGTCGCATAATCCGCATTCATCTTTGTTTTGCGAAAATTATTAAACTAATGCATGTTTCTTGGCAATATATTTTGCCAACTTTTTGCGTTAAAGCTTTCATTAACATCTGATTTCATTTGAGAGTAGCTTAAATTAAATCAGATGGAAATCTCGAAAGACGCTCTCATAGATTTCGAAATTCTGTAATTGTGAAAAATCTGTATTAGTTTTACAGGTATAAGCGTACAGACGGCAGTAAGCGTTATACAAGTATATGTTTAGATTAGTGAATAGACAATAATAAGAATAGACTTTTCACCTTTTGCTTAAAAGACGGCTAGATATACCTAACACTGGTAAACCAGATGTTAAACACAAATGATAAACAGAGTGGTTTATCGTAACCAATAGATTAATGTTGTAAAACTTCGCACATCACGTAGTTATTGCAAAATGGACCTTTCACTTGCGTTTAAAATTCAGTTGACGCATGGCTTATATGCTAGCTTCATCATATCATTATATCACGCCACATAGCGATAAAATAAAACATCGAAAATATACTAAAAATATTCAATATATATATTCTCCAATAATTTCTTAGTAGGTACCACGTCGGAGTAAGAATGTTAGATCTCTTGTGCCTCGAAGAGCAATTTAAGTTCTCGGTATCGCTTGATTTAATTAGTATCAGTTAAAGATCGTTACAGAGTATCACCCTACGACCGCGAACCTACGTTGGACTAGCAAAGTCTAAGATTAAAAATCGCCTGTCCTATAATTGGCCTCCTGGCTCCTGGCCATTCTAGGAAAGGGGCCTAGCCTTGTAGTGAGCCATTACAAATGGGCTGTTATTTGTGATATGTATAGTTTGATAAGAGATCGGCATGGTGTAAGAGAAGATGTATTGACTAAAATTGAGAAAGGGATGCTTAGATGGTTTGAGCATGTAGAGAGAATGGATGAAGGAAAATTAACAAAAGATATTTATGAGGCGAGGGCGAATAGAAATGTTGGAAGAGGAGAGCCTAGGCGAATGTTCTTGTGCCAAATTCAGGATATTTTAAAAATATGGCCAGGACCCAGGTTAATGGTAACCTAAACCGAGGTACGTGTATGAAAAGATTAATGAAAGTGGGCGTATCAAAAAATAAACGACTATAAAAGGAGTTTTCAATGATCACTCCAAACGCAGGCGTAACTGAAATGAACGTGCAAACGGCATCCGACTGCCGCTTCTGTTCTTGTTGAATTCTTTCTCATTTATTTATATTGCTATATAAAACAAAGTCCGTTTAGTTACCATAAAAGGGTATTTCAAAACCGCTGAAAGAAATAATAAAAGGAATATCTCTGTGACCTACTGCGTATGAGATTGAGGAATATGATTAAAGAAACAGTTTTATAGTATTACAAGAAGGAAAACGGGGTCAATAATTAAATACGCAATTATTTTTCGAGGCCGTGAACTGAATAACACTTGAATATTTAAATGACTTTATTAGTATCATGGTTAAAAGTATTTGCCTACCAATAATATAACATAAGCAATATAGTTAAAGTGTAAGTACATATTTTTAAATATTTCAGAAAATTTTCTAACAATTCAAGTCTTTATGCTCGAGTTTAATAGGCCAGGTAATGCAAAGCTTTTCACTGCTACCTAGAACATATTCCTAAGGCATGTGCTAAATGGTTCCTCATTGCTGATATGCAATGCATAAATCTAGAGAATGCCTTTCCATGTTCTGTTTTGCACCACCACCAAATATGGGTAGGTATATTTATTAAATTATTATTGGTCGAAAATTACAACGACTGAACGATTTGCCTCCTTAATACGAATCTGCTTTTCGTACCTACTACTACAATATCTGTCAAACTTGACGTTTCGAAATTTCTTGTAAACAGAGCCTACTTGAAATAAACGAACTATGAAGTTAGTACATACGAGTATATAGATGTATAACTAGGTATATTAATTGATTTAAGTTTAAAAACGAATAGACCCTGAAGCATACAATTTGATTTAACTATTAAGTACTAAACAGACAGTTGTATAGATAGGAACAAACAGTCATCGCATCGTCGGGTCATTTAAATGAATAAACTTAACACTTTATTCAGGTTACTTCAAGTAATGCAATTGGGAAATTTATATTAACATATGTCACGATCCGACCTGATTCGAATATTCCAAATTCATCCAATACGGAATACCCTACATAATGTAAGTGTCACAAATAATTGACGAGAGAGTTAAAAACTTGGACAACATATTTATGAATTTTACACTTGGTTAATAATTTTCCATGTGAAAAATGTTCAGCAAGCAGATGGAAGGAATCTTTTTATGCAAAATTAAAGGAAAAATACACAAGACATACAGGCAAGAAGGCTGGCAAACCAAACCTCCCACTCATTCTACTACTAACTGGAGGGGAGGAAAAAATATTTATTTAAATTTTAGAATAAATCTAAGTTCCGAATAGGACATCGTTTGTCGTATCGTGTACGTTAATGTATTTATAGCTCTACCTATAACATATTAGTAAAATATAACTGTCCCGCCTATTGACTCATCCCGAAATCTCTAGCACTCTATTGACACGAAATTCAGTACAGGG
Organism: Mycalesis mineus; assembly: GCA_034621355.1. Taxonomy (NCBI): domain Eukaryota; kingdom Metazoa; phylum Arthropoda; class Insecta; order Lepidoptera; family Nymphalidae; genus Mycalesis; species Mycalesis mineus. The sequence goes on from CM067882.1 coordinate 15,876,166, forward strand.
TAAATAATTACTCTATCCCGATTCGCATTTTGATGTTAACACCGACTGAGAATGTATTTTTTGATTCAGTTTCATACGGAGCTGTATCACGCACGGAAATGGGTCACTCATCTGGAATGAACCCCTCCGGGACAAACAGAAATGGAATCTCCGCGGATAAAACCGCTGGGCGCACTTATAGTATGAAATACTATTGTGTGTTCAAATATAAATGTTGAAAATGAATGCGTTGGTTAAGTTAACAATCACAAACCCCAATTATCTAATAAAGTCATTTACAAGGTTCAGCCCTACGGTGCATGCAACTGTTTTTACGCAATGCATGCATTGTACCTACAGATGCAATGCAATAGCATGGGAACATACTTCTTTGCTGCATTGTCGTGTTCGGCCATTTGTTGATTGGACTTATGTGATTATTGTGCCTTACGAAACGTAATTGTATTGTTGATTGATAATGCTCCTAAGTTTATTGCAAGCGAATCGAAATATGCTAATTCTTAATGTGGGTATAGACTGACACTGGTATGAAAAAATATTCCATTTCAATTGAGCAATAGAGATGTACTCGTAGATAATATATGCTTTCATATTGCCTATTGAAATAACCATAGACAACGACAGTAGTAAGAGTTAGGTAGGTAGTTTCTTGTGAATTTAGGGGAAAAATTTGCATCACCATTATCAGCCATTACCCAGGGCCAGGCTTCCTTCTTTGTAGAATAGGGAATATAGAGCTCATATCGACTACGCTGCTCCAATACGAGTTGGCGGGCTATAATAATTTTAATACAACTTCCAAAAAACATTTCACTTACTTGACGGTAAAAGTGTATTTCGCTTTACAGATGGATAGATTTCAAGTATTTTTGTAGGTTTATGCATTAAGGATATTAAATAAAATGCTAGCTAATATCTAAGATCTTAAATATTTGCTAGAATTTTTTGCGAATTAGAGGGAAAATTTTTACTTACCAATCGGTGATGTAAACGACAAATACTTGCCATTTCTCTAAAATTGATTTAGGCTTTGCGCATTTTAAGGTTATTTATATACTATTATACAGTTTATTGACATTTTTATCACTATTGCAAATGCAGAACCACATTTTGTCACAGATTGTATCTGTTTAGAGTTGCAAGAGCCGGTTATACTTACACTGTGAATAGTATGTTATCTCATCCATGAAGAATGTTTTACGGTCAATGTTCTAAGTCTGTAAGAATACACCTACAGCTTTACGGCTATATGGATATCAAACTGAAACTGAAAAAACTATAGGTGCGACTCAAAATTTAGCACTTTCTAACGTTTGTTTTGAATTTATGTACCTTTGATTCTTCTAGTTTTGGTCTAATGATGGTGTCGGCGGTTAGCTATAGGAACCCCCAAAGTTAAAAAAGTAAATTCTGTTGAGTTCAGGCTCATTAGTTGTACGCTCGTTTTTTTAATAAGACGTAGGTACGTATTCATAATAAAAAAAAAAAGAATTACGACGGCAAATGAATTATAACTACAGCTGGTCATCTAATATCTATAATTAAACATGTACCTTTGCTAATTAACCTAAATCTCATCCTAATTTGTTATTACGGCATGACCTCTACAATTTAGAAAGGTAAGCAAGAAAACGGCCCATATGGGTACCGGCGGCTATTGTCTGGGAAAAATACTCTTAGACACACATAAATGAGTTATCAGATTTTCGCACGGCTTCGCAACTGTATTGTATATACAGGTTGGTATTTTTTTTACGATCGTAATTTTAAGATATTTAAATTTTGAACAGAAGCGTTCACTTTTTCGTATCCGTTAGGTTTTATTTGATTAAGAGATAATAGATAATTAACATTCTGAATACGACACAAGAAATTGTTTTACAAGATTTTGTTCGTTGGTGATGTTTTTAAAACTCAAAGTAGGTATCATTTTTAGTAAAGTAGACATGATCTTTGGACTTGATAAAATTTACATACTTGTCATAATTATATAGTCATAGTTTTTTCAACTATTTTTTCATATATTATATCTAAGGTATAGTATATTTTGAGATGCTTTTGACCAATTAACACTAATGAGTTAAATTGTATAATCATATCATTCAAAAGATGAAAAATAAGCTTAGGCACACTAATATGATGTCGGTTAGATATGAAAATATATAGCCGATAAATAATAGTCATTTTTAAGAAAGTATCAGTTTAATCTTATGGGTCACTACAGAACCAAGCCTATCACATAAGATTTGATTTAGGGTTATAGTGTTAGTTACAAAGTCAAACGACTTTCGACCCAAAGGATTGTTGTGCTCTCCAACCACTTATTGCATAACTCCATTCAACATTAAAATATCTTAATTTTAAAATAATTGTTATTAATGGAGACGGAGAGACGGAAATTGGCATTAGATATGTGTAATATAACGTCTGTGCATTTGATATCAGTGCGCTATTAAATAATATTTTTAAAACAACATAACAATTTAGATCATCCTGTAGAACCGAATCCTCAGTGGGCCAATTAATAAGTTCGCAACATCGTTGAGCCACTGCACTAGAAGCCTTGGAGTGTTACTTAACATCAGGGTTGTTGGTGAAACAACCTTGCAAATTAATAACTTCAACTATTACACAAGCTTCTGTCAGTCTCGAGGACGTCTATTTTCATTATACATGTTTTAGAAATATTCGGCTTGAGTCCATATTTCTATTGACTTTCTATGTTTGCTATTGACTTCATAATTTAAAAAGTCAGTGCTGGAGATCATCGAAGCGCAATAGAAGCCCTAAAAATTGACGTATATCCAGATTGAAGCAAATCTATTGCCCCTAATGAAGAATTTATTAAATGATACTTGTTGATAAGAGTACCTTGAATCATTGATCTCATTGAAGAGCGAAGTTTTAATAACTGAACGCTCGATAATTAATTATTGTCTGCTAAACTATAAAATAGTTTAGTATACTGTAAATGAATTATGGAAATGTATAGTCTGGAGATGAAAAGTTTTAGATACATAATGCAACAACTTAGAAAATGCTGCTGTTGTTTCAAATACTCAGAATTATTATTTGAGTATACTTCTTAGATTAGAATAAACATTTTCTCTCAAACAAGCAACCAATTTCATGTCTGTCTTGTTGGTCTAGTGATTAGCCTAATATATTCTTCGCTTGTATTCTTGGCTTTGATCAAGAGGTTTTAGATTTGATTCCTAGGTTCGAATCCTTGTTCGGTTAGTTGGATAATTCTAATTTCTTTCTTCTAAAAAATTCAGAAAATTCGAAGCCCGAAGTCGGGAAGTTGATGGTGCTACACGCCCGGGCCGTTACAACACGTTAAGCCGTCGGTCCCGGTCACTATAATAAATATTTGATAATGATCGTTATTAAATGAAACATTGTCAACCTAAGCCCACCAACCCGCATTGGAGCAGCGTGGTGGGTCTGAGCTCCATATCTCCTCTCCTAATAATGGCTGATAATGATGAATCAATTTTACGTTGAAACTGCCAACACAGGGGATATTTTTGTTTGAAAGTCAACCAAAACACATCGCTCATCTCTCATCGCATCTCTCGTCTCAAGAACTTAATACCGACTAGTTCGAAGTCTAAAACTGCATTGAACACTGTACAGGTCAAAAAGTTTATTTCCACAGTTTTTGCCATATCCTGACAGACACCCACTCCGCATACGAAGCACGCACCTGACGCGACTTCCGTCCGTCAGACGACTTTACGCGCTTTTGAATATTTTTTGTCGATATTACCTATGAATACGTTTGACTATGTAGTCTAGAAAAGGACAGAGTTTCAAACACATACAATCAATCGACGTCCTGATCAACGGGATAGATGATGGGATAATTTGCCTTTATTGTGCAATGGTGATAAAAATAATACTAAACCAAAACAGAATACAAAAAAAAAATATTGGTGGTACTAAGAACAAACTTCTTTGATACATAAATACATACATCAGACCACATCTCGTCTCATTCCCATACGGGTGGGCAGACTTCCTTACTTCCTTACATACTTCCGTCCTTGCATACGTCCTTGCATACTTCCTTAGCTTCTTCCACACTCATTAATCCTTTCATACAAGTTCGTCGGTTTAGGGTACTCTTGACCTGGCCATATTTAAAAAAATCCTAAATTTGTTTCAGGAACTTAAATTAGGATAAACGTCTTTCATCAAGTTTAAAAATATTCCACATATGGTGGACTATAACTTTTTTCAAAACTTATGCTTTAATATTTTAGATGCAAGAAATGTCTTCCTATTTCCATGCAAAGTATAAAGCTCATTTTAGATAGCAATCAGCGCTAACTAACTACTAAGCATTAGATTTTGCTCCACAGTTATTACTCTAAGCACCGTTAATATCATGTCTATAAATTACAAACTTAACTTGAACACAATTAACTTTAATATGAACTTTATTGTTATGCACTTAGAGTGTATAATGCAAGCATAGATGTAAGTTGGCAGTTTTCTATACATTGTCTTGTATGGTGAAAACGTATTTTCCCACGAAAAAAGGAAAACTGTTGGTAGAGGTGTGTCGAAATGTATTGCGACACGTTGATTGCAGAGAGTGGAATATGGAAGGTCATACTCGTTAATTACTAGTATAATCGAAGTAGACAATATGAAGTTAGAAAAACTATGCAATTGTATTGAACTCTACCTTCGGTTTTTGTTAATAAAGTCGGCATAGCTTTGTAAATTATACACTCTTAATATTATCGTTAAGTGGTTAGGCATAGAACAAGTTCCCTAAAATTAAAATAAATCAAATAAAATCGCTTTATTTCCTTACAATATAATCAAACAATAAAATTTATTTTATTATAACTATACAATTAGTTTTTATATAGTTTTAATGATAATGTTGTTATGTTAGTTTTGATTGCTATTATTAAGCTATTGCATAGCTTCTATCGCGGGCCTTGAGCGTGGAGACCGAATCTAGAAATTCCGTAACGAAAAAACCTAACACCCTCTTAATATCAACAACATAATATCAAAAGCACAATTTCGGCAACGATGTCATCGGGGAACGTGGCCTAGCGGTAAGGTGCTCTAAGTGCCCGGATTGCCAGAGAGACGCGGGTTAGAATCCCGTCGGTTCCGCAATTATTTCTTTTTCAAGCGTGATATTTCAAAAAGTTATTAAAAGTTCTGGTATTTATCGATAGATGGAAAAACTAAAAAGTAACCGTTAAGTAAAAAAAAAATTTAGACTTATTGAAATATCACGCTCTCGGCCACGGTCCCGATGACGTCGGTAGGTAAACATAAGTTGATAGAAAATGCTATGCAATAGCTTTACCGCGCAGTCTCCAAGTGCCACACGTCTTTTTTTTGTAAGGATTGCTTATCGCAGTAAAATCGCTAGCTGTACTTCGCCGTGTGCTCCCAGCCAACCGGGTTATATCGTCACCCACCTTTTAGAATATAGAAGGTCCGCTTTAATTCCATTTTAAACTCCGTAGGTATCAGTTAAATTTAAATACACAAAATTTAACAATAACTTGTCATATATTAGTCGAAGTATTCAACTGTCATTTATAAGTCTATTTGTAATATTTTCAGGCCTAATAAGCTAAAATAAATCTGAATATGAGTAGGTATAAGAATAGATATGTCTTTAGAAAAAATATTTCGATATGATTCCAAGACTTCCTTCACCAATAGATATAATTGAGCAGTATCAATAAACTAGACACCGATTACGCAGATAAAAGTAAACTCAAAAAAGTAATAAAAAACTTTAAATTGTAAACTGGTGTCTTTTTCTCACTTCAAAGTATATTCGTTAACGATTTAAGTAGCCGTGAGTAAAAATCAAACGAAGTTCTGGTTTTCAACCGCGACGTAACCAACATACTCGGTCGGTACAGGCAAGTGCCATCACGAGCAAGTCCTGTTCCCGACGCGAATTACAATTTCAGATTTTATTAAGGAATGAAGCAAAAACTCTAAGTTGATTTTCTTCCGCAGATAAAGACGTCAAAAACCGATCGGGCACGTGTTCCCCATATTAACGACTTTACAGGTCCCAAATTTGAAATTTTCTAGACTCGGACCGCTCACTGCGCACAGAAGGTGGTGACAAAAACATGACCTTGGCTTTTAAGGAAACTGTACAACGTGAAAACATTTGACATTTGCTCCATATTCAAAAAGGACTGGCATGTCGATTTGTTATCTGCGAAATAACTGAAAATGTTCGAACTGGATTTCGGAATACATTTTCTTGTAGCCAAATAAGGAATTTAAGTCGGGCGCAGTCAGTTACATGTTAGAAAACTATCCAGATTATTTTAAGGTACATTTGATGTGAACGCGTATTTTACGAGAATGTGATGCAAAATTGTTGGAAATATTTTTTTTGTATCACACACAATGTAAATTTATTTGCAGATGATACCTAAGTAACCCTTTAGTTTACTAAAGGAAATAGTATGAAAATTAGATTGTAGAATACAATTAAAATAAAATGTCTATAATAATCAATATAATAGACAGGTAGATAATTTGTAGCAGTAGGTATTCATATGGAAGATTTATTACAACTAGTGTTAATCTTTTGCCGCAGGTTTGTTAGAAATAAACGAGGAAAAAACTTGGACACGCCATGTTTTTGCGTTTCAGGCCATAATATAATTAATTCTGTGACGTGCATACGCAAAAACTTCATTATGTTGGATATAATTGCGTTGTGAGGTGGATATGTTGTTTTTGTCCGCGAATGCTGCGCTTGGCTACAGGCAAGTGTAACCTGGTGACGAGTGGAAGACATCTTATTCATACGTAATAAAAGTTAAATTCTCATGTAATATTGCTGTTTTTCAAATAATATTGAAGATGATTTATTTTGTGGTTTTAAAAAGTAAATAATAAAGTATTACGGTGGGAGGTGGTTTGTTACCAATACCACCCTACCGACAAAGACCAACCGCTAAGCGATATAACGTTCCGGTACGATGTCGTGTAGAAACATATGGGGGCTGTATTTCATCCTACTCCTAACAAGTTAGCCCGCTTCCATCTTAGATTGTACTATCACTTAACATCAGGTGTGATTACAGTCAAGATCTAACTTGAATTGAATATAAAAAATAAATAAAAAGTAAACATCAGGTACATATTAAAATGTCTTCTCATTATATCGGATATTGAAAAGATTTTGTCACTTCTATAAATGCACAGGTTTTCCAATAAAAAATTCCACGTTTGTTAAAAATAAAAGTTATTGGTTAACAAAACAGGTTATAATATTCTGCAATTAAACTATTAATTCTTTCTATAACACCTCCCTTTACTTTTACTACTGATATACTTTTCTATACTACATATATTATAAAATTTTACTTATAAGGGGGAAGAGGCAATTGGTGGGGGGCACTTTTAAATTATATGAAAGTTTGACCTAAAAATAAAAGGCTACCTAAGAATTTATCACGCGGACGAAGTCAGGGGCAACTGCTAATAAGTTTATATCACGCAAAAATCAGACAAATTGACAAAATCAAAATAAAAGAAGCGACTCTACCACCCCGGATCGGAAGGCAATCATGGGATGGAATGTCGTGGAATCTTTTACATTAATTAGCTTATTTCGTAAAGCGTTAAATGAGTGTTAACTTCTAGTAAAAAATACTTATTTTCAAATATAAAAACGGCACTCGGAGACCAGTCCTTATCTACAATTTATTTTATAGCTCAGTATGACATGATTAAATAGGACTGTGGTAATAAAATAGGTATAATTAGTAACTAAGCCTTCATTCTACTGATAAAATTAGTAACACTTGACTCTAATTTATTGTATTATGCGTCTTTTAAATTAATACAATTTTACGCGTTATTTCAAGCGCAAAATGTGTTCAATTTTATTTGCACACGATCCATTATTTTTTAAAATAAGATCGCATAAATCTTCATTATTTAAAAACAGAATTAATTACATGAGAAAGAACATCTTGCTTTTGTAGCTACGTGAATGAGTTCAATATTAAGTTTTATTAAAAAATAATATTTTAAAAAGAAGTTTTATGTAATTCTTGTAAGTTGCTAAATAAAAATTTTTAACAAAAAATAGAACCGACTCAAAACGCACTAAAAAGTAAAAATAACTGTCATTTAGTTGCTTTAATTTGCGTAAGCATATCTATGAAGTCGGTGCTAGCCAAGTTTAAGGAACATTTATTTTACGTAGTAGTTTGTGGGTTCTAGGTAACGTCCTTAAAGTAGAACCTTGGCTGGCACCGACTCCTATATGCTTAAGTAAATTAAAGCAACTAAATGACACAGTTTGTTGCTCTTTCACAAAAAAAACTTCGTAACGGATTTTGATAAAACTTTGCAATAATATAGCGTATACATCAGAATAACACATAAGCTATTTATTGTTCCAAAATGTTTACAGAAACGGAAACCACGCGGGTGAAACCTCTAGTAATATCATAAAATAACTTTGGTTAAAACTTTTAGGTAGGTAGGTACACAAATTATAACGTAAATTGTAATCGGAATTATTAAACTAGTAAGTACAGTTTTTTTAAATCACCTTGTTTAGGTATGTTAAGAGTTATATACTCGTAGGTAAATACTCCAATATTTGTCTTGTTTTATTATATAAACTTTGAACAGATTACATTACGTAATTCTCAAGACACATTTTATTATATATAGAGATATTATTTAAAATTATTAAATAAATTCAATACACGAATATACATCAACTTAGCCGAAGTCCATTAAAAACGATTTAATACGTCTCAATTATTCCATTAATTGGTTAATTGTTAATCAATCTGGTTTTCCAGGTAGGTACAGACAAGACTCGTTTCTTTTTGTCTTAGCTAGGGTAACCGATTGTCCAAATTTCTATGGATAATTCCGAGAATTAAGGAACATTGATTGTTTGACAAAGTTACCTTTTAATCTATGTTGTCTTTGGCACTAGACCCGTGGCACGCTAGTTTAGCTAAAGATTGGTTTTGCGCCTGATCTCTGACTATTAATGATAATCAGAAAATAGAGAATTAATACATATACTACAATATTAGCATAGACTCAGGTGAGGTTAGTCGATGTGATTGAAATTAAGTTTGGAAGACATTTAATTATTTTTCCTATAATTAACTTATTGGTTGCACAATTCGTACCCATTTTCCGTTTATAACCGACGAAAAAAACGGAGGAGGTTCTCAATTCGGCAGGATATTTTTTTTTATGTATGACCACGCATAACTTTTTACAAAATTGTCCGATTTTGATAATTCTTTTTTATTAGAAAGGGCACACTTCCAAGGTGGTCCCATTGTCATCATGTTAGGATCAGATGATGATATCTTGGGAAAATTTAAGGAACTCTTCAAATTTTATAGGCACACTTGCAGCGATTTCGGTTTTAGTGTAAGTATCGGTAGCTTTTTGGCTACAAGTGCCGTATAATATACTATGACAATATAGTACGAGTAAGTTACGTGAGGATAAATAACTAAAAAGTAAGAAATATAAATTTTTTAACAAAAAATAGAACCGACTCAAAACACTAAAAAGTAAAAAATAATTGTGTCATTTAGTTGCTTTAATTTACTTAAGCATATCTATGAAGTCGGTGCCAGCCAAGTTTAAGGAACATTTATTTTACGTAGTAAAGCAGTTTGTGGGTTCTAGGTAACATCCTTGAAAGTAGAAACCTTGGCTGGCACCGACTCCTAGATATGCTTAGGTTATAGGTTATAGGTTGCTTTAATTTACTTAAGCATATCTAGGAGTCGTTGCCAGCTAAGGTTTCTACTTTAAGAATATAACCTAGAATCCACAAACGTTAAATAAATGTTCCTTAAAGTTGCTGGCACCGACTTCATAGATATGCTTAAGTAAATTAAAGCAACTAAATGACACACTTATTTTTTACTTTTTAGTGCGTTTTGAGTCGGTTCTATTTTTTGTTAAAAAATTTTATTCCAAAGACTAATACAAAATAATAATATAAAGATAAGTAATTTGATTCCTAACACTGTACAATTTAAATATTTATATATATAAGTCAACTAAGCAAGGTAGATGATGTAAAAAACATGTAGAGCTAACCTGTCCTGTTATGTCCTGCTTCTGAACATTTCAAGATGGAGTCCCCAGTTTAAGCCAATATTACTTTTTATCATCCAAATCTGTCAAGTTAAATGAATATTTCGTCACTCATTACAGCTTGCCTTCTGATTAATACGTGTCATTATTTAAATAAGCGTAATTGATTGTATTGAGCAGTCGCCTTAATCGTGCAGCTTTTTAGCATGCAATCGAGTTTGAATTGGCTGTCGGTGGATCTTTATGGACTAGAGGACGTCCGCGGTTCATTTCGGCGTAGGTCTCGTTCCCGCGGGAATTTAGGGATAAAATGTCTCCTATGTGTTATTCTGATATGTAAGCTATATTATAGTTAGTTTTTATCAAAATGTATTCAGTAGTTTTAGTAACAAACATACAAACTTTCGCCAAACATAATATCAGTAGAGAATTATAATGAACTTCCACACAGTTTATACAATTAATAATCACTTAAAAGGTTTATTTTCTTCGAAGAAGTTATTCTTTGTGTATTCCTTTTGTTTTAAACTTGAAACGCACGCTAAACAAACACATGCAAAAACAAAACGCATTCGCGCGGCTTAAAATTCAAACAAATCCCGATGCTCTCGCAACTGAATCGACCGGATCTTGCCACAGCCTCATTAAAGATTCTAGGTCGTTGCAATCGCTAATTAGCTGAGATAAATACTGTATTAATTGTGTACGCCATTGGAGCTCGTATCGCGCCATCTCTGCGTTTTGTTTTCGCTTCACTTGTTCTACAAGCGTTTCTTGATTTTCGGAAATGTTTACTAAGCTTTTAAAGGCAAGAATTGCGCTCTTTTTTTATTTAATCGGCCAGTTAAAGATTGTCTGCAATTATAAGCTATATTTTTTTTAGTAATATTATTAAAAGAATTGATGTAAGGTTGATATTTTATATTTCAATAGATATTATTAAAAGGTTAAAATATAAATATTGACCTTTTTAAGCCGCTGTTTTGCCGAAGGTGTTTATTTACGAAACCGGTGGCTTACCTGTAAAAAATAAATGAAATCAATTAATTATTAAATAGATAATGTATTTACTTTCTATATATAAAGGGAGGAAAATAGATTATCAGAAATTCGTGTTAAATTTCAATTATATACCAATATTAATCTATTACAAAATTAGGTAATAAAAATTTGAACTATGTATTAAATTTTCAAATATAAGGTCCACTGTCTTTGAAATTCTCTGTAACGACACAGAGTTAAGAAATTGCTCATGTTAAATTGCTGTACCTCGCACATCAAAAACAGCGATTGTTACAAAGTTGGACATTATTATGCTAAGCCCACCAATCCGCCTAGATGCAGCCTGGCACTGTAGCCATTGTAAATGTACTGATGATGATGAATTTCATTTATATATTAAAAAAGTATCAACGACTTATTCTATTGTAATATAAACCTCTAAAGTAAACAGAAAGCTATCGAGGTCGATTCGGATGCGTAGATCCGAATGCAAATTCAAAATTCGAACCGTGCCGAAACGCACCAGCGCCTCTCGGCCGATTGCGAAAACGGAACGGATATTGCCCGCCATTGGTTCGTTCGGATTTTGCGGGTAACTGGCCACTTCCGGTCAAAGCTTTGTTTCTTCTCAGTTGGGCAACCGGATTGGGCGGTCTCTCGAGGCGGTAATTTATTGCCGCTGATTTGCATTCATCTACATTAATATACAATTTATATTTAATATTGTATATTAATATTAATACTTAACATTGTGTAAGAATGTTAATTATTTATATTAAAGAAGGTACTCTAGAAACAGTTGGAGCAGCGTGGGGGTCTAAGCTCTATATCAGAAAGTAAGGAAAGGCTTGGGCAGAGCACGTTGTTGGTGGATTATTTTGGCTACTTGATTAGATATGTCTGTGCAAGTATTTGCCGTAAGCAGTATGACAACATTCGGAATCTATATGCTTGAGGGACTTCCCAGGATAATGACACGCTCTATAGATGTGCCATCTTTCATTATAAGTTTCTGGCAGTTAAGTAATTACTGCAAATAAATCTTCAGCATATATAGTGGGACAGAGTTCCTGGGACGAATCAGACAGAGAGCATTGTTACGAAATAAAGTTTATTTAAGTAAAGTACCTGTTCGAAATAAATCCAAAGCTAGCTGTAGCTTGGCAGTCTCTAGGAGGCAGAGACAGAGCAGCGTCACGGATGGCACATAAAAGTAGTAGAGTGATCCGTGTAAATAAATCCAAAGCTAGCTGTAGCTTGGCAGTCTCTGGGAGGCAGAGACAGAGCAGCGTCACGGATGGCACATAAAAGTAGTAGAGTGATCCGTGTAAATAAATCCAAAGCTAGCTGTAGCTTGGCAGTCTCTGGGAGGCAGAGACAGAGCAGCGTCACGGACGGCACATAAAAGTAGTAGAGTGATCAGTGTAAATAAATCCAAAGCTAGCTGTAGCTTGGCAGTCTCTGGGAGGCAGAGACAGAGCAGCGTCACGGACGGCACATAAAAGTAGTAGAGTGATCCGTGTAAATAAATCCAAAGCTAGCTGTAGCTTGGTAGTCTCTGGGAGGCAGAGACATAGCAGCGTCACGGACGGCACATAAAAGTAGTAGAGTGATCAGTGTAAATAAATCCAAAGCTAGCTGTAGCTTGGTAGTCTCTGGGAGGCAGAGACATAGCAGCGTCACGGACGGCACATAAAAGTAGTAGAGTGATCAGTGTAAATAAATCCAAAGCTAGCTGTAGCTTGGTAGTCTCTGGGAGGCAGAGACAGAGCAGCGTCACGGACGGCACATAAAAGTAGTAGAGTGATCAGTGTAAATAAATCCAAAGCTAGCTGTAGCTTGGTAGTCTCTGGGAGGCAGAGACATAGCAGCGTCACGGACGGCACATAAAAGTAGTAGAGTGATCCGTGTAAATAAATCTTCAGAAGAGCTGGGAAGGCAGAGTCTCTGGGATGCATCAGGCAGAGAGGGCGGCAGATAAGTATAGTTAAGTAATCCGTATAAATAAATCCCCAGCACAGCTAGCGGAGCAGAGTCTCTGGGAGACATGAGGCAGAGGGCAGCGTCACGGGCGGCTGGGCGGTGTAATTGCGCGCCGCGACCCGTGACCGACAGTTAGACGGGAGCGGCCGGCGCTACGGTCAACTTTGGCGCAGTTCATTTACGATATATTTAATACGACGAGAATCATCCACACATACCACGTAGTCCTAAAAAGTGTCGCAATCAGCATGCTAACTATCGCCGCTTTCGATATTTTTCCGCGTTTAGGAATTACTGATCGAGCACCGAAATATGCTTCCCTTGTAATAACGGGGAGCACTTGATGCTATTCAACTACTAATCTACACTTAGCAGTAGATAGAGTGCCGTAATCAGCTTTGATTTTATTTAAGCTGATCAATGCCGCTGATACTACTAGCGATCTCAGCTTCATTTTCATCTTATACCTTAAACGAGCAATTCGTAATCGTAAAACGAGCTAAATAAACAATGTATGTATATAATCAGAAACTCCCCAACGACTTTTATGAATCAGTATAGTCTATTAGAAAGAAAGCAAGAATGTTAGCATTTCCCGCTATTAGGCATACACAGTTTCACAACCTAAACCAATAATAAATCTCAGGAGAATGAAGAATGAGGGTAAGTAACCAAAAGTTAAGGCTGATTTTAACACATTAAATATAATAGGTATTTAATAGTTCTGCGTTTACGTCGAAATCGATCCGTACACCTTAAGTACTATAGAGTGCGAAATCAGCCTTAATCACAACAGCTGCAGACAAACGGGCACCCAATGCTATGGACCAGTAAATCTCATTTTCTTTTTCAATTCATACAAGTATACAAGTCAAGAATAATCTGCATGCCGCAGACATTGATTGAGTGACTAAATCAGCTTAAACCTCTTTTGTGATTAATCTGAACATGCAGGAAAAATTTAGATGATAAAATTATTAATATACACCATAATTTTCAATACACAACATCCAAAAATTAATCTAGACTTCATAGTACACTCAAAAAAATCTTAAACATTTCTTTCTTTGAAATAACTATCACATACGTGTGTTTACAATTTATAATGTACGCACATGCCAGAAACATGTTCTATAATCCTTCCATTCCTTAGAAAAACTTTAAATTGTCTAATTAAAATAGATCAATGTTATCCTGGGACTTTTTCAAGTGGACGTAGAGATCCAATATAACTTACTCAAGTTAACGAGTTTTCTAGCACACACTTGTACGTATAGTAGAAACGTCAGTAAAAACCTTAATGTCGCATACGCCTACAAAGCCTGCAACCAACCGCGGTGAAGTGAAGGAGTAGGCTAGACAACCTAGATACATATAGGATCGTGTAACCTAGGTTAGTTGACTGTCCAATCATGATATCTGGTTAATCTAGTTTAACCGGGCTACAAACTATTTATAACCCTGTCGGTTTAATTGAAGTTAACATGAAATTTAAATTATATTAAACTACCTATGACTGTTGCACGTAGGTCTTTGAATGTCTCCGTGGCGCAGTAGTATGCGCAGTGGATTTTAGGGCGGGAGTCCTGGGTTCGATTAAGATTTTCTAAATTGGTCCACGTTTGGCTGGTGGGAGGTTTCTTCCGTGGCTAGTTACCACCTTGCCGACAAAGACGTATTGCTAAGCGATTTAGTATACGTCGTGTAGAGACCGAAAGGGTATTGTATTTGTGTGTATTTCATCCTACTCCTAACAAGTTAGCTCGTTTTCATATTAAATCGCATCATCACTTACCATCAAGTGTGGTTACAGTGAAGAGCTAACTTGAATATCAAGAAATCTATTCTTAGTGAGAGTCTACATCGAAAACTAGTTTTAGAGATCACGTGTCGAGTAATTAGGTGAGTTTATGATATTTTGATTAAAAATATTATTTTACGATTAGATCTTAGTTGCAGCTTCGCTGGCTTGGAGAAGTAAACCAATAAAAAAATTATTAGCTTAACTAATACAAACTTTATGAGCACAAAAAAAGGAAATCTAAATAAGTTAATCAAGTAAATTACGTAAATTATGATTACTATGGAATGCGAGAAATGGCAATTATTACTTAATTATAACCACCTATCGATTTTTATAATAAATCTTAGATGATTTGTTTATAGTAGGTAAGTATCAGAAAAGAGGTAGGTTAATAAAAAGTGACAAAAAGTAGTAGTTTCTAGAGAATAAATCATTAAGCTTCCCAACTCCGAGCTGTGAAACCTTCCGCTTCCTAAGCTAGACAAGAACTCGACACCTGGACTTCGTCATACGAAGCTACACAGGCAAACCACTGGACTACCGAGGCAGTATCGTTCATATCAGCGTCATATTCAGTCTATTTTAATTTTACAGCCCACTTGGAGGGATTTGGAGTTTACGCCTACCACACTGCTTTAATGCGAGATGGCCTTAGACGTTTATAGTCTTTTATACACCTAGTAGTCGTATACGGCGTGGTACCACAACGGAAATTAAACGGATAACGAAATTTTAATTTGTGGAATAGAAATGAGACGGTACACTTGATACTCTTTTTGACATTTATTGTGAAAATAAAATTTACACTTCCCCCACTTTTTCCGCCATTTACAGCCACCGTTTTGAAAATTTATACAGCCTATGTCACTACCACAATTCTGAAGAATTCAACGACACCTCATATGTCAAAATCTATCCAGCCGTTTAGGCAGTAGCGCGTGTCAAAGAAATGGACATACATACATACATACAATAACATTACCCTCCTTCTGACGCAGTTCTCTTCTCTGGGTTTTTCTTCGTGCTAGGCTAGTACTGAACCAACGAGGAAGTAAGTTCTTATATCACTAGTCGTATAACTTATAGCTTGTTATACAGCTGGTAGTCGTTTAAGCGCACGGCGCGGCGACACGTAGCTGCTGCCGCCACGCGCGGTTAGAACCGCGCCCTCACAGGATGCTACAAGCATTTTATGTCTCTTTTTTGTTGCTTGATGAGATCATGCCGCCTTTTTGCCTTGACTAAATTGTTGTATTTGAGACTTAATTGCTGTTTTATATTTAGCCACAGTTTTGTGTCCTAAATGAAATACATTAAAGTATGCAACCACGACTTTCTAGACAATAGTATGTGTAAATTTCACATGTAAATAGATTTTCCGCGAAAAACAGACTACTACAACCAGAATTAGAAAACCTTCTAAGTACGTTTCACTGCGAAACCGAAATATCCTCAAGCCCTATTTGAATTGACTTCGCAATTGAACATTGTAGAGGCATTACCTTACGGAAGTTTTATTTTGTGCGACAAACCGACAAATTCACGACGAAATCATCCAGATACGATAGAATATCCTCGACGTACGTTTCGTTCTAAAACCGGAGCCTCCTCGGGAAATATTGACTCTACAATATTATACAGAATTCTTTTTGTTATCCCTAAGCAACTTTATTGCTAGGTTTCGTCATTATATCGCGAAAAAAAGAAAATAAATTATTGACTATAGGCCATTTTTTCTTTTCGGACATAAAAATGACATTTCTAGTATGTGTCCGTGAAGAAAAAATAGACGTGGAAATTGTAGATCCATTTTTCTTAATGAACACAATAATGACGTTACTAGTTGTCATTTTTCAATGTCAAAAATATACTTTAGTTATATTGAACTTCCACTTTACGCTTGCTTGTATTCAATATTTAAACGAATAGTTGTTTTTATAAAGCCATAAATTATAGGTATTAAGCGCAACTGTAATCTAATCTATAATACGTTCGTGGGCGGATGCTGTCACTAAGATATATTCTATATTATTTATCTACAAATTGACAATCGTTTATATTTGATGAATGATAAAATATCCATCATAAATCATGTTTATTATTAAAATATATATGCTAAATCTATTGCTATCTATGTCTGCCTATTTAACATTGAGACGGTAGCAGACTGGTAATGATTCTTGAAATATTTGAGTAATTTTAAGTGATAACTTCTTATGGTACGTTAAATCGCTTTGTTATGTAACGCGTTACGGCACCATTCTGCCTGGCTTCCCTTACCCTCACGTATACGACAGCGGTAGGCTGGCTCCTCTACTCTCACTGAAGTGAACCCACAGTGCATCACTTCTGTCTACGTTGTTTTTTTTTCTAAACCTCTTTTACCGGTCATTTTGGATTACTTTAATAATGTAAACTTGCTATTTTTAACCGACGAAAAAAACTAGGGAGGTTCTCAATTCCACACGTATAATTTTTTTTTATGTATGACCACGCAAATCTTTTTACACGTTGTCCGATTTTGATAATTCTTTTTTATTAGAAAGGGCACACTTTCAAGATGATTCCATTGTCATCATGTTAGGATCTGATAATGAAAAATACCTGTGTCATTTACTTGCTTTAATTTACTTGAGCATATCTAGGAGTCGGTGCCAGCCAAGGTTTCTACTTTAAGGACGTTACCTAGAACCCACAAATTGCTTTACTACTTTAAATAAATTTTCCTTAAACTTGCTGGCACTGACTTCATAGATATGCTTAAGTAAATTAAAGCAACTAAGTGACACAGTTGTTTTTGAAATTTTAGTGCGTTTTGAGTCGATTCTATTTTCTGTTAAAAATTTATTAACACTACGAAAAACAAAAAACAAATTAAGAGAACAATAATAACAGTAAAATGATAAATCAAAAACAAAAGTCATACAGACAAATTATCATAAACATGTATAAATTACACAGCCTTTACATTTAATAAAAGAAACAACAAGTTGATTGATAGAAAATGTGTAGGAGTGAAATATTTTCTTTTAAATAAATAATCATTATAACATTCAAATATACACGATTATTTTAACATAAAAATTATCAACAGGCTTAAACAAAGAACTGATATGTGTAAGCGAGTATTATATCTGTCCTTATGTCCCGTAAGCGAAAAAATTTTCTAAAACGATTCAATCGATTTTGTTTCGTTTCGATGGCTCAACTACATATCGCCAACTAGCGCCAAAGTAAGCGTGGTAATATTTAACTATGATATACATAAAATTATAGTTTAATTAATAATTTATTTATATGACAAACGAACAAAGAAAACTGTCAAAACGTAAATCGATGGATGAACAATTGCTGATCTCCAGCTGTACAAATTCTATATTAAACTTAATTAAAATTAAAAACAGAACATAATCTTTAAGTAAACCTTCACGTTAAAAAATCCAGTCGGGCATAGACGTGTACCTTAACTAGTATGATTGTAATCTGTAGCGGTGTCAAATGGTGAATGAACTGCCAAACTCATTTTACATACAAAATTTTTTGTACGCCCATACAAAGTCTGTTGTATTGCTCCATCCATTTATCATTCAATATCAATGAAATCGACTAGCACTGTACAATTATTATGACGGTACCATTTGGCACTTGGTTAAATATTCCTATGTCTTAAACACCATAAAAATAAGGTTCAATATTGGATGCATCTGATACCAATATAAGCAGTGTCGTCTGGTTTTTATAAGTACCGGTTTGTTTCATTCAGAATCGATAGACGCGTGCGCATGTTTGAATTAGAAAAATGTGTATTAATCTCTGTGCCGAGAACTTTTTAAATTGGCTTCTCGTATTTCTAAATAGATAAATCTTAAAGGCGTTAGAACCTATTCATTGGTGACTCTGCCATTTAAAATTCCTGAAAAAATCATTACGATCGCCATTATAAAAGAATTGTTGTATATTTTTACAATGAAACTTGAATCAAATAAGCGTAACTACATCTAAGTATACTATATAATATAATTTAACTTTATTAACATTATAAAAAACTGTCAATAGTAATGTTATTACTAAAGCCATCATAGACAACCTTTGGAGAAATTATTTTTGAAGTATTTACGAGGATTATATAATTCAATGGAGGAAAAATAATTATTTATCTCTAATAATACAATTAGTTTTTTAATTATTACATACGTATGTCTTACCTACTAATCTATATCTTCGCCCATTCCAAAGTATAAAGTACATAAGTATGTATAAAGTTATATACAGGCCACCAGTCGAGACGATCAAACATATATCACCCATCTGCATAATATAACGGTACATTTTACATCTCGTACGTAGTTTAATTATAATACGCCTATAAGAATCGCCTCATCATGCGTGTAGGCGGAGAAACGCGCCCGGTGTGAACAATATTTAAATCATTACTTATATTTGAGAGTATAAAAATATGGTTGAACGTTGATACAAGCTTATATAGAACTAATTTAAATCAACACATACAAAACACATATTTATTTAAAAAAAAATGTGTGCGTGTACTAGCGTACAATCGTAAGAAGTGAAACTAACTAACTTATCAACATTCAAGTATTAGAAAAAAATGATACCATAATTACACCCACGTGTTAGTGTATTGAAAAATACAATCAAAAACTGAGGTTAATTTTAAATAACGTGGAAAAATAAATACCATAATTACACCTAAGTATTAGAAAAAGAGATATAATTACTTACTTTTTTTTAGAAATTCACTGGAATTAGAATTAAAATAAACCCTTTGATTTTGCTGATTACTTCAATATAACAATATAAATATTATATATTTATCACGTCACTTCCATAAGTCAAAGATGGCGCGTAACGGAAAAATGTGACGCGTAAAGACAAAATGTTACACTAAATTTTTTTCGAACCCCGATAAAGAAGTTTCACTTCAACAAATATTTAACTACTTTTACAAATTATCGGCACTACACAATATATAGAATCACTATAAAATAGTTTTATGAATTAAATAATATAACATTATCATTATCAGCCTATTTAACGGACCACCCTTCCCTCCCTCCCTCCCTCCTTTCCAATATGGAACGTAGATTCACCACCCTGCTCCAATAATACATAGTCTTAAATTATTCAGTAGAACTGTTCTTTGGAATTTTCAAAAGCAAGCTTATAAAATCTCTACATCGTACCACCGGAGTCTTGCCAAGACAAATGAGATTAAACTTTCTACCCACCAATACTATTAACGTTATTTAAATAAAACCTAGCAACCACTGTTAGACATCTGAGGCCATTGTGGGAAGTTCCAAACACCAATATTCTTAACCACTATTGGCCAATGGCTCCTTGTGACAAAGGAGAATGCCAAACAATGTATAGAACTTTAACCCACTAATAAAAACATATTGTACAACAATGTATTATGTATCATTTTATGGCATTTTTTTTTTCTATTTAATATAAATTACATTTAAAAGCATAAACGAGGAGTTATGCGCGAACCACATAAAAAAAAAAAAAAAATATATATACGATCCTTTTTTTTGAGTCTTTAAAACTAGGTTGATTTGAAATAACGTCCATAATTACACTGTATTGTGTAATTACGTATTTTTGTCACTGAATTACATTAAAATAAACCATCACTTCAATATAATTTATAAATATACTTATACGACCCTGGCATAAGTTTTAGAGGCCCACGGAAAAATGTGACGCGTAACGAAAACATGTTACACTAAAGGTTTTTCGAACCCGAAAAGAAGTTTCACTTCAACAAATATTTAACTACTTTTACAAATTATCGGTACTACACAATATATAGAATCACTATAATATAGTTTTATGAATTAAATAATATAACATCATCGTTATCAGCCTATTTAACGGCCCACTAGACCTCCCTCCTTATATAAGAGGGAATATGGTAGATTCACCACGCTGCTCCAATAACATATATTCTTAAATTATTCAGTAGAACTGTTCTTTGGGATTTTCAAAAGCAAGCTTATAAAATCTCTCCATCGTACCACCGGAGTCTTGCCAAGACAAATGAGATTAAACTTTTTACCCACCCATACTATCAACGTTATTTAAATAAAACCTAGCAACCACTGTTAGACATCTGAGGCCATTGTAAATCCAAACACCAAGATTCTTAACCACTATTGGCCAATGGCTCCTTGCGACAAATTTAATGTAGTCTGTCTAGTATTACGTGTTATAAAAGACATATTTTAAAAGTGATAATAAATACCACCATCAACATCATTATCAGATTCGTTATTATCAGTCTAATTTAATGGCTGTTCAAATACGGATTGGTGGACTTATAGAATGTTAATGTTCTTTTATAACGACCACTATCACATGTTATTGATAATGGGACCGTTAGCTTAACGAAAGTTTGTTTTCCGTGGCACCATCGCCAGCAACTTTCAAACTTCGGTCTGAGAATGTAACAAGTTTTTACTGAAAATACTAAAATGATAATTAAATTAAATAAGACGTATAAATACTCTTGTTATAAATTCGCTTGAAAATGTATTCCAAGCTTCAGTTCCTTCATATGTAAGAATATAACTATTGCACGCTGTATTAAGTACATAGTAAATCACATAAGGGTTTTATGTGACTTCACTGGCGTTTATTACCAATGTACGGCCAGCAGAACTGTACCTTTGTGTTTAATATGTTCCAAAGTACCATGGATTGTAAACAATTATCGGCTATGTAGTTTTTAACATATTTTATGATCAACAATGACAATGTATTTTATGCCTATACTGTGGTCAGATCGGAATTAACACTGATGGGTCATGATGATTCGATGATGTTCCTGTACCGGTACCCACAGTCTTTACAACTCAAGGGGATTTAAGTGTTATGACCAACTATTGGTTATAATATTAATTTTTTTTTATTTCATTATTCATGAAAAGTTATCCCTTGACTGCACACATCTGATGGTAAGTGATGATGCAATTTAAGATGGAAGCGGGCTAAATTGTTAGGACTTTCGGTTTCTACAAGACATCGTACCAGAACGCTAAATCGGTAACTAGCCACGTCCGAAGGCTTTCGCCAGCCATATCTGGACTAATTTAGAATATCCTGATCGGCTCAGCCGGAATTGAACTTAGGTCCTCCATCTCATAAACCACGGAGATCGGTTTGGCAAAATTTGACAATTATTTTTTTTTAATTAAAAATATATTTACCTTTTTAATATTAAGATATTAACAAAAACAATTAACTTGTCTGGAATTGTCAGTCAATCATCGCCGCTTCTACATTTACATTTTAAATAATTTAAAATATTAATGTCAAGTACAACGATTTGTAGAATTATGATATAATTATTAAGGAAAACTATTTAAAGCTAAGGTCACCTTTGCTTGAACATTATAAATAGTGAATATCTCAAGCAAAAGATAAAAGTACTTGATGAAACATTTGGTAAATTGTTAAAGTACAGTTTTATATAAATACATATATAAATGCTTTGTGGAAAATTATGGGGAAAGATTATACTGAGATAGTTAGATCATATAGAGAATGAATGAAAACAGACGACCTTCGTGGTGCAGTGGTATGCGCGGTCGATTTATAAGACAGAGGTTCTGGGTTCGATTCCCGGCGGGGCAGATTGAGATTTTTCTTATAGTCTGGCTGGTGGGCTGATGGGAGGCTTCCGCCGTGGCTAGTTACCACCCTACCGACAAAGACGTACCGCCAAGCGATTTAGCGTTCCGGTACGATGTCATGTAGAAACCGAAAAGGGTGTAGATTTCATCTTACTCCTAACAAATTAGCCCGCTTCCATCTTAGATTGCATCATCACTTAACATCAGGTGTGATAGCAGTCAAGGGCTAACTTGTAGTCGACAAAAAAAAGATGAAAAATTTATACGGCGCAAGTGATTGGGAATGTTGGAAGGGCAAAACCAAGGCGAATGTTCTTAGACTAAATCCAGGACATTCTGATTGAAGATCATGTCAAAAGTACCCTTAGCTGACGTACTTGTACGAAAGGTTTAATGAAATTGGAAGAATATACATGGATTGAAGCAAGTGAAAGGACGTGGTCTCTACCTACCCCTATGGAAATAAGGCGCGATGGTATATATGTATGTAAGGTTATTACTATACATGATAGATCGTAAAAGATTTTCGCACTTAACGCTTTTTGTTGACGCTACCTATAAGTGCGGGCGCGCATTCGAGTATTACTACGTAGCAATTTTTCCTTCATCGTCTCGGACGTTCACACAAAAACACATCGCGGTTGACGCTTTCGTTTTTATTCCGTTTTTAATACTCACTTTACGCTACGCAAAAAACAAAAGGGTCCCCTTTACCTGTTACGGCCATAGTATGAAAAAAGTATGGATGTCGATTCGTTGAATTTAATAGCTCTCACAGTAAAAAAGACGACTTTATCTGAAAGCTCGAAAGCCTATTTTGTTGTACCAAGTTTTGCGCACTCAAGTTTTGAGATTAATAAAAAGTCGACATTTTGAGGTTTGTCGGATTGACTAATAGCTATTAACAAAAGAAAAAAAAGAAAATGTTATAGCCACTGTTTCCGAATTACTTGTTATTCGTAACATGGAAAATTAATAGAACCTCAAAATTTGCAAAAAATAACTATCTCAAACATATTAAAAAATTGTAACTGATAATAGAAATGATGTAAAAGAAACTTCATTTTTGAAACATTTTTATAAGTTAGTGCAGAAATCTACCCTAATTTCTATTTTATACTCAATATTAAAATCTTGTAAAAAAACTGAATTCTTAAAATATATTTTTAGATAATACCAAATCTCTCCTTAATTCTATTCCATTCTAAAAATTGTTAAAAAATTTCCAAACCGAAACGTTTTTTGTAACAGAAGGAAAAAATAATAAAATACATACACCTAATTTTTAACACCGATAACAAAAAAAAACTGTCAAACACGTCAAACTCACAACAAAAGGTATAAGTTATTAATATTTCATCCAATTATTCCCTTATAAGAGATACAAGAAGTTAATTCCCGAAATGTTTCGTCATCATAAAGTTGTAGAGTCGCCATGTTATATTAAAACACAGGATAGTGACCTTAACGCCTGTTTTATGATAAAGGCGATAATCAATATGTACCAATGTAACTAAAGGTCTAAAGGCTTAATTATTTGAAATATATAATCTATAACTGAAATAATGTTAAGTTTTTTAATTTTAAAATTTAATAAAAATTCTCATCATTTCTAAAATAAGAAAAATTGCGCTCCGCAGCTTCCTTAGAAAAAATGACAATCTTCACGATAAAAGCATTTAGTTGTACTGTACGTACTGTAGAGTTTGTAGGAATGTTTGTCGATAGTTTCTATACTAAAGCCAAACACGATTGAGAATGCTTGTCAACAAACAAATTAAAAATGAAGGTAGAAATCACTAGTCATTTTACTCCTAATTTTTTTTAATAAACTTGTTAATGACAAATTCATGACAATAAATTAGATTAGTAAGCTTAACACTAATGAATATATTCAATATCTTTTAAATAAGATTTTTTAAAATAACAAAATATAATTTTAAATTTATTAGGCACAAAATGTGTTGTATTTTCTACCTTAATTTTAAATTTGTTTGTTGACAAGTATTCTCAATCGAGTTTGGCTTTAGTATAGATGTAATCTTATCGGTGATAGAGTATAAACATTTCATAATTCCACAACTACTAAATTGGGCTTAAATTTTTTACTACATATTTTGAAAAGGATATCATTATTTGTTTTAAGCTTTACGTAAACGCAAAAAGAACACTATAATGTCAAACGTCCATGAAAAACATAACGTGTGGCATCCGTATACAAAATGTTATAGAGACCCAACAGGGGTCATGAAAACGAAAGTCATGCTTGTATTCATTTGCTAGTGGACAAGCTGTGCCCGCCACCTCGTCTGCGTGCGCCCGTGCAGGTATGTACTAAGGTGTAAGGGGTTAAAGATTTATCACAAGGAAATGACTGATTTATTTTGACATAATATCAAAGCACAGTCCAAGTGGCTGAATAGCTTTTAGACATTTTTGAGAGATAATTGAGGCAGATTGAAAAGATCTATAACTTGACGACCATCGTGGCACAGTGGTATGCGCGGTGGATTTATAAGACGGAGGTCCTGGGTTCGATTCCCGGCGGGGCTGATTAAGATTTTCCCTAATTTGTCTTGGTCTGGCAGGTGGGAGCTAGAGAAACTACTAAAGCCACAACAAGTCGAATTAAATTCATAATTCAGCAGTTTTCAGAAACGGCTGACTTTATATTAGATCTTCACATATACATAGGTATTCTATGGTTAGGTGTGAAAGTTCCCCTAAATTTTCCGCTTATAACTAATCTAAAGACCTAATGGTGTTACTATATGGAACGCTAGCTAATAAGGCAATGCGTGTACAGGATCAAGTGACTTTATGCGAGGTCTTCTACATATTTTTATGTGTTATGTAGGTGTGAAAGCTCCCTTAAACTCACGCTCTTAACTGATCCAAAGTCTGGACGCAGTTATGGTGTTACTTAATACCGGGTACTATATGGAACGCAGCAGCTAATAAGGCAGCGCGTGTACAGGATCAAGTGACTTTATGTGAGGTCTTCTACATGTTATTATGTATTATGTAGGTGTGAAAGCTCCCTTAAAGCTCACGCTCTTAACTGATCCAAAGTCTGGACACGGTAATGGTGTTACTTAATACCGGGTACTATATGGAACGCAGCAGCTAATAAGGCAGCCTGTGTACAGCATCGGGTGACTTTATGTGAGGTCTTCTATATATTATGTAATCTACTGTTATGTGTGAAAGCTCCCTTAAACTCACGCTCTTAACTGATCCAAAGTCTGGACGCAGTAATGGTGTTACTTAATACCGGGTACTATATGGAACGCAGCAGCTAATAAGGCAGCCTGTGTACAGGATCGGGTGACTTTATGTGAGGTTTTCTATATATTATGTATTCTACTGTTATGTGTGAAAGCTCCCTTAAACTCACGCTCTTAACTGATCCTAAGTCTGGACGCAGTAATGGTGTTACTTAATACCGGGTACTATATGGAACGCAGCAGCTAATAAGGCAGCGCGTTTATCATCGGACGGCGCATGATGGATATGCCCCGGCCAGATACCGTCGACAAATAGTGTGGGTAGTGATGAACGCAATATCGATAATTGATTTTATCGATATAACTTGTTTCGCATCACTACTAAAAGTCATTAATTGTAATTTGTGTTTATATTAGAGTTGGTACGAAAATATACATTTTTAGAATTATTTATACATTTTTTATTAAAATGTGTGGACTGAATGTATTAAAATATCATTACAAAGTTTCTCATTAAGTGATCATAAAATAATAATATAATAACTAAACATTTCTAGACCCCTTTGTTGTCATCACATAATATATCATAAACTCTTGTTGAAGCTTAAAAATACGGTTTGGCATTTTTTGATATATATATATATATATATTTTGAAACGAATACGTTTTTCATTCACACTTTCGCTACAAAAGTTATTCTGTTCTTTATGTCCCACATATCTTTGCACCAATATTGATTCAAATAATTTCATCAGGGTAGAGGTGAAATACTGACAGATGGATTAATTTACGCAATTACAAATATTAATTTACGTTTGTCTACTTTCGGTAGGCACAACACTAGGGCAGCGCATACCGATACAATTACAGTATAATATCGGAGATCGGTCGCGCTAGCGTGGCGTTTACAGCATTTGTCACAGCGACGCAGATGGTGCCAACGCCGTACCGTGGAATTTTAATACATTTCTAACGAATAAAATTTACTTGAAGTATCTGAGTTTAGTTAATACCGTAGTGTTGATCAATCCTTCACCAGGTCATACATACAGTGGTATGACTAGTCGAAGGTACAGGTTTAGAAATAATTACAAAAAGCTTATCTGCAGCAATGGTTCCATCGTCAGTGTTTCCTACCATATGAACATCTTCAAGGCATGACAAGAGTGAATAGGCATCTCACGGGTCTGCGCGTTCCAACTTACACCTCATCACTGATTTCCAATTTTCCATCAGGTGTGATTCTAGTCAAGCGTAAACCTATCTACAAAAAAAATACAAAATGTGGACTCCATACGCTAATAATGATGATGACAATGATAAGGCTCACGATGATGAAGATAAGGCCTCATCTACAAGATCTGTCTGTCATATTTATCCAAATCAGTTTAGTCGTTTTTGAATAGTCGACAAAAAATTATTCAAAATTTTATAATGTGTAATTTTGACGTTTAATAGAATAAGCTAGGTTAATACCTGTATTAATAATACAATTATCGTCAACATAGAAAACGTCTTAAAATTTTCGCACTTATAAAATTTTCGAGGTATTTAATATACAGTATTTTGTCAAATAATTTGAATGAGCACCATTATAACTAATATCAATAAAAAACCATATCACAGTATTGTTACAAAAGTATCAAACAAAATTTAATAGACACCTATATCTGAACAAGTAATAAATTTCTTGATGTTTTCGAAACATGCCAATCAAAACGGTAATCTCTTCAAATCCTCTCCACTCCTAGAAAGCTATTACTTGGAACTGTTATCTGTACACGGGTCCATCTTTCATATTTGGACCGCACGGGAGGCCCCGGCGATAAGAGCGGATTAACTTGAACTATTTATCATTCATTCGTTCTTTTTTCTTCACTACCGTTTGACTATTCAACCTCCGTGGACGCAGGCCGGTGACAGGCTGCATTTACCAATAAATGTGACTTGATATTGGAATTTTCTAACCAACGTTATGAATTTATTTTGCTATGCAAACTTCTTTTGTGTTATTCCATATTTACACCATTAATGTGAATGTATCTAAAAGTAGTTACTAGTTAGTTGATATAAAAACTAATAAACACATAATAAATATTTTTATTTTTCTAAATAGATTAAGTAACAATAGGGTAATATCTATAGATATCAGTTAATTTTTAAGGCCAGGATTGGGATAGGTCAATAATTTGAAGCTTAAATCCACCACGCTGCATCAATGTGAGTAGGCAGGTAATAACCATCTTCGCAACTTTAAAGTCAAACGACGCGCGATACATTACGGTCATGTCATGACTGTGTCAAATAGGTTACGAAAATTAAAAAAGAAATAGCTTACAGTAACTTATTAATAACAATATTGATTTATTGAAATTTAAATTAAGCCTTGTTAGTGTTAAAGATCGAAGCGTAGATTGTAAACAGCAAATAGGAACGCTCTCGATTAAGACTTTAAAGTTTTCGAGCGTGATGTTAACAAACAATATAACAGTTAAAGCTAGCGATAAACGGGTGAGAGACGACTTCATTACGTAATTCGAAACAATACAATTTAATACTCGTCTCGTTAAACAAACAATGGAACGAGACAACATTTAAGTTCACTGTTACACTCACTGATCAATGGTAGATAGGAATCTCGTGAAAACAGCTGATTTGAACAATGAAAAACAAATGAACCTATTTAAATGAAAGCTAGATGTGAATGAACCGCGCACCTTGAGGGACTCCTGACGCGCAAATATAAAAGAACAATGCCCTATTGTTGTCGGCTACGTCATGGCTCGGAATATGGGTCACACAGGCCCAAATGTGGCCAGCTGATCGTGGGAGGCTCCCGGCCTTTTGTATAAGCTCCCGTGCCATTTTACCGTTTTTATAGAACAATTAACAGGTTCCACGGTGACGCGGCCCGATTTGCATATAATTGATATCTGAGAACGAGTGAATGGGTTTATAACTGCAATTTTATATATAACAATGTTAATATTTCCCTTCCTAAAAACGTATCAAGATACTTTATTCAGAACTTGAGTTAATTTTTAAATTCTAACTTATTAAAATCTACAGTGATATAATTTGAGTAAACATAACAAAATACAAAAAGAAATATTATTAGGTATTTCGAGAGGTCATTAATTAAGAGACTTCTATTTAATAGAAGTTCGCTAAAAGTTCAAATTGTAGTCTGAATTATTATGAGTCAATGAGTGTGGAAATACTATATTTTCGATATAAGCTCCTGCTCGAGCACAATATTTTCGACAAAGTCATAATATTTAAAAAAAAATAATAAGTAGGTACTCTTATTAGCTATTATAGATTATAGATCACGGTCACTTAGATATTTCTTATTAAAATATATCAACTGGTTTATACAGATACTGCTTCTTAACGAATCGCTAAAATTAAATAGGATATATTTTGTTACATTTTCAGGTCCGGCTTCCGAAAGTTGCAGGTTGGATATGTTTGCGAATCGGGTCTTTGAGAATAATTAACCGTACGGTCACTCAGATAGTCCCTATTAAAATTTATTAACCGTATAATACCTGCCTGTTAACGAATCGCTAAAATTAAATAGCATATGTCTTGTTGCATTTTCAGGTCAGGCTTCCGAAAGTTGAAGGTTGGATATTTTTGCGAATCGGGTCTTTGATAATAAACCCGCGGCTGACACGGGCGCTGCCTTTGAGCCGTCCGTTGGACGTCGAATGTGCTCAAAGAGTTCGCCGACGGCATAGCGATGTTGACACCCGGACAATAAATATGCGCATCTTGAAAACTTGGGCGATCTGAAGGGAAGGGAATTGATCGCACCGTACCCCACTGAACAGAATATTATTACCACTGTAGATAATATGATGCAAGAGGTATGGTATAATTCTTTTAAAATATTTTGAAAGTGAATATTTTTTTTATCGCCTCTTTTTTCTATTGTACGTTCCTTTACAGCCGGAATAGGGGTGACGTGACAGGTGCTAGGCAGAGAAGCCAAGGCTTCAGCTTACTAGTAGCATTTCATCGTCATTATCAGCCTATTATCGGCCCACTAGGTACATGGCCAGGCCTCCCTCCTCATAGGAGAGGGAAGTACCATTTATAGTCTCACAAATTTGAGCAAGTCCTCCGCGGCTTTTATGTGTTTTATCTCAAACACGTAAAATAATACGGGAGAGTCAAGCCTTACTTTTAAAATCGCCATATTTATGGATGAAACCCGCAATGGAGCATAAATATATAGACAGGGGAAGGGAAGCGTTCTGTACTACATGAAGATGAAGTGGACACTCATACTATGTTAAGTCGAAGTCGAAGTGGTCACAAAAATTCGAGCACGCGATTGACCGGCCGGCGAGGGCGAGGGCGAGGGCGAGGGCGAGCGGCGAGCGGCGAGCGGTGCCACGATTGTCTACACTCTACAATGTGAACGGCCTGCAGCAACAATGCGCATTGTTTGCTTAGGCCGGACCGCAATTGTCTCCACGTGCCCGTGTTTACCAATTGTTATCTGCATCTAGCCGTCCTTGAGATTTCAATTGACATCCGACGGTGCCGCTCGTCTCAGCTTCCATTGACGGACTTACTTGAATGAGTGACTAATCTACTTCCTCTAAACTATAATATTTTTTGTATAATATAATTATAATAATGTTAATCTGTTAAAGTGATGAAGTGTCAAATTGTATACAAGTTTGTTTGATTATCAAAAAATAATTCGCAGTTTTTGGTTGATTTTAGTTCAGCTACTCTGATGGTTATCTGACCTAGTCTATCTAATTATTTTTCTGATAGAAAATAAATAATTTTATACTAAATAGAGGTGATAAAGTGTATATGTCAAATTTTAAGATCGTATAGCCAAATTTTTATTCGTTGTATGTACGCTTACTTTAAAAATTTAGCTTACTTACATATTTAGCTCACTTCACTATTTTACCATCTTGCTCAAAAGGAAACGTCAATTTACTATTTAGTTCAAACGGATTGTGTTTAACTAATAAAAATCATTTATCATTATTATTTAGTGCTAGAGTCTCTTAGAGAAGATCTCAGTTGAATAGTACTAGCGGTAACTTGTACAGTGGTAAGCCTACGGGACCGCTCATGAGTTAAACATTTTATGACAACGTTTTGACAGTTTCAATATGATGGACAGTAAACGGTATAGGTGTTTTAACAATAGACGCAAATACTCTAGCATTTAGTTCAATGAGCAAAGTCAAGAAAACGAGAGGCTTGATAAAGCGAAGTTTTGGGAAACTTGGTCACACCATATCATGAAAACCACAACCGATTTCGTTCATCTTTTTATATTTACTAATATTTTGTGCGTAGGGATCGAAAAATTTAAAAAATTAGTAATTGGTCCAGTTCTACTACTAACAAGTTAACCCACTTCTAACCATCAGATGTGAATGCAGTCAAGAGATAACTTGTGATAAATAAAAAAAAACTTGCAAAAGAATAAATGACTATTATAGGGATGTTTGTTACTCAATTTAGATGTTTATAACTAATATAGACTGGTTTAGATTATAGTTTGGTATAGGATATACAATTTATGATTTAATTATATAACGATATTTTCACTGGAATGGCATCTATGCGGGCGCAATAATTGTAATCATTTGTTCATTTTCTTCCATAATTCGATTATAAGTCATTTATATAGTTTGATGTTACTATATTATTGGCATTAATTTTACTTATAAATAACATTCGTCATCAATTTTTTAAGGTAAATAAGTAAGAATCTTTCAAAGCATAGTAATAATACTTGTCTGGAAGTGAAAATGTTATTCGAAAACATTAGGGCGGCGAGAAACTCTTACACATATTTTATCATTAGAAATATTTCACGAGGCGGGTATAATTTAGAGGGCAGAAAAATATTTCTTTGTTAACTCAAAATTTTGTTACCAAGTCATTTTGATATGAGCGCTACCACAGAGGTGAAAAACCCCGTAAATGTCGTAACCTGATGAATTTATTCGTCAGCTACAACTCAAGTAATCGTTGAATTTGCTTTTACGATCAGGGTGTGTTTGTTGCAGTGCCTCTTAAAGGTTATTGGCTGAGCGTAACTCAGCTTTCGTCTTATTTGATACTTTTTAGTGCCTGTCAAAATAATGTCATTTCTCATTTTAAAGTGTAGAGGAGTGCAAAACGGTTATTTCACTCACCTTTTTTTTAGTTTGACGACATCCTGTTCTAATTTGAATTTTTCAAGATTTTTTTGACAGTTTTGTGTAAAGTGTCTTCTGATGGAAATTAATTTGTTAAAAATTTATATTTTATTTAGCGTACTTTTACATATGGCGTTGTGTAGCGTCATTTCTAATTAGTGTAACAAAAAGGTATAACATTTTTTTTTTCAAAATAAAGGGATTTATTTCCCAAGGATATAACCTATAATAAAAAAAATATTATCACCAAATACATACATTCGCAGAAGCGATCGAATTATCTCCCTGAACGGTTTTACGCGCGTACAACTGCGTTTATGATGGCAACACTGTTGCAGTGTGATTTATTGGGAGTTTCGAGTGCTAACGGCGCGAACCCGCGACTTCGAAATGGCAACATTTAACTTTCTTACAATTTCGTTCGGTACATTTTTACGATGATTCAAGTATTTTTGAAATTTTGATTTTTTTACTTAAGTTTGAAACAACATTACGCCTAACTGGAAGTGATAGGGTGGCCTTATGATAAGACAAACAAATTTGAATATTACCCAAAACTTTTACGCATTTTAATACAGTTTTTAAAAGTAATTAAAGCATTTCTTTCAGCAACATTTAGGCTGTTTCTATTCCAAAAACTTGAGAACCTGATACATTAAATTTATAACTTGTTGATTATGCCGGTAGCTTTATTAGTCCTTTTGATTCTTTACTTTATATTATAATTCTTCTCTTCTTCTTGCGTTCTACTGAGATTAGCGACCATTATGGCTATTCGAATTTTTGATTCAGCAGCCCGGAACAATGATTTTGTACTCATCCCGTACCTTTTGCGGAGATTTTTAAGTCAGAAAGTTCGTCGTCTGCTAGGTCTTCGACTTCCTTGGATCTTCCTATGTATTATGCGCTGCAAGATTCGATATTTATCATAAGGTATGACCTATCCTAGGTATTGTATTTTATAATTGATGACGTCAAATACTAACTCACGATACGGGCGGGAGAGTGACAGTAAGCTTTCCTGTAAGGTCCCAGTTAAATACATCTAAAGTTAAATGTCCTAAATTGTATGCAACTATGGACACCCTAACATTGAATGCAATTTCTCCAATGTGGAACTGGCGTACCTAATTCAGCAAGGAAAGGTGAGCATTCGGCTATTCATATACCTGTACATGTTCATATATCGTGCCATATAGTCTTAAATTCATACGGCACAGGAAAATGCTGAGCTTTTACTTACCATGCTCGTATGTTACGGTCTACAGATTCATTGTGGATAACATATGCAGCGAATAAAGACTCGAAAGTTCGAAAGCAATTCGAATGATGAGTTAGACTTTGAAATGTTAATCTTTTCTTTCTACTAAGATAATTTCAGTCGAGAAGATGGTGATGAACGAAACGAGAAATCAAGTGAATCGTTGAATAAAGTTTTTACGAAAACAATTGTAAAGTGAATTTTATGTTCGATTAGGAGTGCTTCTAAGTGCATTTTTATTTTAGATCATCTTCTTTACCAAAAATAATCCAAAAACATTCAGCCTATCTGGCATGATTAAGTAACAATATCAATTCAAACTGTCGCATATTTATATGAAGTAAGACTTTCGACCCGTATGTTCTCGCTGGCCGGTGAGAAACTTGACGCCTACCGCCGTTTTTGAGCAAAATATTGCACGTTAATTTAACACAGCGCGCTCGGTCATTTGCGGCATAAAACGTCGCCCGATAGGGTCACCATTACGCATACCATCGGTTTAGTTATTTGGAAAAAACATTTATATGCTCAACGCCAGACGCGCGTATGTTACTGCCACATCAGTGTTGACACAAACGGTGAAATGAATGCTCTTAAATAATGTACTCGTACCTACATCAATTCCTTAGCACTTATTTATGTCAGAGTAATCGGATCACAGTTTCGAACAACTTTGATGTGGTGACTTTTATCGCAGTTACAAATAATCTTGCTTCGAGAAAGCATAGATTTTTTAGCTACTTCGAATTCACCTACGAATTTCGGTTTGATACTGTATGTATGTGTACCAGTAAAGGCTAGACGTTGTTACGTGTGTGTACCTATAGCAAGTATATGAATTTTATTTGTGTTTGTACCTACAGTTAGGAAATAATGATGATAAAACTAAGATGAGACTAGTAAGAGCACTGGTCTTCTCCATTTTCTTGTGTGGAGCTGAAACCTGGACCTTAAGATCAGCAGACTGCAAACGGATTGACGCTTTCGAGATGTGGTGCTGAAGAAAGATGCTCCGGATCCCGCATTTCGGACCAATGCATCTATTCTGACTAAACTTAAAATCAAAAAAGGCTTTCAACCATTTGCCTGAAGCGAATCCTGGAGTACTTCGGACACATTGCCAGGAAACACGGAGATAACCTCGAGAAACTAATAGTTACTGGCAAAGTGAAAGGAAAAAGGCCGGGTGGCCGCAGTCCCATGCGTTGGTCTGATCAGATCCGCACCACACTCGACTCCACGGTCTACGATGCTCTTCGGACAGCAGAGGACAGAGCGGTGGCGTCACATCTCAAATAGAATCAAAGATGGAGGTGGTCACGACCTTCATCAATGAGGAAAACGACTCAGGAGGAGGAGGAAGGAAATTATAGTTTAAAGGAATAATTGTACGTAATGGCTTGAGATGGTGTTGGAAAAGTGGCCTCTAGCCAGGTAAACATTTCAAACTTTTCAACAGGATTGGTTTTTTGAAGTCCCAACACAAGGTATTTGTCCCATAGAGGATGTCCATCAACTCAACTATAAAAAAATATAAATGTAAGTTTTAGCCTAAATAATTTAAAAACTGAATATAATATGGTAACCCTACCAAGGCATCCGTTTTACTTCTCGCGAGGCTTTCTTATGGCACGTTTTGACGATTCGACGATGAAATTTTTCCTTTTTTAATATTTAACACCGCGCATGAAATATTTTAAACTGCATCTTTGCACATATAATATGTTCTGTTAATCGTCACTTGAATTAATTTTGAATTCCAAAAACAAAAGGAATGTTTTTGATTAATTATGAATGAACGAAATATTTATTTTAGTTTATATACTCCATAGTTTATTGTAAAGCACAAAAAATATGTAAAAATTATTTAATTGGGTGTGGGCTTTTAATAACTTTAATATATTGCAGAAAATATTTTGCAGAAATTATAATCATTAGCAATTAACGTTTTTTGGAGACACGGTATTTTAAAATACCTACCTAAAAGGAATATATCTAAGTCTTAAAAATGTTATTATTTAAATGTTAATAATTTTATATACTAACAAATAACACGAGTAAGTATGTACGTATGTAAAATGTAATAAAATATGATACTTGGGGAGCACGATTACAAGGTGCACCACATAGAGATTTGTAGAGGAAGACCTCTACATGCTCGATGCCTGAACAAAAATTTAAAATAGTGGATTTAAGTTTTTTTTTTAAGAATTATAAGTACGATACACGCTTTTAATTTTTTTATGCCCACGCTTGCAAAGCAATCGTGCGGTCTATTCTAATTAGATAAAATGCTCTAGCCAAGGCAATGCCTATACAGTTACACTAATGTCTTTGTTTTTCTAATGTCTTTGAGTGTTTAACTATTTCTACTATTTAAAAATAATATAACATACTTATTTACATACTTGGCTTCTTTGCGATATAATTACAATATAATTCTTACTTAGTATAAAATAAGTCGCTTTCCACTTCGTACACTTAGATCTTTTAAACAAAAGAACAATTTTTATTAATACATAGACTGTTTAAGTTGGATAACTTATACGTTTAGAACTAGTCGACAATGTGTTTTAAAGTTAAACTATTTTCGTGATTCAGCTTTCGCAATACTCTTAATGAAGACTTGATTCAGGATTTCCATGTGAGCGAAGTCGCGACCGCTCCGCTAGTGCGTATATTATATGTATAAAATAAATTATCGACAGTTCATTCATTTCACGAATCCGGTACAACTCCCATTACATCCATTCATCTGAAATTAGTCTAAACAATATCGCCTTACGTCCCATGTTATGCGTTCTCGATATAAACACAAGCGTGATATTAAAATATGGCCGTGAGAAGGTGAAATCACGCATGAATAAGTGTTTTGAGTTTCAGACTTTTTCATTCATTCAAATACTGTCATTGTAAGCGGTTTCATATCAAGGCTTAATGTTTGACGAACAGAGTATGATTGATGGTTTTAATCAAAATAAATCATTGCATCATAAAAGACAACTTCACTTCACTTTACCAAATCACTTATTTGACGCTCACACGTATTTTTAAACGACTTCAAAAAAAGGAGTTTCACTTCACTGTATATATACTTATATAGGTAACACATAAATTATATATATATATATATATATATATACGGTATATATACATATATATATATATATATATATATTTTCGATAGTCCATTTATCGAAGAAGGTTTTAGGCTATAACCTCAAATTGCAACCTGTGCAAATCAGTGCAAACCTTTTTTTTCATATTTGAGGGCTAATATAATATAATAAGTTATGAGGAGTAACTTCCTATTTTTAACCGACGAAAAAAACGGAGGAGGTTCTCAATTCGACACGTATATATTTTTTTTATGTATGACCACGCATAACTTTTTACAGAGTTGTCCGATTTTGATAATTCTTTTTTTATTAGAAAGGGCATACTTTCAAGGTGGTTCCATTGTCATCATGTTAGGATCTGATCATGGTATCCTGGGGAAATTGAAGGAACTCTTCAAATTTTGGTAGCACGCTTACAGCGATTTAGGTTTTTGTCTCGGTATCGGTAGCTTTTTTGCTACTAGTGCCGTATAATATACTATGACAGTATAGTACGAGTACGATACGTGGCGATTAATCACTAAAAAGTAATATATAAAATATTTTAAATAAAAATAGAACCGACTCAAAACGCACTAAAAAGTAAAAAATAACTGTAATTTAGTTGCTTTAATTTACTTAAGCATATCTAGGAGTCGGTGCCAGCCAAGGTTTCTACTTTAAGGACGTTACCTAGAACCCACAAACTGCTTTACTACGTAAAATAAATGTTCCTTAAACTTGGTTGTCACCGACTTCATAGAGACGCTTAAGTAATTCACAGTATTTTTATTAAATTTTTTTTTATTTTTATTAAAAAAAAAAATTATTTTCGTAATCATATTAATTTTAATTCCATGCGGACAAAGTCGCATGCGCTAGTAGGTGAATAAAACGGATTAATAAATCAAGAGAAATACATGACAAGATTGAAAATTGACCTGGCAGTACTATGGTTATATGGTGGCAGTATGACAAGCTCAAATAGCTTTAAGTATAGCGTTTCTACTTCGACTCGAGATAGAGTACCGATACCTTCTACACAGGAGTGTTGAAAGTAACGTGTTGACGACGAGGTTATAAACGAGTGCTACAAATCTCAATACAGAATAGGGAATATACACAATCTCAAAAATATTTTTATTCTCTGAAATACTGAAAGTCTTCTAATGGTAGGTTGTCAACGACAAGTCCAGATTTTGACGACCTCCGTGGCGCAGTGGTATGCGCGGTGGATATATAAGACGGAGGTCCTGGGTTCGATTCCCGGCGGGGCAGATTGAGGTTTTTCTTAATTTGTCTAGGTCTGGCTGGTGGGAGGCTTTCGCCGTGGCTAGTTACCACCCTACCGACAAAGACGTACCGCCAAGCGATTTAGCGTTCCGGTACGATGTCGTGTAGAAACCGATAGGGGTGTGGATTTCATCCTACTCCTAACAAGTTAGCCCGCTTCCATCGTAGATTGGATCGTCACTTAACATCAGGTGTGATAGCAGTCAAGGGCCAAGTCTTTGAAACCTTACTTGTCTTTATTATTGAGTAAATTTTAAATGAGAAATTAATTTTCCCAGCACATTATAAGCTACAACACATAATAATTTAGCAAACAAATGCAAATAGCATTCATTATTCAGTAGTAAATCTAACAGACTCTCGTTACATTATAAGCGAACGCAAATCAAATATGATCTGTTGGCGGTAACGGCTGAATGGTATAATTGATGCAAATTATACAGCGCATTATGATAACGCCCGGCTAGTATAACAATCCATTCCGTACGGCCTTTGATTCGTCGCATATCACGGCTATCACTGTGAGAACTGTACTATACATATAGAAGCGAAATGCCACTGACTGACTCATCATGAGGTCTCTAAAATAGTCTTAATTTAAAATTTAACGTTACTCATTTCGCGATGTAGTCACTCATTTAAACGGCTTTCTCGTTCTCCCACTGGTGATACTGCGCGGTACACAGCTAGTCCACACATTTAAGTGAAACAACACTAATTCATCAGTAGCTACCCCTAGGCATTTCGTGATGTAGATACTAAGTACGGACTTTTCGATACTGAGACAGGAACGGGAAGAAGCTACTAATAGTACTTTGAATATAAATCGACCGGACACAGTAAATCATCTATTGTTATTGCATAAATATTTTCCAAAAATTTCTGAAAGTCGAATCCATTACCTAGGATACAGTAAGGAGAGTAATTTTAATCTGCATTTATTAGTCGACAATATAACACATATTAAGTCTTTTACTTACTCGTACGTCGAAATCACACCCAAAAGTAATTTCACATGTGATCTGAGCAATACATATAGTTTTTATGGAAATAAAGAGGCTATAATATGTGAGCTCGGACTGCCTCGTTGGTCTAGTGGTTGGCCTATGTGGCTTCGATGACGAGGTGCTGGGTTCGATTCCTGGGTCGGGTCACGGAATAATTCTGAACTTTTTCATTCTTTTCTTCTAGGCTGTGGGTTCAAATGTTTGTGTGATGAGCATGGATGTTTTCCAGTGTCTGGGTGTTTATCTATATATTATAAGTAGATATTTATATGTATAATATATTTAAAAATATTCATCAGTTATCATAGCACCCATAACACAAGCCTTACGAGTCTGGATATAGTGTGTGTCCTATAATATTTATTTATTTTATTTATTTTTTTATGAAATGTTACACCCCTGTGCCACCCCGTGGCTCGGAGAGCGCGTTAAGCCATCGGTCCCGGTCACTGTCATCAACATCTGATTGTGATCGTCAATAAATGAAACATTATCACCCTAAGCCCACCAATCCGCATTGGAGCAGCGTGGTGGGTGTAAGTTCCATATGCCCTCTCCTATAAGCAGGGAGGCCTGGTCCTGTAGTGGGCCGTTAATAGGCTGATAATGATGATGATGAATATCTGAGCATTACAAAAAAATCATAGCATGATTTTAGTGGATAAAGAATAAATATATTCCATAAAGACTGGACCCAACTGGGGTCCAATGAAACTCAAGATAAACCAAACAGTTCAAAATTAATTCCCTTTGCAGCTATAAACCTAGAATTAAAAAGAAAAAATGAATTTCTACAACGGAGTCCATTTTTTCCATGCAAGGGGCGTGCGGTAGTAAATATATCAAATATAAAAAAGTAACACAGTCTTGATGCAAGGATAAAGCCCATAATGATGCGTTTTGTATGCAGCAGGTGAAGGGCCCGGTAAGGAGCGGCTCTTAAATAGTAGCAATGTGACGATTTACTCATTAATTAAACTTTATCGGTATTAAATTGTACCGTGTTTTGACTCTATTCGCCTTATCTACCAATAAAAAATATACTTAGAAAATGTTTATTGGTCTTAACTACTGCGCGAAGACGAGAGGATTTCTTTGCTATAAGGACGATAAAGTACAAAACTGCCTCGAGCTTTTTGACAGCTAAAGTATAGACTAATATATGTTCGCAGTTATAGTAAATTATAAATGTGAATATTAGTTACAATAGAATAAATTTTAAGTAGGATATACTATATTTTAGGTCACAATCTAATCAGTGAT
Source organism: Mycalesis mineus (assembly GCA_034621355.1). NCBI lineage: Eukaryota > Metazoa > Arthropoda > Insecta > Lepidoptera > Nymphalidae > Mycalesis > Mycalesis mineus. The sequence continues at coordinate 15,916,069 of CM067882.1, forward strand.
TATAAATAAATATTACAGGACAATTACACACATCGCTATATAGCCCCAAAGTAAGCGTACTCGTAGATAAGTAGCTTGTGTTATGGGTGCAATGATAACTGATGAATATTTTTATATGTATTATACATAAATACTTATAATATATAGATAAACACCCAGACAATGGAAAACATCCATGCTCATCACACAAACATTTTTCCAGATGTGGGAATCGAACCCACAGCCTAGGACGCAGAAGCAGGGTCACTACCTTCTGCGCCACTCGGCCGTCATATATTAGATACATACATAACATCACGTCTCATTCCCATACGTACATAAGACTGTATCTTTCCATTTGCCGTGGTCCTTAGCTTATTCCACTCTCAATAATCCGATCATACAAGTGTAATATCTTTAGTTAATAGAGTTAAACATATAGAAGTTCAATAAAAGTTACAATAAACACGAGAGTAGAGCAAGTAGAGAAATATATTTAATTAGTTGCAATCATATTCAAAAAAAATACAAAATCGTTTATTTCAAGTAGGCATATTACAAGCACTTTTGAAACGTCAAACTGGACTATTTGTAGTGACTCTACTACCGGGTCGGAAGGCAGGCCCTGATGAGAAGAGCCGGCAAGAAACTCAACAGTTGCTCTTTTTATAATATTATCAATTTTACAATATTAAGTGTGTTCTTACATAAAGTTATTTATTTTACTTCCTGTGTGAAGTTGAAAGCCGATCCAATTGCCTTTGAACATCTTTGTCATTTAAAAATTCATCGATAGTATAATAACCCTGACTCAGTAAGTGAGTTTTAATACATTGTTTAAACTTATGCAATGGCAGATCTAAAACTGAATTGGGCATCTTGTTGTAGAAAACCATAAACGCCAAGTATGCTTGAGTATATTATTATATTATTTACCAAAGCTAAGTCATTGCTCGTTCACATCGATATGTATAATTACGCTACACTCGTAATGAATGTCACTCATATACTCGACCTTTTCATAAAAATAGAATACCCTCTGTATTTATCAAATTCAAAATTGGAACGTTTCAAAATTAATTATCGGCCGGCAGCCCATTCATACGCGTACGTCGTGAGTGGCATGACGTGTGACGCGTGGCGGACGCGCGGCGCATCGTGAGCGGCGGCCCTTTGTGTGTGACAGGAACTAGTTGTAGACAGTATCAATACATGAATGAATAGTACGCAACCTTTGTCTGGTATAAAAATGAGTTTCATATATTGTTTTTAGAGCCGTCTTAGTCAATGGTCTTAGAACGAAAAGCTTCGACTTTAACCAAAGCTTCGACCAACATTTTTGCTTCAAGATGTTGCTCGAAGCTTTCACTTGCATATGGTAGAGATTGCTCACTTTAGAGCTCTAATCACCGAATGCTTGACCTTACAAGCTCCTTACCCGCAGAGTTTAAATTAAAACAATTAATATTTTAAAGAAAATACATTTTTGAGTTGTACTAAAATTCAGAAAGATTTCCAATGAGTTGTAGATTTGAATGATGTTTCAATATGTAGTCATAGGCCTGTGTTTCCAAATTTAATTGTCACAAAGTGTCATAGCTTGTTTGATATTTTCAGTTGATCCTACGCTAACAAGACTGTTTAACATGGCCTTTGCGTACGCCATATCGTAATGGGATGTCAACGTTCGGATTTGTTAACTCCATTGTCACTTCAGCTGCACAATTCATAAGTTATCTGGAAATTTTTTAACAGTTAAAAGTATTTTTATTTCATTTATTAAAATGACATTTTTGGTTTCCCTTATGAATATATGAGTACAGAACCCTCACAGGATGTCAAGCGTCACTGTCATATATCAAAGCAATAACATATTGACAGCTGACAATTAATTGTGACAAAAAGTTCCACCTTGGAAGACGCTGTTAAGTTAATCACACCTTTTTCAAAATGGTATCCATTACCACCTAAGTATATTATTAAATATTGATATTCAGAACCACAGTTTAATATATTTTTAATCAACATCAACGGAGAATACTCCGGTTTCGGAATGACACAGCGTTGAGGATTTTAATTGTATCTTTTGTTGTCGTTCGACTTGTTCCTCAGTAAATAAAAAAACAATTAAATTATAAAGTATTTTATGTACTTTTGCAAAATAACGCCTGTTTCTTGTTTCTATTCAATACAAAACTTTTTGATACTTTGGCAATCGAGTGGTACAATTAAATTTTTAACATGATTTGATTTTAATTGTGAATTGCAAAGACTAACTGTATCTTTTCCTCCTTTTCATTATTATCAGTTTTTCTTTCCTTTTCTTACACTTCAAAAGTAAACTGAAAGTATCATGGCAAAAAAATATAAACTGAAACAAATAACATTATAAAGAACTACCGCCGACAAAGTCACTTACCTCCAATTAAAAATATAAAGACAAATAAATGTTTAACCTTTATTATTCACTACATAAAGAATAATTACGAGTATGCATAAATGCCATCATGTACTTGAGCATACATTACGTATATGTACAATTATACATAGTGGATCAAGTTCCTCGAAGTTGAAATAAATATGTTTCATTAAAGACCTCCATTCACGAGCCTCCCACTCGAGTAACGGAGCTTTTGGTGTTCCGTTTGTGTTAAATTAAATGTTTAACCATATCATATTTGAAAACCTTGTAGGGACTACAGATAGTTTATAGGACTTATATTTTAAATTTATCATCTATAGGTATTTCAATTTATTCTGCTTAAAATTAATGATCAGACTTTATTTTCCAGAAATTATGTGAAAGGGATAATTTTATTTGACTATTCTGTTAAATCTAACGAATCACACTTTATTAGTAGTAGAAATTAGTGAAAAGACAAAGCCCCTCTAATTTTAATTGAAGAGCTTTTTAAGCGAACATACAAATTTGGGTAAAACAGCCATTCTCTTCTACAGCATGTCGATTCTTAAAACAAACGTCAATATTGCAGCCGATGTACAACGTTTGCAAAGCGGATGAAACATAAATCGGAACGTTTGTTTCAAGAATCGACATTCGGCTTAGATAAAATTGTGTTCCGAACATATGCTGCAAAATGTTGCTCTGTGATTGAAGATACTTTTACACTAAAATCAGTTGGGCTATCGAATTATTTCGTTAATTATTACTTTTTATTCCGACTCTGGGAGTTGTTTAGTCGACAAGTTGCAATTAAATATTATTGTACATGTTTTTAACTTAACTTCAAGGATCTAAGTAGGTAGATTGGCTAAAATGAATTATGCATTGGTATTTTTTACAGTGTTATAATTAGGTAGCTAATTTTAAATTTAAATCTTTGTTTTGTAAAAAAGAAGAACAAACAGATACCAAAATTGTACATACAATATAACATATATCTTAGGTACTTGAGTAAATATATAAAAAGTTAATTACATTTTCTTGGTGCGTTCAAAAAAATGCGGCTCGCTCATACTCGGCGAACGCCTACACAAGAGGCGTTCGAAAATTCAAAATCCGAATTCATTTGCAATTCAAAATGGACGACCAGGTGACGTAGCAGGAAATCGAGTTTATTCCTATGCTAATATTATGAATGTCTGTATAATTTAATTCTTTTAATATTATTTTCTGTAAAATCTCTTTAATAAATAAAGATAAAATAAATAGCCGTGTGGTAGGTACTTTATTTGGTACCGAATATATTATACCTATCCAGGTAAAGAAGCGCAAAAACTGGTTGTCTTAATATAACTTCAAGTAAAAAATTGTATTTAAATATTTATGTAATTATACTGATGTATTTACCATGAAATATATTATACATACATATATAAACACCGTCTACATACTTTATTACCTTCTTATCTACCTTAGACAAAGACTAAAATATAAAATTTAAAGAAACGTGGTTGTAAATAGGTTCGATAACATATCGAATTATTAAATTTTATAAAAATAAAATAAAATATGTAAGTATTTTGTACCAAGGAAAAATATATTTAATGACTGTAATTTAAGTACTTATATTAAAACAATTATTGCACCTATATATTTCTTTCAAGAAATCTTCTTCAAGTGTTTTCCATTATAGTATTAAATGTTTTCAGAAAAATGTAATTATTGTTCCAATTTCAATTTGAATGTTGGCAGTATTTTTTCCTGTCGATTTATCGATCTTCATCGCGATTAGGGTTGGGAACGCGACAGTCGGTATCGATAACGACATGCGAAGACAAAATGTGATTGCTATCTCTCTGCGGCTCTACCACATTTGAAATTCAATTCGGTTTCGCGTCTGCAATAATTTTTTAACTTTTTCTTTTCTTAAATAAAATTATTATTTACCCTCAATTAAAATATGGTGTCTCGTTTGAGTATACTGCGGTTCCTTATAAGTCTTTTAGGTTAAGACCTGGAATATCGCAAAGTCGAGAGTAATATCGATTGAACGATTAGGTATAACGAATGATCAAGAATTCATGAGATTTATGGCTTAGGACAACGGTTGATTTAATTCATAGTAGAATATATCTAAAATATATCAGATATGTACATAAATTTTACGATTACAGTAGTTTTAAAATATCTTCTTTATATGTCTAATCTCGTAATCTTAGGAATAGTTATTTGAAGAATTACATTGAATGTAAGTTAGAAATAGCAAAGTGAATATTCTCCATCTTTGGAAAATTAGTAGCTATTTACAGCAATTTTTTTAGCGTATGTATGTATGTATGTATGTATGTATGTATGTTTGTCCATTTCTTCGGCACGCGCTACGGATTTTGACATGTGAGGTGTCGTTGAATTTGTCAAAATTGTGGTAGTGACGTATTTAAATTTTCAAAGTGGCGGCTGTAAATGGGGGAAAAAGGGGGGATGTGTGTATTTTTTTCTCTTATCTTAGCAATATGGGTACCAATTGAAAGGTCGTAAAAAGACTATTGCAAAAATATAAATATCATCTCATGTTCATTTTACTTTTTTAACAAAAAACGGCAAAAAGTGTACCAAGTGTACCGTCTCATTTCTATACCATAAACTAAAACTAAAAAGTCTCAAATAAAATTATTATTATAAAAACAAAAAACCCGACTGCTTAGAAGTTATGAACTGTGCTGCAGGCGGGGACAAATTTTGGTAGATATTTCTTTCCCCGCAGGTTAAAGTATTTTGTCCCTGTTTGCAGAACCATAAAGTATTTAGAATTTTATACAGATTTAGTGATCCTTGTTTTTCTCTTTTCAGTTCATAACTTCTAAGCAGTCGGGTTTTTGTTTTTATAATAATAATTTTATTTCCGCTGTTATTTCTAGAAATTACTAACCGAATAAAGTTTTTTGTATCAAATTATGTCTGTCTGTTCCAATACGCTAAGTTCAACATTTATTAGTTTTTGACGACCTCCGTGGCGCAGTGGCATGCGCAGTGGATTTATGACGGAGGTCCTGGGTTCGATTCCCGGCAGGGCAGATTGAGATTTTTCTTAATTTGTCTTGGTCTGGGAGGCTTTCGCCGTGGCTAGTTACCACCCTACCGACAAAGACGTATCGCCAAGCAATTTAGCGTTCCGGTACGATGTCGTGTAGAAACCGAAAGGGGTGTTGATTTTCGTCGTTAGATTTTTCTGCAGTTTTCACTAAATCTATTGCTACATTTAGGTTTTGTTTATAGAGCTTCATGATTGAACGTAGGGAAAATTTTATTATCCGCAAAAATTCCGAACTTTTGAAGCGCCGCCTCGTCTTGAGACATTTACGTTTAATGTAAAATGTTACAACAGTAGATAATTGTAGAGCTTTGAATGTCAAACTTATAAACTTTGTTCTACTACCATACCTATTTTTATCGCCTAGTATCTTTGTACTGGTTCTGGGTATGGTAGCTGGTAATTGCAGACACGTTAAGTTTACCCTGCGTCTCAGGTTAACAGTCACAGAGTGGCGTATTGTACGATGTGTATCTAATGTCTTTTAGACCACGTTCTCTCATAATTCCTATAGACCATGGTTTTACACTTAACATCAAGTAGGGTATTTGCTTGCTCTGTCAACTTTGAATAAAATAATAGTTGGTCAGTTCTATGTAAGTAGGTAGTTTCTAATTACTCATCAAACAATAGCCAGTTAGCGGGCTATCAATAATTTACAGTTGATCCTGCTGGCTATCCCTCAGTATGACAGGTACAAAGATACAGTACAGAAATAGTGCTCTCTTATAGACCATGGCTTTTCATTTAACCTCTCCAACTCTAGCAAAATCAGGTGGGCTATTTGCTTGCTCCGTCAGCTTAGCATAAGAAAGTAAGTCCTCACTCTTGAGCGTAATGTAAGTGGGTAAATTCTAATTACTCGTAAAAAAAATAGCCAGTTAGTGGGCTATCAATAGTTTACAGTTAATCCCGCTCGTTGTCCATTGGCCGGGCCGCGCGGCCGCCATTGGCCGGCGGCGGGCGGCGCGCACAAAGCCGAGAGGCGGCGTCCGATACAGAGGCTGTAATTGTCAGTTTACCTGTCCGCCGGACAATATGAATATATGCACTTTATATTTAGCCCGTGTTTCTTCAGCTAGTGTTTAAGGGTATAAATCTGGTACGGTTTATCGTTTGAACGCCTTTATTTTTTTACTTCTACCTTCTAGAAAATTATTTCGCTATTTAACATTTAAAATTACAAGCCTAATATTTCGGCTTCTCAAGCAAAGTAAATTATAGTCAACAAACTAATAGGTGAGGACAACTTTTTCTCAGCAACAAATTCATAAACTATAGCTATAAATTCTTGTAAAGACATTCAGACATAATTTTCTGAGGACACTATGACATTGCCATTCAATAAACAATTACTTAAACAGTGTCTTATAGGATCTCGGTAAGTCAAATTTTCATGGAAAAGAGATTTAGTGAAAAATTTTTAATGGTAAAATTTAAAAAACAACCAGAAAAAATACTAGACAAGAAAAAAATTAAAATTACACCCACGCGTCCGACATCCGATGCCCTAACTAAAGAATGCATGAATCAATTTGGATCGCTTTGTGCAGTGCAATTAAATATTAATAGTATTAACAACTAAACAATGAACACACTACCTACGTTGTCTTACAGACTTGAACAACGTGCGCCCGCTAGCAATGAGGCGGGCTGTTAGCCTTTTGTGTATCTGCCACTTGACAGGTGCAAAAATCTATTCTACTATACGTAAAGGTAAAGGTAAGACATTTGTAAAAGATGTGGACCTTTTTAACTTTCACACCTTTTGCTATTGCTTTTAGGACTTCTGTCTTTGTGAAAGAGCTTGCTTGTAACACCATGCTCATTTTCGCTGTCACGTTGTTTGACAGAAGAATAAGGTTGAGGTGAAATTACATGCACATAAGACTTGACATCAATGCCTTAGGTGTTAAGTCAAAGGTGTATCATGCGATGTGATAATTATGCTTTCATATCGGGTCTCAAAATGATTTCATTTAATTAACATTAAGTGGGTGATTTGCTTTATCTGTCAATCATTCACACACTGAGCTTGAGTAACGAAACATTGAAAAGTGACTCAAAATAAATTTTTGCGTTTATTAGATATTACATGAGCGCAATATAACTGTGTTTAGGTAAAAATAATACGATAATACTAGTATAAAAACTGCAAAAAGTTTGGTAATTAAAATATTTATATAAAATATTCATCTTACTCATTTTTATAAAGGAAGTCCAAATTAAAAACAAAGGTCAGTGGAAAACATCACAGTCTGTTGTCATGGCCACACGCACACATTGCCCCTACATAAATTCTGAACAAATAAAATTCAATATTTATAAGAATGCATTTGCATCGACACTCAAACAATGTCCAGACTGTACCTACATTGACGTGCTTTTGCTAGTAATGAATCAGCCAGTATGCAAATCGTGCATCGTGTAAAGGTGCAAATATCTTCAGAGTTTCAATATCTTTAAACACAAAGGTACCTAATAAAAACCAATTTTAAAGTCCTTCTTGGTTAGGTATTTTTTTGTCATTATTTTCCTTTAAATAATATGTTTCGAAAAATATTAAGCTTAAAAGCCATTAAAACTGACATATGAATCGAAACATAAACTTATTTCAAACATATGTCACATTCATAGTAGGTATAAATTAATTCTACTTCTAAAAATAAATGAATGTTTAAAGTCAATCAACTATTGTATTTTATTTCACTTGAAAGTTAATTTTAGCTTAGAAGGATTTAAATAATTTAATGAAACAAATCAATTTTAATCAACAAATCAATTCACGAAAGGACCATATGCCCTGTAGACCACCTGTTCGTCTGCATCGTTGAAGATCTTGAAGGATCCAGGATTTTCCTCCTGATTATTAATGAAAAGCATTTGTATGCGGTCCCGATTCCAAATTATAATAATCATTAACATTAAGGTACAGGACAGTGAGTTAAGGGCAAAATATATGTGACTGCAATATTAATTAGGACCAATGCTTTAGATATTGAAATAAGACGAATACATTTTAGCGCAGTTTGTATAAAAAGTTAAAATTAAATGACAATAGAATTAAGTCATCAACAGAAACTCTTCAGAGAGAAAAAGTTCAGTGGTTGGAGTAAGTATTAAACTGTTTTGTTAATTGCGATATCTTTTACATAATAAAATTTATATTATTTGAAATTTCACCGTAGATCATTACGGTATATGGTCAATTCATTGTCATCTAGTCTGCGAAATCTTCAACATCTTATAAAAGCTAAAACTTTGTTGGTCTATTATATGTAGTAGAGTACTATGGATCCATTAAAAATATACTTTAAGGGTGTCTGATTTGAGCTATGCCCAGACGCTAAGTATCTGAATGAAGACATGAATTCTCACAAAAATAAAGCTGTTTATATAGCCGATTCTGGGCCTGAACCCTTGATACCTGCTACGATACTCAAAGTCACTATGGTTCAAACTTCATAAGTTGACAAACTTTCAATTTTAATAAAATGGGTAGCAGATGCCTGTGTTTGTCAGAACCTAGATTATCTTTATTAACTTGAACCTATAAACCTTCCTCTTCGTTATTGCTGAAAGTGCATCAAAATTCGTAAAGTAGATTAAAAAACTGAGCTAACAGCCAACCGACTTTATTGTATGTTATGTAGGTGTGATAGTTATGCTTGTGGTAATTATCTGAATTTACAACAACTTCAAAACAGCAATTTTCATTTTGATGCACATTTGTACCAGCCCTCTAACTAATTATTTAATTTTGGCAAAACGAGAAACATTTGTTACAAAGTTAGTAATTTTTTTTTAAATAATATTTGTAAAACATTTTCCTTTAAAATCTTACGTATAAAAACCTCCTTCTTTTTTTTCAAATTGGTTTAAAGTAGGTATGACAATAAGTCGTTGGTATTTTGACATTTAAAATGCTAATTGCAGTAACATGTTTTTACGTTGTCTGGGATTGGGAATAGGTATGCAAATTAGGCAAGCGGCATAGGAATTCAAAATTAAGAAGTAATTGTAAACCGAAAAAGTAGAAGGAATTAATTGTTCGCTGAAAAAGTGAAAACACTTTAATTATCGTGTGCCGTTGTAGTACGAAATCGATCGTTATCGAGTAGGTACGGTGTGATCGAGTTGAAAAGTCAAAATACGAATTAAATAGATGTTCAGGTTTAAAGCGAATAATATAAGGTTCATTTTACTTTCCGCAGGATCCTCCCTTTATGAGCAACACGGACGAGATCATGTTGTATTTTATAGTTTGTAGTTTAGTAGTTTAGTATTTTTAAGTTTGTAGTATAGTACTCGGGGGAACGCAATGTCCAAAAATAAAGACATGAATGGCGGCGTTGAGATTCGCGATCCATCACGTCTCGTTCCTCATGGGAGAGTACGGAGAGCCGTTTTGCCACATTGAACAAAGTTAGATGAAGTATGCCAGATGATGGATGCTAGACGTATAGATGTGCTTTGTGTGAATGAAACAAAAAGGAAAGGATGTGATACCACTAACGATAACTCCTATACAGCCTACTGGTCTGGCGTTTCCAGGGACAGAAGAGGCTGTCAGGGAGTTGGTATCATCCTTTCTGAAAGAATGACTGATTGTGTGAAAGAAGTTGAGTATGTGAGCCCAAGACTCATTTGGATAAGGCTAAAAGTAGGACTGACCCGGATTTTTGTTGTAGGTGCATATGCTCCGACGGATCCCAAATTTTGGGAAAAGAAATAAATGAGTTTTGGGAAAGCCTGAGTGATACTTTGAATAAATGTGGACAGAATGAGAGAATAATTATGTTAGGAGATTTTAATGGATGGGTTGGTGTGAAGCGTGATGGGTATGAGAGAGTACTTGGTATGTTTGGTGACAAAAGAGTGAATGGAAATGGGGAAAGTTTGCTTGAATTATGTCTGGAATATAATCTTTTTGTGGCAAACACTATGTTTGACCACAAAAAGATTCATATGTATACAAGGGAAGAAGGAAGTGCAAGAAGTATGATTGATTTTGTGGTAGTGGATGAAAGATTGAAGAAAAACATTCTGGATGCTCGAGTACATCGCGGTGTCGAAATCGATACTGACCACTATCTGGTTATTTGCCGAGTTAGTGGTCTTTTTAACGTGGACATAGCATGAACGGATAAAAGTTGAGAGAAAGAGGATGTTGTAAGAGAGGAATACGTGAAAAATTTGAATGAGCGTGATATGAATGCTGTTGAAATGCAAGAGGTTGAAAGTTTTTGGAGTAATTTTAAAGATGGAGTGGTAGGTGCTGCCATTGATGCATGCGGGATGTCTAAAAGGAGAGAAAGTAAAAGAGAAAAGAATCTGTGGATGGATAAAAGTATACAGGATGTGGTATGTGAGAAAAAGAAAGCTTGGTTAGACTGGTTGGCTACAAAAGCTAACCAAAGAATGAAAAGAGCAACAAATGATGATGTTTTGAAAGCTAGAATGAAATACAAAAGAGTGAAAGTGAGCGTTAAGGAAGCTGTTAGAAAGAAGAGGGAAGAATGTAAAGATATGTATGATAGGAGACTTAAATTTAATAAAGGTGAAGTGGATGAAAATGGAACAACATTTTATTAATAACCTTGAAATTAGTTTTGTTAAATGTATAAATAAAGGCTCTGTATTTAAAAGATGCTGAAGGCTGGAGGCGGTATATTAATTAGTTGTACTGCCTTTTCAACTTGTCTTTGGTGATCATGAAGGCCGTAATTGTTCCACTATATTAAAAAAGGAGTTGTAAAATGACTAGAATTCCGAGGGATCACCCTTCTCAGTGTTGTCGGCAAACTGTATTTTTAATTTGAAAATTTGTTGCAAGCAGGATTTCAATGGGATGATAGCTGAAAAATTTTTGGCTAAACACCAAAAATTTGGCTTTAGTAAAGGCCTAACGTTGGTGGGGTATTTTTTGGGGTGAGCAGCAGTCTTCGAACTTATTCTTATCAAGTTCTTGTGTCAATAAGCCACTTGGTTCCAGAAGCAAAGGGATGTGTAGCCATCTTCACTTGTAGAACTTGTTTGAAAGAAAGTGTATGTGGTCTAGATTCGGATTACCACAATGATAACTTCTCAATAAATTGGTTGTCTGTAAAGTAAAGGAATTAAAGTGAATGTAAGCAAAACGAAAATGATGATTTTTGACAGAGATGAACGATAGTTGGATAGATGGAGAGAAAGTGAAAATGTCTGGGTAAGAAAATACTGACGGAATGGTAGAGTTAATTGGTTATTAAAATTGTTAATTTTAATAACCAATTGTGAATTTTAATAAATAATAAAAGTATATTGTTGTAAATATTAATTTAAATTAATAAAATAATTGATTTTGATTTTATAAATTTATATTTTAAATTTATAAGCGAGAGTGAATGGAAGTGTTGGAAGGGGAAGACTAAATGTATTCTGGACCAAATTTTTAATTTAAAATTAATATATTTAATAATTATATTTATAGAGGTGCAAAGGGGTGAACTCGTTCTAGGGGAGTGTACTGCGTACAGATTGGCGAAAAACTAGTAAGATATCCATGATGATCGAATACCTTATTCGAATACGATGACACATTATCGATAAATGCTTAATGCACCTCACTATTACGCTTTGGTCGTGACCACGGTCCATGTGTTAAATTCGAAAATAGATATACTCGTTTATGGGATATATTATAACTGACTTATCATGAAATACCTTGGTTTCTTTAAAATCTATACTAAAGCCAAACTCATTTGAGAATGCTTGTCAACAAACAAATTTAAAATGAAGGTAGAAAATGCAACACATTTTATGCCTAATAAATTTAAAATTATGTTTTGTTAATTTAAAAAAATCTTATTTAAAAGATATTGAATATATTAATTAGTTTTATGCTTACTGGTCTAATTTGTTGTCATGAATTCGTCATATATCTACTTTATTTAAAAAATTAGTTGTAAAATGACTAGTGAATTCTACTTTCATTTTTAATTTGTTTGTTGACAAGCATTCTCAATGGAATTTGGCTTTAGGATAGTTGGTGGGGTATTTTTTTTAAAGTCTTCTAAGTTATTTTTATCAGATTCTTTCAATGAGCCACTTCAGAGCTAATCCATCATCCTAGTAGAACTCGTAGAAGAGAAGATTCGGATTACCACTGATAAGATCTCAAAAAAAAAATAAGCTCTATATTTTTATAGTTCGACCCAGTACTCGAACGTCATAATTCGAAGCCTTTTGAATGAGGCAGTTGACGCGTATGTCTACAAGACCGATATAACTATCGGCACTTCAAATAAGCAATCGTAATGTATCTAAAATTAATTAATAGTTACAAAGTGTCAACAAATAGGCCGTATTAATTTTAATCACTTTATCCACACATCAATATTCAAAGGAATTCGTTTTTCGCTATATCTGGCACCAGTCAGGAATGCCGAGAATTGACAACGCCTCTTATTACAGCCAAATGTGTAGTACTAGTTTTTATGTCGACCATAACTGTAGGCTGTAAATAAACTTGTTACAATTTGACAAGCATAACATAACATTAGGGCCCAAACACGTATCTAGTTTAGAAACTTAAAGCAAGTTTCATAATGCGTTTACGTTTGAGATACCTTGTGAGTATGTTATACTCGTTGGTGTAAACTATACCAAGCTTATATTACGAGTATAGTGCGTATAATGTTGTTTGGCAAATTAACGTTATTGTCATCTCATTTGGCAACCCAGTATTATGATTTTTTTTAAATAATGCCTCTTCCATCCAGCGGCAAATTGTTAGTTATATATAATATTCTGGCATGCACCAATGATCCAGAATCGAATCTAGGGATCTGGGATTGGAAGAACAACCATAGCAGGAGAACAGTATTTTATTAATGCATAGAACAATCACCACGATGAGTTTATATTAACCGTCAGTAAACCTGCACTAACTCAGGGAACATTTCCCTTTATTCCTATATTCTCGTTCTGTCTTTCTGTCTGTCTGTCTCGCTTTCAACAGGCTACTTTGAATTACGAAAAAAGAGTTGTATGAGGTTATATATATAGGGGGATAAAATATTGTATGAAAGTATCGTAATTTTTAAAGCTAAAAGATTAATATACGTATTTTTTTAGCAGTTGATTAGACATTAATAAATATGACCAATCAAAGTTTAGAAAAAATAGGCTGCCGTAATAACTACCTAATTCTACGCCGACGGAGTCACAGGCAAAAGTTAGTACAAAATAATTTGTATGTTCTTTTAACTTTTTCTTTTTTTTTGTATAATTGCATTTGCATTGAATTCAAATGAGGTTTCCAATCAAAAATATCTTTTACTTCCTAATTCCTCTCAGTGATCGTCCGTAACAATATCTTGGGCAAGTTTTGTCGCAAAAAGCTCTACTTAGGTACTCAGTTGATAGGTACACAATACAATCACCTATTTAAAATAGGTACCTACTTAATTAATTGACTAACTTTACTAGGCAGTTAACGTCATTACTATGAATCAAATAGATTTATAGTCAGCTGGTTAATAGAGCTTTCATACCTTTTAAGCGCTTTTAGGAGACCATAAACACTTGCCGTTCGCGTACTAAGTACAGTCGTAAAGTGAACACACGAAAACATAATCGTGACTCGTAAATCTATACAATTTTCCTCGTGAGTAATTTTATCGATAAATTTTCTCGGAAATATATGACAGTAACACACGTCAATTGTCACCAAAAGCAGCCGCCGACAGAAGCCGAAGACACCCGAACAAAGCCGATCGCACACAAATATGGCGGCGCGCATTCCGATTGCATCTAATAACCTCAAAATCGAATGCAAAATGGCGTATTGAAATCACGCCGCTTCGTTAAGCATTCCGACATGCCATAACAGAGTGCGCATTTTCATTTGGGGCCATTGTATTGGCAGATATTAGTAATGATTTCAATAAATAAATTAATCGTATGCCTTTGCGTATAGCATCGGTTTGGCACGCGTCGTTGGACGAACGATGAATCGATAAGTCCACGATTGTGCGTCTATGGCCAGTTGGTTTATTACTGATTTTATTTTGCTTGAGTCATGTCAATCGTACGTGAGCTAGGGCATTAACTTCTATGAAATTTTTATTGTAACCAGACCCTTTTTTATGTACACTGGTTGCATTATTATTTACATAATTATTTACTGCTGCTTTTATAGCCTGATCAGGAAAATAAAAAGCCAAAATGGGGGCGCCACAAGTACCTACTATTTAACAGTCTGTGCAAGGTAACTACTTAAAAAACATAGTTTTTAAAAACCTTTTTTCCGCATTATGGCGAAGTTTTTATTTTTCTGATTTTTCTTTAAGTGATATTGCAAAAAGTTATTAATTTAAAAAAAAAATGACTTTTTGAAATATCCGCTTAAAATTTCGGAACCGACGGGATTTGATTACCGCTAAGCTACGTTCCCCGATGACGTCGTTGCCGAAACTGTGCTTTTGATATTATGTTTTTGATACTCAGGGGGTGTTAGGTTTTTTCGTTACGGAATTTCTGTATTCGGTCTCTACGCTCAAGGCCCGCGATAAAAGCTTACAATAGCTTAAAAACATAGTTTTTAAAAACCTTTTTTCCGCAACATGGCGAGGTTCTTATTTTTCTGATCGAACTATAAAGATAATCGATATGTCTATCTAGTCTACCACAGCTTAGTATGGTTTTCGGAACCAGTAACAGATTTGATGACCAACACTATCCCGACCCGAAGCTAGTACGATGCTTGCCATTGTTGTTGTATGTATGTTGTATAGTCAATTACGATTACCATTGTTGTTTAAGGAGCTACCTTACAAAACAAAAATTTAAACCTGCGGTATCTGGTGATGGTAGCACACACATTTGCAAGATATTAGATTACAGATATAGGAAAACACATTTGTTATTCATTGTACTGTCTACCGTGTCACAATCACGCATCGCGTGGGTTATGCCTGGAGTCGACAGAAATACTTGCGAGAAATTAACTGAAACATTTCGTTCAATTTGGTATACTACTATAGATGAGGATGACGTCTACAAAGTGCATGCCATGAACATAGAAATGCAAAATGAGTGGTTAAACTTAGGTAAGTTCTGCATCCCTCTAGCTCTGAAGTGACGCACCTTGCCGTACGATTGGTCTCCTGCGTTATTGAAATTTTATCTTAATGCCTTTTAACTGACTCTCCCAGATCAGAGTAACTTTGTAAGATGGGGAAAAGCCTTGGAAAAATCTTGCTATACCTGTGGTGAGGCAGTGGGCACTGCAAGGCACTTACTGGTAGGATGCAAGGTGCTCCTGGAGAGGGGTCTTTACTCACGCCACCACGCTAGAGTACTAGAAATCATAAGTGAAACTATAAGCCTTTCAGTAGCTAGAGCTCAAAAAGGGTTGACGACGAATAAAAGACAAACTAACTTCGTTAAAGCAGGCTCAAGTACAAATTCCACCAGCAAGCCTTATCCATTCTGGATTCTGCAACTTATTGGACTTTATTAATGGACGCGTATGAAAAGCACTACAGAATCCCGGAAGACTTAGCTACTTCGACATCTAGACCGGACATATTTCTTTTATCCAAACAAATCAAACGTATAGTACTTGTTGAGCTTACAGTGCCGTTAGAAACAAACATCCCTAAAGATTATGGATTCAAAGTGAATAAATATTATGACCTTACTAATGAACTAACTAAAAATGGCTATGTGGTTAGTTTATACGCAGTAGAAGTGGGTGCGAGAGGTATACCAGCAAACTCTCTCTATAACCTGCTAAAAGACCTTGGCCTTACTAGAAGTGCAGTAAGCTCCACATTGGAACGAGTATCCAAAGCTGCTCTAGAAGGGTCCTTTTGAATTTGGCTGGGCAGGGAGAATAACTTGAACAGAGGAGGTGAGTGTTGACGACCGTTACTAAGAGATCTCTTTTAAACACCACTGTCACAAGTCTCGGGGTCTGTTCGGAGTTTTCCGACCCGCACGGTGAATCCATGGAATGCTAAGATATTCATCTCTCTTACAAATAAGATATAAAGCAAAAATAAAAATAATTAATTACCTAGTAATTGAAAGAAACATACCCATAAAGAAGAGTAGCCAGTGATTGAAAACTTGTAGGCATAACGCAGCAGAGGTGAAGCGATGCCGCAAGTAAAATGGATTCATTTCACACTAGAAGTCGCCCACTTCTTAGTTACCGCTCCCGTAACAATGTCAGAATAAATAGTAGCCTATGTTTTATTCTGATGTATAAACTACATTATTGTAAAATTTCATCAAAATGTAGTTAACGACCTCCGTGGCGCAGTGGTAAACGTGGTGGATTTATAAGACGGTGATCCTGGGTGCGATTCCCAGCGGCGCAAATTGAGATTTTTCTTAATTTGTCTTGGTATGGGAGGCTTTCGCCGTGGCTAGTTAACCCTACCGAAAAAGACGTACCGCCAAGCGATTTAGCGTTCCGGTGCGGTGTTGTGTAGAAACCGATATAAGTGTGGATTTCATGCTACTCCTAACAAGTTAGCCCGTTTCCATCTTAGACTGCATCTTCACTTAATATCACGTGTGATATTAAGTGTCAAGGGCCAAGTTGTAGTCGATAAAAAAAATACTGAAAGTTGCCGATATTCCCTGTGATCAATAAATAATTATAATTATAGAGTTATGTCATGAGAAATATTAACTACTGTTACAATTTGAGAGTTCATAGAGTTTGAGATATCTATCTCTGAAAAACCCAACGTTCTATCGTTTGGATTGTGGGAAAAACGATTAA
Source organism: Mycalesis mineus (assembly GCA_034621355.1). Taxonomy (NCBI): domain Eukaryota; kingdom Metazoa; phylum Arthropoda; class Insecta; order Lepidoptera; family Nymphalidae; genus Mycalesis; species Mycalesis mineus. The sequence goes on from CM067882.1 coordinate 15,933,325, forward strand.
ATAAATAAATTAGACGCAATGAATAAATTAATAACTGTTACATATAAATAACTTAATATAACAATTAATCAATAAATTAATGTTTCATAGGCAAGATAAAAATTAATAGATTTCAGATTTTCAGCAGTTAAATTATTAATATTGACTTAAAGCATTAATTGGATCATTAACATTTTCCAAGAATTAATGTTAGGAGATAAAAATATTTAATAGATTTGCGATGCGTTCGCGCTATAAAATTAAATATAATGTTCGAACATAAAGTTACGCTAATAGGTCACAAACCTACTTGAACGTTATGGATTGTTATTACGTCTGTAACTTGTTTAGATAAATATCCTTGTAAGAGCCCTTTCACACTAGCGTTTTTACGCGTAGGCGTACCTTCGCGCGGCTATCATCGAGTCGCCATCAACTAGTCACCCTGTATTACGTTATCAATGTAAATAGTATAAGAATAGCGTCTTTATTATTAACCGACGAAAAAAAACGGAGGAGGTTCTTAATTCGACACGTATTTTTTTTTTATGTATGACCACGCATAACTTTTTACAGAGTTGTCCGATTTCGATAATTCTTTTTTTATTAGAAAGGGAATACTTTCAAGGTGGTCCTATTGTCATCATGTTAGGATCAGATGATGATATTCTGGGGAAGTTGAAGGAACTCTTCAAATTTTGGAGGCACGCTTACAGCGATTTCGGTTTTTGTCTCGGTATCGGTAGCTTTTTGGCTACTAGTGCCGTTTAATATACTATGACAGCATAGTACGACTACGTTACGTGGCGATAAATCACTAAAAAGTAAGAAATAAAAATTTTTAACAAAAAATAAAACCGACTCAAAACGCACTAAAAAGTAAAAAATAACCCACAAACTGCTTTACTACGTAAAATTAATGTTCCTTAAACTTGGCTGGCACCGACTTCATAGATATGCTTAAGTAAATTAAAGCAACTAAATGACACAGTTATTTTTTACTTTTTAGTGCGTTTTGAGTCGGTTCTATTTTTTGTTAAAATTTTTTTAAAAATATAAACAACTAAAACTGACGTCACGGTTGTCGGAGTATGCCCGACTAGTTTCGAACCCATACGGGGTCCTTAGTCATGAGTTTGTTTGTATCGGTGTTTATTGAGAGGAGGGCAGCGGTGGAGGGAGCATAGGTGTCGTTTCACTCCCTAACGTTTCATCTTTATCTCTTGTCCCCTTTTTCTCTGATGCAAACCGAACTAACTGTGTCGTGTTCCAGGTTTGGCGTCTGTGGTTTTATATGAAGAAGTGGTTTCCATGCTGAAGATAGCACCCATCCATGGTCACGATTAAAATTCGGGTGACGACTAATTTCTATAGCATCCCGTATCTTGTGAGGTACAAGTCTCTCGACAATACGGAAGCCTTATTAAAACAAAAATTAAAGTTACCAGTATATTCAACGAATCCCTACGCAGAAGAACCGCTAGTGTGAAGAGACTTAAAATAAAATAAGCACTTACCTACTTCAGTACGTTGTTCTACACGTCATCACTTACAAGGAAAAGTTAGGATCGTTAAGAAATATTAAGTTTCATAATTTTTGTCAAATATCCTATCTGTGTGTAACACTCGTATGCACCTACCTAACATAAAAAATGATTATAGTAAAAAAATATATTGTACAAGAAGAAGCCAAACCTTGAAAATTTCTGTTAATAGGTAAAAAGTTAAAAGGTTTAGTAGTTCGGCTGTGAAAACATAACGAATGCGTTTCGCGTTTTAGATATTAGTATGGATTAGACAAAATAAAAACGTTGCCAGGCAACTTACCCTAAAGTTTCAAGATTGAGCACATTTTAAACTGTTGTTAAGTAAGATAATGATGAAAGAATAATAAAGTATATTTATATTAATATATTTAGATTGCATCTGGATACTTTTCATCCCAGAAACCAAAGAGGATCTATAAAAGACATAGAACTGCTACAACGATTTCGCAATCATCCGAGAATTCCGAGAATCAATTAGATAAATCTTACAACTTCGGATGCATTTGCTAGCTGCATTTACTGTTCTGTATCACAAAATGAAGCTTGGCCTAAGCAAAATCAACATAATCGATTATCTCTTAACTCGATCGATTCCTGCGCATCGATTAATTCGCAATAACAATTTGTCGTCGGTCATATCTATCGGTTCGCCTACTTACAACAAAATAATGTATTCGACGCTCGAACCTTCGTAGCGGAGCGGCGTAGGCGCACACGTAGTGCGCCCGTGACGTCTTGATATTTGATATTATTTAATTTTCAACGTTCAAATAAAGCATGTAATAAATATAACTGCCAAATATAACTGCCTAATATAAACATGGAAAAAGTGATTAATCGAGCAAAAAATATATTTTAAAAGTTAAGTACCAGTAGCATGTAAAGATCCTTATTTTTAATGATTTATTTTCTTTCATTACAATTAGTGTCTTCCATATAAATCAAGTTTTTTATGCATAAATTAAAGTATGCGATCAGTCGTGTTATTTAAAATCTATTCTTGGAAATCCCTGATTATTATGTACTATTAATTCTATATAATATTATCACGTACGCAAACCGTATTAGAGAGCAATAATGCTTGCTTTAAATTTGAATAAGGTCGTAGTGTAAAGCAGTTTTGGATGTATCGAAATATATTAAACACTTCGCATGAATTACATGACACAAATTAGGTAGACAATAGAGTGTACTAGTAATGCTATTTAAATATTTTTACGTTCGTATATATTAGTCACTCGCTAGTTAAACATCGAAAATGTACCTACCCTAAGTGACGTCTTGAATTTCTCATAAACTAACTACCATTGTGTGTGAATGATCTAAGTGAATTTCTACAAAATGTAAGAACTGTAAGAAGTGAAGTATAACATTTTAATTCATTTCTCATTACTTCAGTTAAAGTGTTACAAATGTTACTAAGCACCTTCATTATCATCGTTAACATTAACAGCCAATGAACGTCCCCTGCTGGACTTTTTAGGTACTTCCAAACACAACGGTCCTGAGATACCTGTGGGGGGTCGACCAACAGTGTAAGCACGTTATAAATTTATAAATAAACTTATGCATGTCTTAGTTATCGTTAGCTAGAAACATACAGACAATCAAGTATCAAAACCACCAAAATAGCTTACGACTAAATGCGTGCGAAATATACCTACTAGAGGTATAGGTAGGCAACAAGCTTTATGTCTACGCTGTAAAATATGCACTATAGATTATATAGATTTAGTTAGCTTGATCCTGTGTAATGATAATGTTCGTGACTCATTTCAAGTATCAAACTCGTAACAATGTTTTAGTAGTCAAAAATTAGTAGCGCTATTGAATGTATCTGTCACTCTGTCAGTTCACATTCTACTGTAACGAGTGAAAGGAAATCAATAGTTTCAAGCTTTTAACTTGCTGTATTGTATGAAAGTATATATAGGTATTAATTATTATTATGTTTGAAATATTATATGTATGTATTCTAAAATTTTAAAAATGTTGTTCCACTTTATTTACAATTTATTTCAATCATCTTGACGCTACATCTAGGTTTTTCTTCTCATATAAATAACTGACTATGAAATAACTGGCACCGACTTCATAGATATGCTTAAGTAAATTAAAGCAACTAAATGACATACTTATTTTTTACTTTTTAGTGCGTTATGAGTCGGTTTTATTTTTTGTTGAAATTTTTTTTCTTTTTATAGGAGAATTGTTTTTGTATACGTGTTACAAATGTATTTTTTACAGGTTAAGTCGTATATTCTAAATACGTTTTACAACACAAGTAGAATTAAAAGTTTATTCATAAATATCAAAACCTTTCCGTCAGCTGTACATATCGTAATCAAAACTTGGTACGGCTATGAAGTATGGATATATCGGTGTAGTAGGCCCGAGCAGTCGTGACCCTATTGCGTATGACTCACGGCGCGTGCGCAACAGAAATTTTAAATTTTGTATTTTATTCCATTTGGCATCCGTGACGGCACGTGACGGTTATGTTTTGAAAATAAGTAATTGCGATTTCCTTTGGAGAGTTTACCATATTGTTAATAACAAAAGCGCTGGTAAAAATACACAGTAAGTCCTGTATCGGGCTAAATAGTAAACTTTCCTTTCTTCAAAAAAATAAAAACTCAATTTGCAATTAGAGCAATTATGTCGGTCATTATGATAAACCTCTGTAACTATTTTTATACAACTCGACAGTTTAATTTAACACTCATTTCTGTCTCTCCCTATCTATATAGCATCGTTTTAGATAGAGAGAGGGAATTAGAGAGGCTAATTCGAAACTTACACTGTTGAGTTACTCGTAGAAAGCGCCAAATAATAACAAAATCGGAATATAGTCCTTAGAACCTTCACTTGAAGGGCTCCCTCTATGATTCATATCTCTCCAACAGTTTGACGACCTGCATGGCGCAGTGGTATGTGCGGTGGATTTATAAGACGGAGTTCCTGGGTTCGATTACCAGCAGGGCAGATTGAGATTTTTCTAAATTTGTCTTGGTCTGGCTAGTTACCACCCTATCGACAAAGACGTACCGCCAAGCGATTTAGCGTTCCGATACGATGTCGTGTAGGAACCGATATGGGTGTAGATTTCATCCTACTCCTAACAAGTTAGCCTGCTTCCATCTTAGATTGCATCATCACTTAACATCAGGTATGATAGCAGTCAAGGGCCAACTCGATAAAAAAAAACATCCCTATCCTATTTTAAAGTGTCTAGAATATTAAAATAACTGATAATGGTGATGTCGATGATGGTATAAAAATTAGTTGCGTATACCACAAATGCAATTAAGCAGTGCTTACTTATCCGTTAAAATATTATGTTGAAGGATTTTATGTCAACTTTCAATTTAGTACTTAACCCAGTCAGTTGTGCATGCCACTGAGAATTCCAGCTAGTCAGTTAGTAATTCAAAAATGACCGTTTATCTAAAGCACTAACTCAAATTAATTCACACTATAATTCAGTCGGAGCTCATTGCTTTAACGAGTCATTTATACCAGCGTGGGTAATATTATTTGGTAATTGCCTTTAATTGGCGTGCAGTTACGTATTGTGCATACATTGTGAGAATTATGCCAAAAGTCATACTTGAGAACGTGGAAGGACCTTTGAGAGTATCACTTTAATGTATGAGAGGTTGCATAAGTTCTAAAAAATATGCTTACGTGAGTGGGCAAGTACTTGATAATTACGAATACGTTAGATTTTAGAACAACATTTAACAGGCCGCACGCTTTGTGAAACATAGTGCATATTTTTGATAGATTTTTTAATATTTTATTCCTCATATGGCATTTGTTGACATATTGTTTTTATATGTTTCGTAGTGGAGAACTATTAAACTAATTTTGATGCTCACTTTATCTGTTGTAAGTTTTAGAAGCAGGTTCTCGGTATTTTTTTTTAATTTGTAACTTTAATTAGGTACTTTTATTAAAGTTACAATCAATTGTTATAAAAAGTCCAAACTTTTATTTTTATGAGAATCTACTACATAGTTTCAGTGTGGATTAGCAGGCCAATAAAAAGCTTACGATACGATAATACTAATAATGACAGTCGATAAGTATCTGAGCGCAAAACCATCAATCAAAACATTTTGATCTACTTAAGTGCCACAAGGATATCGAAGCAATCTACGCAGATGTGAATTTTCCTCTGGGATCGCCTCCCAGGTCGAGACGACCCCCACTTCACATTTTCTTATATAGCCATACAAACTTATCAATCATCTAGATAATTCATTTTGAACTCTATGCATATTGAAATAAGACTGTTGACAGTGACTCAAATAATTTTGCATCGTCGTTATCAGATGTGACAAACGGAATTAATTGTATTATTATAGTCCACGCGGACAGAATATCGATAAGGTGCTCGGTTGCTTTTTGTCCAGCTTCTTAGAACAGTTTGGAACTATTCTATGTATATGGATTTCGGAGTGTAATGTTCGTAGAATTCGCTTTACCTGCCTAGGTTTCGTGCCTATTACTGGAAAGCTATTTGTCGAGCTGTACGCGTTGTTAGTTCTTTTTCATTAAGTCTGTCTCGATGCGGAATTCGAAACTTGTTGCTAGCCGACGTTTGGCAAAATATTCCATAAAAAACACCTTAGTCGATTGCTCGATTCGTCTTACATAGAATGTATTCCAGTATTACTCCTTGTTGCAGTGACTAGCCTGTTTTTTAACCGACGGAAAAACGGAGGAGGTTCTCAATTCGACACGTATATTTTCTTTTTTTTTTATGTATGACCACGCATAACTTTTTACAGAGTAGTCCGATTTTGATAATTCTTTTTTATTAGAAAGGGCACACTTCCAAGGTGGTCTCATTGTCATCATGTTAGAATCTGATGATGATATCCTGGGGAAATTGAAGGAACTCTTCAAATGTTGGAGGCACGCTTACAGCGATTTCGGTTTTTGTTTCGGTATCGGTAGCTTTTTGGCTACTAGTGCCGTATAATATACTATGACAGTATAGTACGAGTACGTTACGTGGCGATAAATCGCTAAAAAGTAAGAAATAAAAATTTTTAACAAAAAATAGCACCGACTCGAAACGCAATTTTTGTTAAAAAAATTTTTTGAATACAAATTAGCCTTTGACTGCAATATCACCTGGTGGTCAGTGATGATACATTCTAATATAGAAGCGGGCTTACTTGGATAACAGGATATAATCCACACCCCTTTCGGTTTTTACACGACATCGTACTGGAACGCTCAGTCGCTTGGCGGTACGTCTTACGTGTAGTTAAGGATTATGAGGTTTTTGGTTGCAGTCTTAGACAGTACATAAGAGACATGTGTGTTTTTGTCAAGCGCTATCCAAAATATTTTCAACGAAAATGTAAAATAAATACCAATAAGCAAGTCAGACATCCTAACAAATTAGTTGTAGCGAAGCTTAGTTGCAGTTCTTACATGAAAAGCGCATACTGTATGGCTGTAAAAGTATATAACAAATTGCCAGAAGATATTGAACGATTACATTTAGTTAACTTTAAAATCAAATTGAACAAATGGCTTATAGACAAATGCTATTATGACATAAAAGAGTATTTGACGTAAAACATTTGACAAATTATTATTATTTTATATTTAGACTTTAATATTTATCCAATTTAATTGTAATTTTACTGTAATTGGTTCTATGTATTAATATTAGTTTCTTAAGTTTATATAATATTAGCAACGCCCTGATATTTAAAGTATGCTAAATAAATGAATTTGAATTTGAATTTAGATCGAGCAATGAAATATTTGACTAGCCTACCTTTTTCTTTTTTAAGGTAGATAGTGCTTAACTACAATTACGTCTGATGGAAAGCAGTGATGAGGTCTAAGTTGGAATACGCTTACCTAGAAGATACCTATTCACTCTTGCCTTGAAGATGGTCAGGTTATAGGTGGTAGGAGACACTGACGCTGGAAGGGCATTCCACACTTTTGCCGTGCGTATTAAGAACGTGGATGCAAAACGTTTAGCACGAGTTGCTTGGACATCCACCACGTAAGGGTGCCAGTGTTCACATCGTCTAGCTGTTCTGTGATCGTAAGGGGAAACCTTTCAAGATATACTAAGTAGTAGTAAATAAATAAATAAATTTACCATTTTTAATAATAATAAATTTATCTAAGTAATCTCTCAGAGAGTTTAGTTAAAGGACATTGTCAAAATTTGCCCCAGACTGTCCAAACTTATGCTCATATTTAACTGTTTTATTTAAATACACAATGAATTTTAAACAACTACCCATGTCTCATAGCAATCACTTGAAAATATATCAAAAAAATAAAATTTTCAATCGATCTGAATCACGTGACCGTCGTCGTAGTATGAAAAGTCATTTTTTTCAACCTTCACAACTTTTTCCTGCGACTGCATAGCTACATACAACCTTGTTTTTCTGTAAATAGAAAATCTGCACTATTTAATAACATATATATCATTACTGGACAGCCTGGGGCACACTTCCATACAATTTTTGGCAATGTCCTTTATCGTTACAAAAATCAATAGCTTAGATACTTATTCATCAATGGCTTATATTACTACTTGTATCAAATACGTACTCGTAGTAAGATTTTGAAAATGTAAATTAATCAACTACAAGCAAGAACACACAAAAAAATACAAATGTATCGGCCCGTATGCATCAAAACTCTGGATTAATTTTTGAAATGATCGATAAAGCGTTTAGGTTCAGCCTCCGCGTTTAGAAGGTAAAAAATATGATATATTCGTATTATTATACACATCAAGATAATATTTCCATAAGTTAACGGTCGCCATGTTCGGTGCACAGTAAAAAGTTGTCTTTGTCCAAAAATGGCGGCTCTTGCAAAAGATAAGCCGAAAGTAGACTCGGGCGGGAAATGTCTAAGATATGCTACTTAAGTTTTAATTACTTGCCGTTTGTAAAGACGGATTTATGTTGCAACGACTCAATTATGAAAGCATTTCCTATTTTGACTACAAAAACAGAAAGCTACTAATTAATTAATTATCTTACTAACTTGGATAATTAAATTACCTTAAGCATTTATTGAAAAGTATTTGAAAAAATACACAATTAACTATTATTATCATTACTTAATACAAAATAACTTTTAGCTTTGCTTTTTTATCTTAGCCCTAAGTTTTATTGTACCTTCTTTTTGTTTGCAATAAAGTTGTTTAAATTAATAAATAAATTAACAACCTCTAAGTAAAACTAACTGTAGATACCTATTGTAAAATTGTGTGTTAAATATATAAAAAGTGTTAAAAATGTTAAATAAATATGCGTTAGAGAGGTGTAAGATAAATGATGAGAAGTACCTAAATACTTCAGTTCTTTTGGAAAATATTTAACTGCCTACAGGATAAAGCCTAACTTGAACAGGCTATGTTCAGTCTAATGCCTAGCAAGCATTCGACTGGTGAGAGACTTCAGCCCTGGTTATTAGCCACACTACCGAGAAAGACGTGCTGCCAAGCGATTTAGCGTTCTGGTACGTTGCCGGTAGAAACCGAAAGGTGTGTAGCTCTGATCTTACTCCAAACAAGTTAACCCGCTTCCATCTTTGACGACCTCCGTAGCGCAGTGGTATGCGCGGTGGATTTATAAGACGGAGGTCCTGGGTTCGATTCCCGGCGGGGCAGATTGAGATTTTTCTTAATTTGTCTTGGTCTGGCTGGTGGGAGGCTTCGCCGTGGCTAGTTACAACCCTACCGACAAAGACGTACCGCCAAGCGATTTAGCGTTCCGGTGCGATGTCGAGTAGAAACCGATAGGGGTGTGGATTTCATCCTACCCCTATAAAGTTAGCCCGCTTCCATCTTAGACTGCATCATCACTTAACATCAGGTGTGATAGCAGTCAAGGGCCAACTTGTAGTAGATAAACAAACAAACAAAAAAAATCTTACATTGCGTCGTCACTTATCATCAGGTGTGATTGTAGTCAACAGCTACTTAACTTGTAATGAAAAAAACTTACTAAAATAAACTACATACTAGTCTCTACCTTAGTAAGGCAAAATAAACAGGTATAAAGTAATATTAAAAATTAAAATAACAAAAAACCCAATTACATACTGACGAAGTCGCAGGCCTCTGCTAGTAATATAATAAATATTTATCAAGGAAAAAATCTCGCCCACCTGTTAATCGACAAAATATCGTATCAAGTAAGTTTCCCAAACCGTAAATCGATCGGGGCAACCTCGTAAATACTTCGCTTTTTATTTGATTCACAATATTTATTTGTTAGTTCGTATGACAGAATATAAAAGCCTCGTACCAGATTGACTCGTTTTCTGATGTTAACTAAACTGCGATGTGACAGGGCATAAAATTTGCATGTCACTAATACCATGGTCAGAGGTCCGTATTTTCTTGATATTTATGATTTTGTAAAAGCCGAAAGTTTGTAAGCTTATGTTCCTACCATAGATAAATACGAAAAGGAAATTCTAGAATAAGGATCGTGGTTGCTTTGGGAGCGAGCTAGCTAGGTTAAGTTTCAAGGGTCTACCTACAATCGCAATTGTCTAATTGTCTATCGCGATTTTCCAACAATAATATCTCCAGTCGTTATCTTAGTTTTAAGATAACTCTTTGCTAGTTGAACCTTGAAGTTTGATCTTTACCACTGTTTTTTGAAGAGTCGCCGTGAAGCTCAGTGACATAGTTGCCTAGCATATTATGCAATGAACATAGGCTAAAATTCAACTTTTATAAAACTTCGAAGGGTCTCAATCTTACAGAGTCTAAAAGCCCTCGTTCCAGATTGACTCGTTTTCTGATGTTAACTACCACTGCGATGTGACAGGGCATAAAATTTGCATGTCACTAATAACATACGCTTCAGTCGCTGAACATAAATGCATATTGAGCTTAAAGATCAATTTTTATATACTCGGATACGTGAGTAGAAATTTGCAAACTCATGCAAATCAAGTCAGTCCTCGTATACAATTTTTATACTGCTATTTGCAGGATCAAGTTATTTGTACCAACTTTTTTAAAAACTACCTAAATAAAAATGGACTATTTTTATGAATGTAGATTGGCACAAGATATTATGATACCTAGGTGATCGAGCTTAGCTCGGTATTCATTCAAAAATTCATAACAACACCAACTAATGTTAAGTAGCTTTAGTGTTGCTGCGTTGGTACAGGTTTTCATTACTTGAATACAGTATTAAAACAACATTCAAATTTAAATTCAAAATCATTTATTTCAAGTAGGCTGTTATACAAGCACTTTTGGAACGTCAAGTCTGTCAGTACGTAGTGACTCTACCACCGGTTCGGAAGGCAGATCCTGCAGAGAAAAGCCGGCAAGAAACTCAACAGTTGCTCTTTTTAAAAATCAATGTTACAATTTGTATTTTAAAAATTAGATTTTTGGTTATCCCGTCTTGTGTGTAGCAAGAACAGCTGATTGCTTCCAAGTATCTTTGTCGTTAATAAAGTCATTAATTTTATAGTAACCTTTACTTAGTAAATGGCTTTTAACATATTTTTAAAATTTTTCTAAACGCAAGCCCAGTACTTTCACGTACGTACTACAATGTACAATAATAAAACCTAGCTAGATTGATTAGTTGCCCGTTATTAGATTCCTGCAGTATGAAACATCAAATAACTTGCTTTTATTTATATAATCTAAAGTATGAAAGAATAAAAAAAATCCTCTACTTTCATGTCTCTATAATCACTTTGTAAATATTTTAAGTACATAAGAGTTATAAAAACCCTTTTTTAACCGACGAAAAAAAACGGAGGAGGTTCTCAATTCGACACGTATATATTTTTGAAGGAACTCTTCAAATTTTGGAGGCACGCTTACAGCGATCCGTATAATATACTATGACAGTATAGTGCGAGTACGATACGTGTCCATTAATCACTAAAAAGTAAGAAATAAATTTTTGTTACAAAAAATAGAACCGACTCAAAACGAACTAAAAAGTAAAAAAGAATTGTGTAATTTAGTTACTTTAATTTACTTAAGCATATCTAAGAGTCGGTGCCAGCCAAGGTTTCTACTTTAAGGACGTTACCTAGAAGTCCTAGAACCCACAAACTGCTTTACTACGTAAAATAAATGTTCCTTAAACTTGGCTGGCACCGATTTCATAGATATGCTTTAGTAAATTAAAGCAAGTAAATGACACAGTTATTTTTTACTTTTTAGTGCGTTTTGAGTCGGTTCTATTTTTGTAAAAAAATTTATGAATGGAAAATGCGATCGTTCCATAATTTATTACAACCAACTACTAGGCAAAACTAATAATTACCTAACTCTTCCAAAGCCAGATGACAAACTGTATACCTACGGGTTCTCGTATGAGTAATTGCAAAAACTTAAAGTAGTTAGTATAGTAGTAAAAAAAGTAATTACCATATGACTAATTCAATGATATTCTTTAATCATGGTTAAGGCGTTAAGGTGTATAATTATGCACTCAGTATGAACGGTAGCACGTGGACAAGGATGCCATTATCAGTATCGCCACGCCTTAAATGGCGTGCATTTAACCAATTAATGGTGAGGATAGACCAAGGCCGCGACGTGGTGACTGAGGACGCCACTGAATAATAACACCTCGTATAACTTCCTATGAGGTTGTTCATTTGCAAACTCTGAAACTGCTCTTAGCCTATCATAATCAGACTGTTTGAAAGAGCCACGCTCCTAAGACGAGGGAATTTGGAACTGACATCCACCAAACTGATGCTAAATGGGTTGGTAGGTAGGTAGGTACTGTGTTATTATTATTATTAGTATGGTGAGGCCCGCCGTAGCGGATGCACATCGACCCCTAAGGATCTTTTGTACTCGCCCCGCCCTCACCTCCCCTATTTAAATTCAAACACCCACTCTAAGAGTTGGATGGTTGCTCTTAGGTTGGAGGCACAGTAATCTTCTGGTAGTGGATAGGCTACCCCCAGGAGATCCATTCGCTTTCTAGCCAATCCGTCACACTCACACAAAATATGTTCCATGGACGGACTGTGTCTTCATTACAAGCCCTTCAAATAGGATCCTCAGAAATACCCATTTTGCAGAGCATAGACCTGGTGCTATAATGGCCTGTGTACGCTGCTATGGCATACCTTAGCTGTTTCCTGCTCAGTTTACTTACCTTCGCTAGAAAACCCGCCTTTATATTACTCATGAATTTTTTGAGTGCCTTAGACCTTCTACTTTGTCCCATTCTGCCTTTGTCATCTTGTCAGCATATGAAGTCAGAGCCATGTTTGTCACACATGGTGTAAGTGCGACACATGGCTCCGGGCCGATGAAACTAGGTACTGTATAAAGCTTAGGGTTTTAATAAATTAGTCTCCGGAATTGTTGCTAGTTAATAATAATAATCAGAATCGATGTTCGTGGTGTAGTACCACCATCTTTTCAACTTCAGGGTGCTGTTGAGAATTTGGGAATATATTCGCAAAGGACCAAAACTGCAGCAGATATTGCATGGGTAGTAGACCTCACTGTTAGAGTTTAACCTGGAAGATCATGCTCATACCGCTATACTTATTTCAGCCGCTATACTGGATTCCTGTGTTTCAGTCGTCAGTAGTATACGCGCATGAGGATTACACCTAGGTCTCAGGTAGAAGCGACACAAAGAAGCGAAATTCTCATATGCCAATAGCACCGGCAGACACAATACCGTGTAGACCAAAACACATCAGTGCTACCAAGCTTTTCGGTACTTACCCAAACGAACTGTTAAATTGTGACGTCACACGAAAACACATTTACGCAAGTGTGACGTTCGCTTATTTGATGAATAACAAAAGCTCTAAAGTCTCGGACACACTGCAGCATACGTCACAAAGGCTGTCAAATGCTGTTTTATGATAGAAAACATGTCTGAACACAACGTACACATTTACGAAGTTAGCTAGCAACCTCATAATCTTAATTATAAGCTTGGATTTTATTATAGAATCATGAGCTGCTTTACTAATTTATCTGTACATATATTCAGACGGCCGAGCGGCGCAGTGGGTAGTGACCCTGCTTCTGCATCCTAGGCTGTGGGTTCGTTTCCCACATCTGGTTTGTGTGATGAGCATGGATGTTTTCCAGTGTCTGGGTGTTTATCTATATACTATAAGTATTTATGTATAATATATCTAAAAATATTCATCAGTTATCATAGCACCCATAACACAAGCTACTTACGAGTACGCTTACTTTGGGGCTATATAGCGATGTGTGTAATTGTCCTATAATATTTATTATTGTTTATTTATTATTTTAATATATATTTAAGTTCTTCTAAATAAAATGATTTTAAACTAAAAAAAACTAATTTGGATAGAATATAAATATATAAATAGAATACTTATTATCACTGTAGCGTAATATGTCGAACCAACATTCTGTCAGATTTCACCTTCTTATAAGTTGAATCATCGAGACTTATTAATTAATATTAATTGCATTTGATGTTTTTGTTTTGTCTATTGGAATAAACTAAGACGATATGGGAAACCCCCTTGTATTGTTTACAAATATTGTCGCCATGGCCGAGTGTCTTTCTTTATCGTCTTGCTAGCTTTGAACCGTGTCTTCACTTTACTTATTTAGCTAACAGACTGTTTTTATATCGCTTAAATGGCGATCAAACAGGAGCAACGCCTGAAGTTAAGTGATTACCACCTATCAACACATTAGAAGCACTGCTATAGTGTTGCCACCCTTAATAACAATATGTCGGGTATGTGCCCTAAGATACAGTTAATTCGTTTTAAATATGCTACCATAAGTATGTATTTCTGTGATTGATTTTGTTATTCATTGTACTTCAGGTTTACCTAAGTAATACGTTTTACTAAATATATAAAATAATCTGCAAGCAAAGATACGAATTTTAAGCTATTGTATAGCTTCTATCGCGGGCCTTGAGCGTGGAGACCGAATTCAGAAATTCCGTAACGAAAAAACCTAACACCCACTGGATATCAAAAACATAATATAAAAAGCATAATCTCGGCACCGACGACATTGGGAGCGTGGCCTAGCGGTAAGGCGCTCTAAGTGCCCGAATTGTCAGAGAAACGCAGGTTCGAATCCCTTCGTTTCCGCAATTTTTTTTTCAAGCGTGATATTTCAAAAAGTCATTTTTTTTACAAGCGTGATATTTCAAAAAGTCATTAAAAGTTCTGATATTTATTGATAGATGGAAAAACTAAACGGTTACTTTTTAGTTTTTATTTTTTTAAAAATAATTGCGGAACCGACGGGATTCGAACCCGCGTCTCTCTGGCAATCCGGGCACTTAGAGCGCCTTACCGCTCGGCCACGGTCCCGATGACGTCGGAAGGTAAACATAAGTTGATAAAAAATGCTATGCAATAGCTTTACCGCGGCAGTCTCCGAGTGCCACACGTCTTTTTTTATATCAGCATTGGACATCGTGATGGGTGCAAGCTTCATATTCCCTTTCTTCTAAGTAGTAAGGGTTGACCCTGCAGTCACAACTACCCACTGCAGGGCCAGGCCTTATCAGCTTAATTTAACGAAATTAAGTTGATAAGGTTCCAAAGAAGAATCGTTATGATTCAAATTTTCTTTGGCAACAAAAATCCATATATATAAAGGTACTGTGTTAATATAAATTATCTATTGTAGTAATACAATAATAAAATGAAAATATTAAAGTAAACCACAAATACCTAACGTGCAAGGATTTTCAACCGCAAATAAATATATAAATAAATAAGTGGACAGTTCAATTTATAGGTAAGTAATATTAAATAATGGTACTAATAAATAAATTTAATATTTTTGTAATTTTTTTACATTTTCTTCTTCAAATTGTCAATAGGTACTATCATCAATAACTTAGATAATTTATATAAACTTTTATAATTTGGTTGGCAACATTATTGCACCGGAACACTAATTCACAAGACGGTACGTACGGCCAACAAAAAATAACATTATTTATGCTTTCATTATAAGAAAAAAATACATTTTTGTTAAAAAGTACGAATCCTTTAGCTTTATTTTTAAACAGTCTTTTTAAAATTCAAATTTGAAACATTTAGAGATTTTTTCTATAACCTTTTGAGCTTAATTCCATTTCCTCCGTTGGTGCTAAAAGCTTCGGACTAAACAAAAAACAGGTAGAGATTGAACCTGGAACCTTTAATTCCAGCTCGACTCATAATTATGTCTTGGGCCGAGTGTACAAGAGTAAGCCGCGTCACTCTAATCTGTTATGCAACATGCAATAAATAACATGTGGTATAAGGCCACAATTGGGTTTCCCGAGTTGTTCTATGGAAACACATGACATGATATGGTCTGTACACACTAGGTTTTCGCACGTATGCTACTGTCTGTTATCAAACCTATTATAAGACCGAACGAGTGACATTTTAAGTTATAATAAGATTTTTAGAAATTAATAATAAAACTGTAAGTTAATAGAAACTTTTTAAAAAGACCTACTTATCTACTTGTGTTTTCGTTTATTTCTTTCTCTGTATCCGACCTCAATCAAACATAACCTTACACGTAACCTACAAGATAAGAGAACCATTAAAAACATATATAAAGCCCTTTCAGAGATTGCTATGAATAAGCACATAAACAAGTAAATAATTTACTTAGTTAAAATTGTGAGTATTGTGTTCTTTTACTCTCCTTTAATTATTCTCACTTTTGGTTATTATAATATTTAAGTACCAGGCAGTCTGTTACACAAATCCTAATTAATCTTCAATTTAATTAAAGCAACGATAATCTGTAGGGTATTATAACGGAAGCTATTATGAAGTTAACTGATAACCGTAGCTAAGGAGTCAATTGAACGCGACACGTAAGCCATCGGTAATCCCATATTTTGGTCGATAACTTACATACATTACTCATTGGTAACGTATGAATAATAGTGTAACGTAAAACCATGCATCGCAAACACTTATCAAACACAACGCTGCCGAAACTACGACCTTATGCTCATAGTACATAAGGAACACGAAAATCCAATAGCAAAGTTTTCATCAGCAATTACAACTTTGCCGCGATAGAGTACAAAACACACGTGTCATATGATATACGACCGTATTTGTTTTAAAAGAGTAATTTGTTTAAAAAAATGTTTGTTCCTATTTACGGGTAGAGGCTTGCTTTTATTTTTTTTAATACGAGTTTTATTTCATTAAGAAAGATAGGATCGTACCACCCACGCTCAAACGCCATAATGACTTGCCATATCTAACCTCAGTACAATCGTAGGCAAAAGAGTTATAGTACCGTTAGACATGGCCTAATTTGGGGAAATGACGAATGAGATTTGATGCGAGACTCAAATATGGATAATATTAATTGATGTTTCTGCTTACACATTATTAAAGACGTATTTCATCGATACACAAGTAAAAAGTGTAAGAAGGTGTAAAAGTGCTCTTGTAGAAAATTGCAATTTTTAGAAATGCATGTAAGTGTATTGAAAGAATACACTTCTCTATATATAATTAAACAAATTTTCATACAAGGCGGTAAGATCCAATAGTACTAAATGACGTGTTTTTTAGGTACCTACTTAAAAAAATAAGAACTAAAAAAGCATTTCGGCAGCTTGACGTCAGCCATAATATAAAAGATAGAGCAAAATATGCTTTACAGATATAACACTAAGAGTATAACATATTTAATTAGAACAGGAAATACAGACAAAATATCTACGCAACTAATTATTATTTAATTAAAACTATTGTTTATTCAACAGTTATATTGATAAATAAATAATAAATATTCATTTTCCTAATAAATTCGTTTATCTTAATTAGGTTAATAAAAAAATTGGTGACTCGTTTGCTTTTTTAATACATTACTTTCTTTATATTACAATCAGTATAAATGATAATGTTTGACACTATCACTATCAGATATGAACTGCGAGTGATGGGTCAGCTATATGCCATATCTGTTATAAGGAGCTGTAGTGGATGGAATAAAAACCAAAATTCGTTATTTCAAGACTTGGTTTACAAGCTTGGTTTGTAGTGACTCCAACACGGGTTCGGAAAGCCATCTAGCAATGATGTTACCAATATAAAGTCTAACGCTTTTGCGCCCAAGTGTCCGGGCTATATTACATTGCGTAGTAAGCTGAGTTCATGTACACGGGCGGGAGAAAGTTGTAAAGGTCGCGGTAATTATAATTATAACGATATAATATATAATAAGAGAGCTGGCGTACGAGTTTTAGATCTGTGAGTAGTCGACAGCTGCTTTGTCTTAGCAGCTCCTCCCCATGTTCTAAAAACTTCCATTTGACAAGGTTTAGTTTTTTGTAACGGCAATTATAAATATAACGATATATACATCATAATAGTTTTTGTATCTGTGAGCAGTTTACAAATATTTTCTTGTTTACTATTAAGTATGTATTCTGTGGCAGTAGCTATGATCTATAATCTTCTAATTAACCAGGTTTTGTTTTGAATAATGGTAATTCTAGTTATAACGATATAATAAGAGAGCTGGCAAACGAGCTTTAGATCTGTGAGCACGTAACAGCTCCTTTGCCTCAGTAGCACCGTACACAATCTAGAATGTTTCTTTTTATTAGGTTTTTGTCTTCGCAACATTACTATTGTTATAACGATATATTTTATAATTTTACAGGTACGAAGAGACCTGACAAACGAGCATTGGAGTTTTCAGCTGTTTATTTCAGCAGCACCTACGTATGAATTAGTAGCTTAATAATTATAATAAAGATTTGGCGAGCAAGGTTTAGATCAGTAAATAAGCAGTTGAGAACTACTTTGTCTCAGGTTCTGTTTTTGTAACAGTGATAAAATAGTAATTATGATTATAACGATATAATAAGTAGTAATCAGAGAGTTAGTAATCTAAGTAATAATCGAGTAAACGTAAACGATTAAACTACATATAATGTCGTTAATCAATTAAAATATACCACCATTTGCTGCAGTACTAGTTTCAACTGAAATATTAACAAATTCTTCCTTTAGTTAAAAGGACTTCTTCTAACCTCGTCTTGAAGGAAATATTTCAACATTAAATAACTTTACTTATGTTGCATTACTTTTTATTACGTCTTAAATGTATTCAAAAAGCGAAAATATGGTTTTCTTCGAATTGTCAATGTAAATTGAAAACCACAAAATACATTGTAGAATTAATAATATTATGCTAATACAAATAGCTCGGTGCGATAGATGTTAAATGGTTAAGAATTTTTTTTACTAGGCGTCCCGAATTTGAATTTCAAATCGTCTGCACCGAAGGCTGCTCGTTTGTGATTAGTCATTCACAAAGGGTTTGACTGTCCTGTTTATAACGTTGCTTTGGTATCATTTAAGCTATAATAAAGTGTCAAATAAAATCACATTAATGTAATTAAACGAGAAGACGAGCGGTTGTTTATTTTTATGTTTGGGAAACTAGTGTGACGATTTTGGTGAATTCAATGTTTACTTTTCTAAAAGCATTTTACAAAATAATATACTATTTAAAAAAAACAATTTTAATTTGTTAATTTAAAAGATCAGACGGATAATTATGGAGCATGCAGATACTTCAAAATATCCAAAATGGCAAATAAAAAAAATCATTGTTAAATAATAATAAACCAACTTAAAAATAAATTGAGCGTAGGTCGGTTGGTTAGATATTATAATTACTGATGAAAAAATAGAATTTAAGTCTTCAAAAACATCTAAACCTGTTTAGTCTGCTGTACATGTAAAAACATAATAGGCAATAAATAAAATTACTCACCTAGCATTTTACTTAAATCAGCATTATGGAGATCGGGGTTTTCATCGGCCAGCTTCTTTCGCTCCACCTTCGCCCACACCATGAAAGCATTCATGGGTCTTCGTATTCTGGCTTCCTTTAGTGCCTTGGCTTGTCCCATTTTCGTGGTAAAAGGCGCGCGGGCATACTGTTGAGGGGAATAGTCTCTAGACGTGTCGTATGGGCTTCTATAGTCGTACTGTGCCCTGTAATCTAGGCCATAGGGGAGAGTGGACCAGACCACAAGTTCTGGGCTGGTCTGCTCTTGGACGGAATCTGTGCTATTGTCTACTGCGCCCTGGACGTATTGCTCGTAGGTTCTGTGGTAGGTAGGCGGTGATTCGATCCCTCCTCCCCCTGAGTCCATCATGCTGCGGAAGAGAAAACATGTTTTACTATATTGCAGAAATTTCACAACTAAACGCGGTTGGTGATGCCATGATTTCTAGCTAGTTAATGTAAGATTTCAAGTTTTTAACATATTTTTAACACAATACTATTTTAGATTGGTAGACCTCTCGGCTTTAAATATTCTCACGTACTCCGTGACGCAGCGGTATGAGCGGTGGATTTTTAAGACGTAAGTCCTAGGTTAGATTCCCGACTGTGCCTATTGAGAGAGCCGAAATGCGTGCTGAATTCATCCTATTCCTTAGAAGTTAGCCCGTTCCCATTTACCATAAGATGTGAATGCAGTCACGAGATAACTTATAGTGAAAAAATAAAAAACAGTTTTATAAAGTGGAACTAACGTTTCAAATCCTCTACATGCGTATTACAAGAAACATATTCATAAGTAGCAGCAAGAAGAATGAAGTGAAACTTTGTGAACAATACGCCGTTCCCACAGTGGCGCCTCTTGCGGCGTTCCGAGAAAACTTGCCATCACACATGCCGCTTTCCTTTAATTTTGAAATGGAGAAATAACCTGTGACCAGCTATTGCTCAGGCTTATTGATGTGTGGAAAATTACATTAAAATCTATTCTTTGAAAGCCTCAATAGCAGTAAAGAGGTTGGATTCAACACCAACAGACCCCAGTTGGACTATTGTCATATTAACTCCTAATGTATTATGTAAGACTGTTTGTTGGTGTATAAAGGGAATATCACTAATATTTAATAAAGTCATGGTTAATTTTCTTTTTTTAAGGATAGATAATCCACTCAATATTGACATTTAAAAGAGAATAGTAATTTTTAGTAATTGTGCCAAAGCTTGTCCCCGGGTAGAAAGTACCTACCTACTATTTATATAGCATGGCGGTTGTATTTTGGCCTAAAATACTGGTGTATTTTAAATTGAAACCTCATATGAAATATATTCTACAATGTATTCCTACAACGTCGTGTCATTGCTCTGTCGTAGATGATTTTTTTATATATCAGGTTAGATGATATCTGCTGATGATGGAACAACCATCTATTGTTATTAAAAAAAATTCTTTTTTTCCCCACCACTTTCACTTTCTTTTCCCAACCACTACATAATATGTTCACGTCAAAAAAAAAAACAGGTAAGCATGTTCCTACATTGGATGCATAATCACTTACTCGTGCCATTAGGTAATCAACATGCTAAGTATGTCCATCCGTCCCGTTTTCCCCGGATTTGTCCTAGTTTAGAGGGCATCAGCGTCTGGGGAAGGTTTCATTTGTAGACCGGGTTTTAAAAAATAAATAAAAAAAAAAAATTTGGACCGCCCGCGAGACACGCACTATGCTCGCACCACACTACGATCAACCGATGAACCAAGTATATTCATCGTTCCAAATAAAAAAAAGGTGATTTATGACATTATCAACTATTTTTTATTACATTGAATATGTTTAAAAGACCTTGTTGACATGTCCGGCTTTCGGACTCTAAAATCCGGGGATTTCACGCTTCTTGTCGTGTTTTCCAAATGTTAGATATGGCAACCCTAAGTATATCCTATGATAAAAGTAAGTAAGTATGTTTAAACCTAATGCTCATAGTTAAAAAAACAACTTTCTATTTTAACCAGATTAGAAATCACACAATTTCTAAATTAAAATACACTTGTACAAATCTAAATGATTGTAGCAATTAATCCAGATTGGATGCACTCTAACTCGGACCTCATTCGAAACATAATTGTATAGTACAAACAGGTCACGTTATACTGGTTTCCAAGTTCCCACAGTGGCTCTAGTACTGATATTCCGCGAAAGCTCGGTGTCGTGTGTACGGACGGTAATTTCCTTTAATTTTGGAATCGCATATCGGATCGCCTTACGCGTTGTGTGGCAACATTATGGCTAATGTGTGGTAGGTGGTAATGTGTGGCCTCTATTCCTAGAAATTATGTATTGTCACAATAAATGAGAGTTAAGAATGTGAATTTAATTGGACCATCGTAATATTATCGTTTACTTTATATATTTGAAATGCGATACCGTTCGCCGATTGGCTCTAGGTAAATGCCAATCACATGCTAGCATACTTATTTTTTTTTTCAGTTTATGTCAGATGAACTTAAACTGATTATGTTATGAAAAAAATATAAAATATGACGTAATATTTGTGAATTATAAAATACTTATATGTTGTCTTTCTTAATGAAAAACATGGTAGGTACCTATACATACAAAAAGTCACCTCTGTTTTCTTTCAGTCAGGCAGGATGATAGAAACTGTAATAACAATAACTAACATTTTTTTAACCGGTAACTGGTGAATTTCTTGTCTGCTTTTCCCAAACGATGGTAGAATCAATACTGATAAAGTTGATTTTTTAAAAGTATTGAGAGTAGACACTTGCAATAAGTAAAGTTAATATTGTGTATTTATATATTTTTTGTAACAAATTACGAATTACAACTAGAAAACAATCTTACTTGAACATCGGAAAAATTAAATATACTTGCAATTATCTAGAAAGAATACAATAAGGAACTTAAGCTAACTTATCCTAATAACAATTGAGAAAATGGTTTATTTACAGTTAAATAAATAAAAAAGTAAAAGCATAAACACTAAAATAACCTAAACTATACAAATCATGCCCACGTGGAATGGTGGCAAGAATACTGGCTGCATTTCCGCGTTGGATAGCCAGGCTAATTCTTTGCGCAAAAAATGAGCCAGCCCTTCGGTTACCAGTTGAGGCAAGCAATTATCTTGAAATAAATGTTCTAATTCGATGAAACATTTGTTGGGTTGAAGATAATTAACTGATTTACTACATTGAATTTAAAATAATCACCTGACAACTTGTTACAATGAAGGATAAAAACTAAACACTATAATTGCAACTTCACCCTAGAAATGTTGTAAATTATAGGGATAATTATTATTTCAATGAAGTGAGCTAATAGTTGTGTACTATACGACCAACTGTTTGTGTTACTATCATAATTGTAATGTCATATTAAATACTTATATATTCCCTTAAAAATGTATGCTTTTCACCTTGCAAATCTTATCAGTAGAAATTGAGAAAATCAGATGAAAACATAACATGCAGTACATTAGGTACAACCTACAACTACATAGAATACATACAGTTCGAACATGACCTCCTTCTGTTGCTTAAAAACCATCATCATCACCCTCTCCTCGTACGGAGGAAGGCATATGGTGCCACGATCCATCAAGATTGTTGGTTGGCGGGTTTAGTATTAGTTGGATTACTTAACGAGCGCTATTGGGTGTTGGCTCTCTCCAATAAGGAGGGATGCCTGGCCCTGTAGTGGGCCGTCAATAGACTGATAATGATGATGATGATGATTGGATGTTGGTGTTAATGACCTGGACCGACGACACGAGTAACACGAGTAAGTACGGTACGGATAGATATACTCTTCGAGTCACGTGTCCTCAGTACAACTCCAAATTCGGGCTAAGAATTATTAATATTTTTAACCGACGAAAAAAAACGGAGGAGGCTCTCAATTCGAATCGTATATATTTTTTTATATGTATGACCACGCATAACTTTTTACAGAGTTGTCCGATTTTGATAATTCTTTTTTTATTAGAAGGGCGTACTTCCAAGGTGGTCCCATTGTCATCATGTTAGGATCTGATGATGATATCCTGGGGAAATTGAAGGAACTCTTCAAATTTTGGAGGCATGCTTACAGCGATTTCGGTTTTTGTCTCGGTATCGGTAGCTTTTTGGATACTAGTGCCGTATAATATACTATGACAGTATAGTACGAATACGTTACGTGGCGATAAATCACTAAAATGTAAAAAATAAAAATTTTTAACAAAAAATAGAACCGACTCAAAACGCACTAAAAAGTAAAAAATAACTGTGTCATTTAGTTGCTTTAATTTACTTAAGCAACGTAAATGGTGCAGCAAGGTTTCTACTTTAAGTACGTTACCTAGAACCCACAAACTGCTTTACTAAGTAAAATAAATGTTCCTTAAACTTGCTAGCACCGATTTCATAGATATGCTTAAGTAAATTAAAGCTGACACAGTTAGTTTTTACTTTTTTAAATAAACACAGTATTTTTTCCATACCTCGAGCAATCGAACCCCGGACCTCGTGATGAAGCTACAAAGACGAACCACTAGACTAACGAGGCAGTTTAAAAATAGACTACTATTATCGCTAATAATTCCCCGTAGGCTCAGCAACTGGGCTCCTATATCGGAGTCGATCGACGTGTCGGCTTGCAGTTTCCTGATATCGTTATATTCTCGATACACGAGATAATGACGCCGGGCTAAACGACACCCCACGAGATTTTTAGAATTCCGCGCTTTACTTCAACACTGAACACGCTTATCGTGTAACAGAATCGGTCTTGACCATTTATCGATAGGTGTAGTCTTACGTACTCGCACTTGCTTATTTGACGACTTTGGAGACAAAACATGTTATAGAGTTGTCCTTGCCGATCTATCGATATATTTTTAACACGAGTAGTTAAGTATCTAATTATTTGACGACTTTGGAGACAAAACATGTTATAGAACTAAATGCCGATCTATCGATATATTTTTAACACGAGTAGTGTGGTATTACTTATTTGACAGACAAAACATGTTGAGTTGTCCTTACCGTTATCGATATATTTTTAACACGAGTAGTTGGTATCTAATTTTTTGACCTTAACTTAGGGGAGTTGGTGACATCTTCTATTTTTTAACCGAGTACTTTCTATTACTTGACGACTTTGGAGACAAATATGTTAGATTGTCCTTGCCGATATCATATTTCAGCTAGCAACTAACTAACTTCAATTTGGCGTATTTGTCGTTATCCTTCTAATAAAACCTGGTTGACCGAGCTTTGTTCAGTAATTTTTTCTGGAAATTATTAGTTTTTTTGATATATTTTTAACAAGAGTACTTAGGTATCTAATTATTTGACCCACTGAGACAAATTTTCATGAAAATCTTATAGAGTTGTCCTTGCCGATCTATCGATATATTTTTAACACGAGTAGTTAGGTATCTAATTATTTGACGACTTTGGAGACAAAACATGTTATAGAGTTGTCCTTGCCGATCTATCGATATATTTTTAACACGAGTAGTTAGGTATCTAATTAGTTGACGAGTTTCGAGACAAGATATGTTATAGAGTTGTCCTTGCCGATCTATCGATATATTTTTAACACGAGTAGTTACGTATCTAATTATTTGACATTTGGAAATACTTGTCCTTGCCATCAACACATTTATTTTTAAAAAGATTAATATAATTATTTGAAACAACTTTGGACAAATGCTTAATGATTAAGAGTTGTTGTGATTTATTGATTTATTTTTAACGAGTAGTTAGGTATCTAATTAGTTGACGAGTTTCGAGACAAGACTTGTAATAAAACTAAATACCTACATGGCTGTTAGTACGACATAGCGTGGAAGACCTTTTAACATACAAAAATGTTGATTACGTACGGTTAGCAAAAAAATCTATTTGTAATCTGACCTTAGTTTTTGACCTTAACTTAGGGGAGTGGGGAAATTTTATTTTTTAACCGTTCCACTTCTGTAACTTAGACTCAAATCGTTAGATTTTCGAAATGCACATTTCAGCTAACAACTAACCAACTTCAATTTGGCGTATTTGTCGTTATCCTTCTAATAAAACCTGGTTGAACGAGCTTTGTTCAGTAATTTTTTCTGGAAATTATTAGTTTTTTTGAAAGTTTTCTAATAATAAAACCTAGCTAGATCTATAGCCCTGATATCCACTCCATATAAATTTTCAAAAAAACTCTTCAGCTTTATAATATTAATATAGATTAGATAAATCCTACTAATCATAAACGCGAAAGTTTTTGACAATGTATGTAAGTAGGTATGTTTGTTTATCTTTCACGCAAACCTACTGAATGGATTTTAATGAAACTTTATAATATAACAGCCTATACATCAGTATAACACACAGGCTACTTTTATCCCGATTTTTTCACGAGAACGGAAACTGCGCGGGTCAAAATCTTTTTTCATAATCAATATTATAATTTTGATAATCAATATTCTTAACAAATTGAACAGGATTTCCCAAATATGCACCTCTTGTATAAAGGAGTTGGTCCAATTACTCAAAACCAAAAAAAATATCGTTTCTTTTCACTTTTCGTGTTCCTGTAACTGCAAATATTCCCTCTTGGGCTCCCCTACTATAAAGAGAGCGCATTGGTTATGAATTTTGCAGTGCATGTATTTGTTCTAAACAAAATATTTTATTTGCGAACGCTACACAAATATTCCAAGACGACAATATCTCGCAGTCACATAACACAGACAAGTTATGTGACGTTCTCTAATAAAGTTCAGCCAACAGTCAGCTCAATCAAAACCTTGATTTATTGCTGCTTAATAGGTTGTACATCAACAGAAACCTACGTGGTTTTAGGTTAAACAGCTGTAAACCTGTATATTTGACGCTATATATACATTAAAATTTTTAGACTTCTAAAATTAGGTATAGGAACCTCTATAGGTACCTACTTACATCAAAAGTATGTAACAGCATCAGCACATTTTCATAAAAAGTTTTCGTGCACTTTTTATCAAAATGTGCTTCACAAATCTCATATAGAATAAAGATCCTAAATAATCCTCCCTTACATAATACTCTTTTTATTTACAGTTAAATATGTAACATTGAATTAAATATTTACAATTAAATAAATAAAAAAGTAAAAGCTTAAACACTACAATATCCTAAACTATATATAATATATTAAACAATTAAAAAAAAAACAGTAAAAAACTTTGTCATAATATTCCTCCGAATCGGTGTCGAGCGGTAAAGTGTCCAGAAGGCTGGCAGCATTGCCACGTTGAATGTCAATGCTGATCCACTGTCCTAAAAAGAGACCAGCCTTCTGGTCACGGGAGGCGTCGATCAAACGCTTTGTGATTTCTCTAAATCTATAGTAGTAGTGCTAGTGGTTTGTGCTCTACAAACCCTACACCTATGTCAAAATGTATGTAGCTGTTTGAAGTTGAAGAAACTGTTGATCGGCCAACATTTTGACTTAGCTGTAAGGTGTTTTTAACATTCAAACTATTTTTATCCATTTAAATCATTTTACCAGTTTTTATCAGACTTTAAGCTAGTAAAAACTGGGAGGAAGGCTTGACCCTGTGGCCGTTAAAATATACTGATAATGAAAATAATTGAGGCACGAGAGGAAAATTCCTTTCGCAAGGTTTTCCAAGATCAAATAAATTATGCAAATATATTTACTCGATCACAGCTAAATTTTCACTGTTTTGCTTAGATAGTGCGGAATGCGATTTGTAATAGTGTAATTTTGAGTTAATTATTTTTATGTATTCTTTTTTTTTTAATGACAACAAGTTGGCCCTAGACTGCTATCACACCTGATGTTAAGTGATGATGCAATATAAGATGGAAGCGTGCTAACTTGTTAGGAGTAGAATGAAAATCTACACTCCTATCGGTTTCTACACGACATCGTACCGGAACGCTAAATCGCTTGGCGGTACGCCTTTGTCGGTAGGATGGTAACTAGCCACGGCGAAAGCCTCCCACCAGCCAGACCAAGTCAAATTAAGAAAAATCTCAATCTGCCCCGCTGGGAATCGAACCCAGGACCTCCAATGCGCCACGGAGGTCGTCAAAGTCTATTTCCTAGGAATCACTCTATCATTTGTGAAAACCGCATGAAATTCCGTTTCAGTTTATCGCGAACAGACAGACAGACAGTGACCGTATGACTGTGACTCGTATGAATACCGTCTAATTATACAATTTAAATCTATTATTATTATTACACAATCCGAATGATTGTGTGCTCGATTAATTTAAAAATAATCGAGACGTCACCATACTGCAATTTTGAAGATTTCGAAAGGTTTTCCAAGATCGAATAAATTATGCAAACAATTTAGCCAGATCACAGATAGTTTACATTTATCTCAGACGCAATGTTTTCACTTAGCGATTTGTTTAGACGGTACGGAATGCGTTTTCTAATAGTTTGCTCGATTCTTATGTTTTTTATTTATATTTGCACGCGAATGGCGAGAAAAACAATGGAATCTACTAGTAGCTGATCCACTGTTTGTGTATAGATGAGGTAAATAATAATATCGATGATGGAATCGAGAATGTTCCGTCTCAGCGTTACATGGATGTGCTACTTATGTAGTAAACGTAGTTACTTTACCTTATTAATAGTAATAGAAATGAATAATAAATCGTCACAAATATCAGCCTAAGAATAGTCTAATACAGGACAAGAGGAGCCCTCCTTTTAGAAATGATATGAGGCTAGAAAGAAAGAGCTGCTAAATGTGAGTTGGCGAGCTTAAGATGATAGTGTTTGATGAATACTATCACATATTGGTGATAATAATCGGGATTGACAGCTTAACGTGTATACAAAGATCGAGATGTGTTAACACTACCAACTTCCCAACTTCAGACTTTCTATTTTAGTTAAAAATTTCTAAGAAAAAAAAGATAACTTCATAGCCCGACCCTGAAATTGTACCTACTCAAAAGCCCGTGATTACAATCAAAAATTTTTACTCAAACAACTTTTATGATTTGAATATTTATTTCTCCAAACTTACAGCAAACATTATGGGGTTTCCCGAATTTACTAGCGTAGTATAAAAAAATTAAACAAAATTTATATTAATCATTGTAGCAAATAAATCAATAAATTTGTGAAGTTAACGAAAAGTACAAAAAATAAATCTATCTTCTCAGGTACGGTCAATGGTATGCAGCAAGTGCGAACATCTTCGTTAATTTGCACACGCTAAGATTTGAATGACTCACGCTAATTTCCCAGTCGGCAAAACCTCCAAATGTTCGGAAGTAGGAAGCGGCGATCATCAAATCGATTGTCCGAGAGGAATCGATGCACTTCACAGAGATGGGTCGCGGAACGCTGACGACGCGCCGTCAACAATGGCCATTGTCTCGATTTATTTGAAAATAATCGACACATCACTAACGTGGTGCGATTTTAAAGATCAACGTATTCAGCTGATTTGTGAAATATCTTTTATAATTGAATCATTGGTGCTTATGACTCATATTTTTAGATCTAGGATTAATTCTGCATTCTGTGCTCGATTTAGTTATTTGAAACTAATTGACACATCCACGTGTTGCGATTTTAAACATCGATTCACCGTTCTCATCTTATTGATTTGTAAAAATAATTAGGTATATGTAAGATTAATTACATGTGAGTTTTATTTAGTTTCGTTTGGAACTAGAGGACGCCTGCGTCTTCCTTCGCGTGGAAGTCAAATAAATAAAATTTCTAAAATTAATTACTTTTTATAACAATCTCTATTTTAAGTGAAAGTCAAAGGAATATGTAGTCGAAACCCTAGCCTTTGGTAGGTTGGTAGTGTTCCACCTCGTTAAGCACGTTAAGCCGCCCGTGCCAGTCATTGATCCTAAGCCCGCCAATCTGCATTGAAGTGGCGTAGTGTGTCTGACACCCTGAACCTGTAGTGGGCAGTTAAAATAGACTAAAAATAATAAAGGACACAGATAGGTATCAGTCATGACAATAATATAAATTCGAACAGCAAAGTTTGAACTATTCACTGGTAGACTTAAATAATAGAATAAGCAGTATACCTAAAGGTAACAATTAATATAATATGAGCGCAGTGGAAGGTATTTCGAAGTGCTCGCTCCGTTGCATTTGATAAAGATCGCTTATCTGATAGCTTATCAGCGGCTCACATGTCTACGCTGCTTGTTTTAACGTTCAATATAAGAGAATATCTTTGTGTAGATTAGATTAATTTCTGTATCAGCTACAATTTAATAAAAGTAAAAATTAATCTACGATTTATTGAGCTTTTCTTTTTTCCAAGAAATTTTGAGGAAATTTTTCTTAGCCCGGCATAGGTAAGTTGGTTGTGCCTGGGGGACAGGGGCGTAGCTACCGCCGTATCAATTACACGAGGCCCCCGGGCCACGGGGGCCCCCAAAGTGTGTGTTTTTTTTTTATCGACTACAAGTTGGCCCTTGACTGCTATCACACCTAATGTTAAGTGATCATGCAGTCTAAGATGGAAGAGGGCTAACTTGTTTAGAGTGGGACGAAAATCCACAAAAACTTTCTAATTTATTTTATTTTACAAATGACAAAATATTGTCCATAGAGGCAGAAACTTTAGAAAAACTAAAATCATAAATGATTTAATAAATCAGTTTGCCGAAAAAAAGATAAGGAGAGTGAATATTTAAAATTTGATTTTTATTTGTAAAATGGTTAAATTATGTTATGATAAATAAATATTTCTTTTCACAATATTTTTTTTCTTTTGTGAAAAATCTTTACCCCCATATAAGGGCCTCCAAACAAATTTTTTATATGGGGCCCCGACAAGGCACGCTACGTCACTGCTGGGAGAGAACTATAATACCGAAATATTTTCTAGTGATCGTTACAAAAGAAGAAACATTATCACCCTAAATCCACCGACCCACATTTGTCCGGCGTGGTGGGTCCGTATCCGCTCTCGTACAGGAATGGACGAGTGGCCCTGTAGTGAGCCGTCACTATTAGATGACTTGTAGGGATACACTACGGTACTGTAATTCATCAATATATGTCTAAATTCAAATTCAAATTCAAAATCATTTATTTCAAGTAGGCCAATTATAAGCACTTTTGAAACGTCAAATTAGACGATTGTGTGACTCTACCACCGGCTCGGAAGGCAGGTCCTGTTGAGAAGAGCCGGCAAGAAACTCAACAGTTGCTCTTTTAAAATCATTAATTTTTACAATATTAACTGTATTGTTGCATACAATTATTTATTCTACTACTTGTGTGAAGTTGAAAGCTGATCCAACTGCCTCTCAACCTCTTTGTCATTGAAAAATTCATCTATAGTATAATAACCTTGACTCTGAACCCTGTCTATACAAAAAATATAAAATAAAATTGACGAGTGACCTAATAAACTAGAATAGAACAGAAGTTTAACCCTCTTTTTATTTTTTTTATTTATCACAAGTTAACCACTGATTGAAATCACGCTGGTGATAAGTGATGTTCTAAGATGGAAGCGAGCTAACTTCTTAGGTGTAGGATGATATCATCACCCTTTACAGTTTCTAAACGAAATCACACCGGAACGCGAAATCTCTTAGCAGTATGATTTTGCCGGTTGTGTGGTAACTAGCCTCGGCCGATGCCTCCCACCAACCAGAACTCAAACGGGCCAGCCCAGGAATTGAACTCAGGAACTCCGTCATAACGCAAGGGCACGCACACGCACGTCATATAAAACATGAAACAATTACCGCAGTAAGTAAAAATATCTCAGCAGAAGCAAACAAGCCATTGTCAGAAAGCCTCAACATCAACAATCGGTACTGGGAGTTGCAAACAAACGCTTCGTGGAAACTACTGTCTACGAAAATACTTAGAATATTCCATACAATATTATTATACTATGTTACATACTGGAGCTATACTTGAATTTGTTGACATACCTAAATACCTTAATTGAATAGGCATCTACTTATTCAAGCACGTCGGTTAAGACCTCTCCATTTTTAACCGACGAAAAAAAACGGAGAAGGTTCTCAATTCGTCACGTATATATTTTTTTTTATGTATCACGCATAACTTTTTACACGCATAACGTGTTGATCGATTTCGATAATTCTTTTTTTATTTAAAAGGGCACACTTCCAAGGTGGTGCCATTGTCATCATCAGGATCTGATGATGATATCCTGGGAAAATTGAAGGTACTCTTCAAATTTTATAGGTACACTTGCAGCGATTTCGGTTTTTGTGTAAGTATCGGTAGCTTTTTGGCTACAATTGCCGTATAATATACTATGACAGTATAGTAGGAGTATGTTACGTGGCGATAAATCACTAAAAAGTAAGAAATAATTTTTTGTAATAAAAAATAGAACCGACTCAAAACGCACTAAAAAGTAAAAAATAACTGTGTCATTTAGTTGCTTTAATTTACTTAAGCATATCTAGGAGTCGGTGCCAGCTAAGGTTTCTACTTTAGAACATTACCTAGAACCCACAAACTGCTTTACTACGTTAAATAAATGTTCCTTAAACTTGCTGGCACCGACTTCATAGATATGCTTAAGTAAATTAAAGCAACTAAATGACAGTTATTTTTTACTTTTTAGTGCGTTTTGAGTCGGTTCTATTTTTTGTTACTTTTGCAGTAGTGCTATTGAGTAAGGACTCGACAGTGTGAATTTCGTCTCCGTCTCTCTCAATCTACAGCATCGAATTAAACATAGACGCTATCGAGTTATAGAAACAATATTACAGAATAGCGCATCCAGGCATTATTGCTTTATAATATAATTTGTTTCAAGAATGATGTCAAAAGGATGTTAATCTAATCCGATCATCCGATGTTCGAGTACATTATATGTCAGAAACAAAATCTACATTCTACACATTAAAAATTTATTTTCCAATTGTATTAAAGTCACTTGATAAATTTTGCAGAACATCTACGGCTTTTGATTTGCAAGTAAGATTTTAAACGTTCTTAAAATAACATAAAAAAATAAATAGATCTATTTCTACAAGACCACAAATTTGATATTGGTATCGCAAATATTAGTATATGGAAAAGCCAATATTATTTTGCAATTAGGCTTAGGCCAGACTTTTTTTAATAATATTTATTTTGATGATTTCTATACTTTGACGACCTCCGTGGCGCAGTGGTATGCGCGGTTGATTTATAAGACGGAGGTCCTGGGTTCGATTGAAATTTTTCTTAATTTGTCTTGGTCTGGCTGGTGGGAGGCTTTCGCCGTGGCTAGTTACCACCCTACCGACAAAGACGTACCGCCAAGCTATTTAGCGTTCCAGTACGATGTCGTGTAGAAACCGAAAGGGGTATGGATTTCATCCAACTCCTAACAAGTTAGCTCGCTTCCATCTTAGATTGCATCATCACTTAACATCAGGTGTGATAGCAGTCAAGGGCTAATTTGTAGTCGATAAAAAAAAACTTTTCCTTACAGACCAGAGCAGCTTTTCCGCTTGGGGTTAAGATTAAGCCCAGTGGCAGTACCCACGATTGACCTCCATCATGAGCTCTATACTATTATTTAATTGATATATTATGGTACCTTAAGATACCTATAAGAAAAATTTTCTATACTTGTATGCAAATGTAAAGAAATGAATAAGAGAAATAGGAAACCTATGTCTTTATTACATTCCTCTTACATTATCCATCCACGTGCGTCCGATTACATTTATCTCAGCAATTATTGCAAATCTGGTTATCAGTGGAAGGACGACGCACTCGATGCTGATAACGGTGCACTGATAAGGAATTACTTAACACACTGCATTTACTGCGTCGGTTGTATTGAGAGAAGGGTAATCTGCAGCGGAATATAGCGCTTCTCCTGTCTGAGTCTCAAAATGCAGACAATGATGAGGCATCTGTGTATGTATGTGTGTATTTGTTGATGTGTGTGCGTTTGTATGGAGATGTGTACACATTTAAAAAAATAATACTAGATACCAACACTAAAATAATAATGTTAGAAGGTCGGAAATTGCTGGGTATATTGATAAAATACTTAGCCTGGTATAAAATTAGTCTGCCTTTTTGAGATCTATATAATACAGATATACTGCGTTAATCTATGCCAATATTATAAATGCGATAGTAACCCTGTATGTTTGTCACTCAATCTCGCCTATAAACTACTGAACCGATTTAAATGAAATTTCGTACAGAGATAGTCTAGAACCAGAGAAAGGACAGGCTACCTTTTGTCGAATTATAACAAATCAGAATTTCTCTCTGACGGAGTCGCGGGCGTCTGCTAGTCAATTATAAATACCTTCCCTTTCCCTTACCTCGTAACCTACCCACGAATTAAATAGCCTTACGATTAAATAGCGCAAATCCAAATTAAGGGATAAGTAGTGCTTAAAGGCTTTGTGGAGTGCATGCCTTAACGTGGGGGGTAATGATAATGCAAATATAGACCAATTTATCTTTCCTCTAGGTAATTTTATTTACATTGTATGCAACTAAAATGCCCAGTCTGCATACTACTGGTGTGAAAAACCTGTTTATAATACGAAGGAGGATATTATTACAAATGATTGCTGTACTATAATCTGCAAAAAACACGAACGTAAGTTGTCAGCTTATAACAGAAAAACTATCTCGCGATGCATCAAGTCTTAAGATAATAATTGTTTTACATGCAACTATTTTTCTCTGTGTATTTATCTTATTAACCGACGAAAAAAAACGGAGGAGGTTCTCAATACGACATGTATATATTTTTTTTATGTATGACTACGCATAACTTTTTACAGAATTGTCTGATTTTGATAATTCTTTTTTTATTAGAAAGGGCACACTTTCAATATAGTCCCATAGTCATCGTGTTAGGATCTGATGATGGTATCCTGGGAAAATTGAAGGAACTCTTCAAATTTTATAGGCACACTTGCACCGATTTCGGTTTTAGTGTAAGTATCGGTAGCTTTTTGGCTACAAGTGCCGTATAATATACTATGAGAGTATAGTACGAGTAGGTTACGTGTCGATAAGTCACTAAAAAGTAAAAAATTAAAAACTAAAAAAAAATAGAACCGACTCAAAACGCACTAATAAGTAAAAAACTGTAAGTAACTGCGTCATTTACTTGCTTTAATTTACTTAAGCAAATCTATGAGTCGGTGCCAGCCAAGGTTTCTTATTTAAGGACTTTTTAACGTTACCAATAACTCACAAACTGCTTTACTACGTTAAATGAATGTTCCTTAAACTTGCTGGCACCGACTTCATAGATATGCTTAAGGAAATTAAAGCAACTAAATGGCACAGTTATTTTTCACTTTTTAGTGCGTATTGAGTCGGTTCTATTTTTTGTTAAAATGTTTGTACTAATTCATTAAAAAAATTGTCTATAATACAAATAATAGTCAAACAACACGTTATATTATGAATTGTGCATTTTTATTACCGTCTTTAATAAAATTTTTGACGACTTCCGCGGCGCAAAGGAATATGCGGTGGATTTAAAAGACGGAGGTCCTGGGTTCGATTCCCGACATGGCAAATTGAGATTTTTTTTAATTTGTCTTGGTCTGACTGGTGGGTGGCTTTCGCCATGGCTAGTTACCACCCTACCGACAAAAATGTACCGCCAAGCCGGACCTTGACCAATTTAGAAATTCTTAATCGGCCCAGTCAGGAATCGAACCCAGACCTCCGTCTCACAAATACACTACGCATACCACTTCGCCACGGAAATCGTCAAAAATGTACCTATAATTACACCAGCTACCATGCCCTTAGACCAGAAAACTGTGATGCTGAAATAAACTAATACAAAAAGCTCTACTACTGAAAAACATACGCCAAAAAGTTACGGAACATTCTCCTACTATAAGTGTTACTCACACTTGACCAATTTTTTACACAAGCAGACTTGATTGCAACTAGGTTAGTGAGCTGCCGATTTTGACAAATCGTTATTGATAGCTTTGCTCGTGATATATCGAAAATCGTGACGAGCCGGCCAACCTGATATACGGCTACGTTTTATGGCGTTCTACCGACTTCGGATTTTTATATTTTTTATTGTGTACTAGAGGACGCCCACGGTTTCACCCGCGTAGGCCTCGTTTTCGTAGGGTAAGCTAGTTTTGTAAAGTTTCATCAAAATCCATTTAGTACTTTTTGCGTGAAAGAGTAATAAACATCGATCGACAAAAACATACAAACTTTCGCCGCCCCAGCTTCGCACGGGTGCAATGCTGGTACCAACGGCGGCGCACGGACGCTCCGCGCGACCCCCAAACGCTCGTCCCTGCATTTTGAATCTTACATATCTTGGAAAATATTCACTTAAATTACATGCTGTAAAGGAAAGGACAATAGTGATCTATATTGAATGCACAAAGTATTTAAGATACTCAATTGGATAAGGATTAATACAGTATTGCTTAAAATCACTTCGTAAAAAAGCCATTACTTTTGGTTAAAAGTAAAAGATAAAAAAATAGTTATTTTGGGTTATCCCTAAGAGATAGACATATACCATCGCGGACTTTTTTATTGACCTTTTTTAGTTGTGCAATACTGTAGAACATTATTTTGATATATCTCGTAGGGTTTAGCCAGCGTTTGCGCAAAGCGCAAAAAATGCGTTAATTAAAGACATCATATCAGAAACCTCTAAAATTATCAGCGTTTCACTACTACATTGTGCAAGTATTATACACATAAACCTTCCTGTTGAACCACTCTATCTGATAAAAAAGTCGCATGAAAATCAGTTGCGTAGTTTTAAAGATTAAAGCATACATCCAGACAAACATAAAAAAGCAACTTTGTTTTATACTATGTAATGAAGTATGGATATACTTATTTATAATTCATCGAAATGAAATTTTACTTCTTTTTAATTGTGTAAAAAGAGACGGGCGACAGAAAAGTTTGTTGTACTTGTAATTAACTAAGAATCTTGTTTGTTTTGTCTCACAATACTTAATTATTTTTAACACTATACAGGCTGATTGAAGAATGAACACTTTGTGTTAACACTTGCCTTTTCCATTATGAATTATGAATAAAGCTTTCTTAGATAACTATAGGTAAGTATGTAACCTTTATAGATATATTTAATCTATATTCTATTATGTATAAAAGACTTTTATGTAAATAAAAGATTACTTTAAAATGAATTAACTAAACTAAAATTAAGTATTCGATCGTAATTATGACAGCACTAGATGACGCCTGCGGTTTCACCCGCATAGTTTCTCATTTCTCGTTTTGGAATTTTAGGATAAAATGTGGTCTATGTGTTATTTTGATATATAAGCTATATAATTGTGAAGTTTCATTAAAATCCCTTCAGGAGTTTTGTGTGAAAGAGTAACAAACATCCATACATACCTACAAACTATCGCATTTATAATATTAGTAAGGATTGTTATGACCTATTTTCCATTACAAGGTTACGAGATATAAGTATTGTGATTCTACCCTCCATATTCGTAAATAACTTTTATTTTTATTTAATTAACGGTGTAAAATTATTAACTTGTTATAAACTGTCAGAATAATTAAAAAACTATTTTAGTCTACAAGACAATTTTAAAAAATTCAATTACTTATAAGAGTCGTATAATTCAACCATTGTGCCACCCGAGCCGCCGTCAGATGCCGCCATTTATTTATTGCTAACTGAATCCTTTTTACAACATTTCCTCAATTTTCGTGATAAACATCGGCATTCGAAACACCCTGTATAAATATCCGAAGTTAACAAGAAGTCGTGGCAATTAAAATAGTTGTTTTAATAAGTTTATAATATACATCTGCCGCGTGAGGTATGTATGAATTATTTATTTAGTGTTAGGCCGTAGGATGTGATAGTTATCGGTGATCTAGGACAAGACAGGACAGTTGTTAAGGAATTGCACTTATATTGCTTTAAACTTGACTTTTTGTCGCACCGTTTACCATTATAGGCATTTAATAAACATTGGATTAAGCTTTAACAAGGGCTAAAAACGATTACAGCTTTTAATTTTGTTTTATAAATAGGTTGTGATGGTTGACAGACATGTTCAATATTGATAAGTGCCATGTAAAACCGCTGCATATTAGATAATGTTTTTTTGTTATTGGAGATGTTTTTCAAGTTCTTAACAGAACATGCCTTTCGGTCACGTGTTAGAGGTCTTTCATGTTTTTATTCATTATAAGTTAGCCCTTCACTGCAAACGCACTTGATAGAAGTGATGATGCGATTTTATTTATTTATGAGATACGCCAACAATGGCAGCATTATACATCGATCGAAAAAAAAAATTGAGCATAAAATCTAGTGCTAAATAATCTAAATCTGATACTGACATTTCTTACAGGCATATTCAACATTTTCATTTGTCCGGCTTAAAATTAATATTATGAGACATTAGTTATAAAATATATATATACTTAACAAATAGATTATTACAAAACAAAAATATTATTACGAGTTACATATTATTATTTAAAATTAAAGTTAATTAAGCTATTATAATTTAAAATGTATTTTTTTTATTACAAATCAAAATTTTTTTTTCTAATGCGATCTAATATGAAAGCGGGCAAATTGTTAGAAGTAGGATAATATCTACATAGTTTCGGTTTCTACACGACATCATACCTTTGTCGGTAGGGTGTTAGCTAGCCAAGTCTAAAGCCTCCCACCAGCCAATATTAATAAAAAATAATTAATTACTTGAAATAAACGAAGTTTAATTCAATGTTTTTTAATTGAACCTAGGTTTAAAGCAACAAAATGCCTGACACAAAACATGATCCAGAACTACTTTTTTAATACACGAACTAATTAAATCCATAACCAACCTTTTAAAATCTCTATTACGTTATTTTAGAGGCAGGTATTGTTATCGTAACACTGAGCTTTGTCATAGTTTTAAGACCCGAGCATACTTACAACTCTGCCCCTAAACTGATCATAGACGTGTGTTAAGTACTACTCTACGTATACTTTCAAACTTCAGAAACGCGTTATCACCACGTAGAAAATATGCATCTAGCCATTATAAATTCCACGACATATTATTTTTGATGACCGCGTTTTTTTTATAAAGAATATGTTAGTATGTTTTTTAAATGCGATTATTTTTCTTCTCCAATTAATTGAAAAGAAAAATTTGAAGTGCGACAGTAGTCCTCCGGGTCCGGATGGCAAGTCAGATTAAGCAGATGATCACCAATATTGGTAAGAGGAAAACCTTATAAACAAAGTAACTTCCCAGGGGATGTTAGGAACACGTCCTACAAAATGCCGCCATATGCCTATCAAGTCCTGAGACGTTGATTTACTGTAACCATCAACGATGAGACTGTAAAGTTTTGTATGTTAGTCTTATCCGTGCCCTTCAGACAACAGCAATACTAATTGGCTGCAGAATTAAACATGGTGGTACTACTCTCACAGGCGAGCTTTATCTCAAAAAGCTCTCCTATGGTGACAATAAATACTATACAATTGAGGTTGTTAAAAAGAGTGTTGTAAGTATGTTTCCACTCTTAACACAAAAACATGAACTCATAACGTGTTCGGGTCACATAACGATATTTATCAATGATCGAACTCGATCGGCTTTCTAATTCGCTCCTCTTACGATTGCCTTTGAAACCGTATTTAGATCGCCGACAGTGGACTATCGATATCTCACAACTTCGCTAATCTGTTACATATTATGTCCTCGTGGCCGTATTTCTTTCCGAGAGCATTTCTTTACAATATTTTGAAGACAGTTCAATAACTAAACGGATATTTGGAAAGAAACAGACATTACTTTGCCTAAGTTTTTATAAATAGTTAAAATTTATTTATTTTGCTACTTTCCACGAAAAAGTTACGAATCCAAGCGACAAAGTCGCCCATCAAATTCTCTACGTACGTGAAGTTGAACCGGAAACCAGAGCATGCTCATAAGATGTTGACTCTGTAATGTTTAACACTGAACGCTTGGATTCGCAGATTGTTTGCGGAAAATAGCAAAATAAATGAATTAAATAATTAATGTATAGAATTCTGCTTAAATCGACATATTAATTCACACCTCCTGCGACCTCTGTCGACACCACTAAGTTCTTTAGGATGTCAAAGTGGCTAATTCGCGATCCTTTGCCGTCCCAACTATGACACAGTCAACTGAGTTAGCTAATGTTTTAATGGCTGCTTCTTATTCTCAGCCAGCAAGTCTCAAATATCCTTATGTAGACTGATAAATGAGGCTTTTCAATGAAGGATAAGAGTAACAACAGTTATGAGTTTCGGATTGAATCAACCATTCTGCCATCGACTTGATTTTGGCTGTCAGAAAGTTATAGCTTTAGACCAATAAAATATATTCCTGCAACTAATACCGACCGAAGCATGACCATAACTTACAATGCAAACAAAAAAAAACAAACAAACAAAAATTTGCAAACGCAAGAAATTGAAAGTTACCGGCGAACGATGCTATCTTGAAATTATTTCCAATTTCACCGTTTTGCGTCTCCGTTTCGAATCCTTTTCAGGGTTCCGTATCAAAATTACAAAGTTAAATATAATAGGACCTAATAGCTTTATCATCTGCAACCCTCTTAATAAAAGAGGAGAGAAGAGATCATTCCATTTCATTCCATTATTTACTACCAGATGTTATCTAAAAATAAAAAAATATATATTTTGAGCTACAAAGCTTTAGCCCATCGCAGGGCATGGAAATGTGTTTTACTACAGTTATTCATTGAAACTAGATAAATCATATACACATAAAGGAAACATTATTTTTCAAATA
Source organism: Mycalesis mineus (assembly GCA_034621355.1). Classification (NCBI taxonomy): domain Eukaryota; kingdom Metazoa; phylum Arthropoda; class Insecta; order Lepidoptera; family Nymphalidae; genus Mycalesis; species Mycalesis mineus. The sequence goes on from CM067882.1 coordinate 15,973,493, forward strand.
TTTAGTAAAATGTGGAGGTAACAGTTGTAGAATTGAATAAATTAAATCTGCATTTGAAGCCGTCGTAAGTCGCGCGGAAATATAAATCATTTACGGAACCCTTTACTTCAGAACCTGACTCTTGCATAACCGATTTTATTTTTATTTGGACCGATGGCCGTCGTTGGGCGAACCATAAATTATAGTTCGGTAGCTCTTTTAAAAGGGGTTTTCTTATTTTTTATTTTGTTTAGCCCTTTGAAGAATTTATGTTCCGTCTTACTTAGTAGCGGTCAGCCGACTTGTCTGGCCCACGAAATGTTACTGCTTCGAAATTTTGCGAGGGTACTCCTATATTTACGTTTATTGGTTTCAACTTGCTAAGTGTTCTTGCGCATGAGCAATCGATAAACCGGTATTTGTTAACATTTTCTACTATTTTGATAAAGGATTTCAATTTTACAGTTTTCATACAATCATGTCCAGTTATGATATAGACTCTTATTATGTACCAAAAATGAGTGTCATCATTATCATTATTAACTTAATGGCCTACTACAGGACCAGGTCTTCTTCCTTGTTATAGGATATGGAGCTTATGCTCACCACGCTGCTCCAATAGGTTTAATTTAGTAACGAGCTCTATCAGATGGCTTCAGATACTATCCGAGGCCCAGGGTTGTAACTCCACAAACTTATCAACTACAAATAGAGATTTTTTGTTGCGAAATTCCTGTAACAAAAAATATCTACTCTACATTTCATAGTTCGACGCAGAACCTAAACAAAGGATCTCGTGAGCCAAAACCACATAGGCGAACCACTACACCATCGAAGCAGTTTAATTTTGCAAAGTTGCCAGTTACAATCAAGTGTTAGACATTTAAGTTACGACTATAATGTTAGACGAAAAAAACAGATCAGCAAGCCTTATGGCAGACAAAACGGATTCCGAATACTGGCAATTGGCATAGTTTTCAGTTTTTTAATCTCATTTTAGGATCCGAAGGCATCCTAACGGTATTCACCGGGAGACATAACTTTGGGACGGACTGCGGACAGTTTTTTTTTTATTTTTCTCGTTGACCTCACTTCGCGTTCGAATTTTAACTTTTTAATCGACGTTTTAAATATGGCTGTGTGTGTTTGTTAATTATTTATTTATTTTGACTACAAATTAAGTGTAATGATTTTACAACAATTAGAAATATATATTTTTTTTAAATATGATATTGATAGTTTTAATATAAAACTTCCAAGGAGCTTTTAATACAACTTAAGCATTTATTTTTATTATTAGTGTAATATTTTTCTTTAACAAGTAGCATAAGATTATCTTGTTAATTAAGTATGTTAAACAGAATTTTAAGTAACCTTTATCGTCAGAAGTGGAATTAACACAAAAAGTATTACTGGTAACTCTAATTGCGTTCAACGCCGGCCAAAATTAAAAAGAAAAGTCGCACAGCAAGAATCCCGCCTATTTTTAAAAATGGAACCCGACGATGATTCGCCTAATTAATAAACCAATCACGTACAGTCGAGACGCGGCGTCGAGGCGCGGCGGACGTGCGGGCGCGGGGGATGAACGCTCGGAAATTCGAATACTATATTTTTTCTGCACTCCAAGCATCATGATGATACTTGTAATTGGCTTAACGGTCACAAGCGAATTTAGTATAAAATTAATTAATTGACCAAGATAGTGATAGATGTATAAAAAGATGGCTTTTATTAAACTATTTCAAAGACGCCTTGGATAAAAATATTGAAATAGGAATCATATTTGAATAAAATTTTTTAAGCGCTATTAATGTTAAGCACAGAACTCCATCGTAAATATTAACATAACAATTGAAGTTTACATTTTACCTCCACTATGCAAAAACACGTAAACAGTATTAATAGTTTTCTATTAATTGAATCCACATGCATGATTCTTGCAGACCACCGCAAAAAGCACCTTTCAAAGTTGACACCGAAAAATTATGTGAAAAAATCTCAGCGCTGGGGTTTAGAAAAAAAAACATCATTTATCAAATAAATGCATTCCCGGTTATGTCCTTGCTCAGCGTGACTGCAAAAAGTAGTTGAATAATAAATGGTTGGCAGTACTGAGTCCCGAGGAAGCCCGAAGCGACGCGAAAGACGGCGGAGATTAGCGAACGCGCGCTTTTTACTTGCATCAATCGATGCGCTCGCGCATTCGCACGATGAATTATTCAAAAATTGACATGAAATGGCGTATGGTTCTTTTTTTTAAATGAAAGGTGCCCGATTGAGGACTGTAACCGCCTGACGAATTCATTGGTCAACGGCTTTTTACGTTCAGTAATTGCTTCGTATTTATTTACTTGAAATTACAAAATTAATTAAAACCACCGCGTTTCTGAATGAAAAGTGTTGACCTTTGCAGATGTTTATGAGACTGAACTCATTCTGTACCCACCATGGACGTCAGTTGGCTATAAAATGAATTTATTGTCAAACCGCAAATAAAGTCCCGACATGAACGATTCAGCACTGAAATTATTTTTATTGGCATTGGACGTAAATGGAGATAAACAGGATTTTACGCAATAAACTCTAAAACGTGCAGCCTATTTGATATATACCTACTATCGCCATTTTAAAATATCTTCCAATATTATTTATTCTTATTTTCAAAGTTCGTGTTTTCTTACCTATTTTTCTTATCTGCAGCAATAAGACTAAATAATACTAAAAATTAAATCTAACTATGTAGATAGAACGAATATTTATTCCTATATTGTTGTCAGCTTTTCGTATGCTACTGCTAAAGCTGATGTTTACTTTGCTTAGGTTATGGGCTCTTAATAGCGCTGCAGCAACTGCACTAGAGTTTCGAAAAGGTTTTAACTTTGTCAGAGACAAGCTTAAGGACTGGAAGAATGCCATGTACAATCCAATAGAATCCCAATGTCTATCAAGCTTCTGTATCAAACTAAACTAAATTACATAGTGGATATCTCTAAGTCAAGTATCATCTAGGCTGGGTAGTATATTCCACCACAATAATATCATTTCCTGTTAGTCGTAAGTCGAGCAAAATTAAAACAAAACTTATTTTTCATGAGTTTGCTGACGAGGTAGGTAGATATAAAACTGATTTACAAATAACCAACTTTTCATACATGTGATTTTTATGGATTATAATTACTTAAAATAACAAAAAGTGTACATTGACCGGATACAAACCTGTTTTAATGCCAATGAAGTACCTAATTCAAGTATATATTAAATCCAAACATTACGAAAAATCAACCTCACACGTATACGTTGATTTGTAACATTTATTAAGGAAACAATAAAAATAAATTAGTATAAAAAAATCTGTAACGAGCTTCTTGAAACACAAATTTTCATTGTTGATTTATTGCCGTCAATAATATAATTGCTTTAATAAAAATGCCTATGTCCATCCAAACTTTGTTTACAATTGACAACGACGAAGGAAGTTTCTTTAGGGTCGTGACTAAATCGTATTTCTAAACCTTTCTATCAAGCTGTTTGTATTTATATAGAGCCTTTGAAAGCAGTATGTATAATGACTACCTTAAATAAGTTGATACTGCAATTGCAATTTACCAATTTTTAAGTAGAGTCATAATAATATCTCATTTTGACAGATTATAAATACTGAATTCTAGAGTTTCACCGGGACAAAAAAGCAGTAATTAAATCGGGTAATGCTGTTAATGATGCATCGAAAGCTGACCGCGATTTCCAAGTATAAATAATCATCCGAATTCTGCTTTCGATTGGACAAAGCTTCTTGCGTGCGCATTTTCGTAAATGTCTTCATTCGACGGTACCATACCGTTGTGGTGTCCGTTATGGGTATGCTGGCTTTACATGGACTTTACGAAAAAAGATGGCATTTGATATATTAATAATATGATATGTGAAAGCAGCTATGGTTTTTACGGTCAACATCATTGTAAACATTTTATTATGCAGGTAATGAGGACCTTATTACGAATGACGCAAGGCTCGTTATTGACTTTTATTTGTATTTCTTTTTAATAGTCCATTCTTTAGTATCCGGACATAATTTTATGCATCGTTACTAGATTTATGATCGTACAATTCTTAGTGATATTGTAAAGCGTAAAAGTAATTATTTTTCTATATAATATTTACAGGAGAATTTAAGGAAAATTATGTTTATTTTACTTACTTGTATGATGAAAAAGACATATTCCCGTCCATGGGCTGATCATCCACAGCTCCACCTGTCGTCAGCATGAGTGTATTCATTCGTTATCAAATCTCAATCTATCGTTATCGGTGTACCATCACTAGTCCAACTATCGAATGCGTCAAAACGACGCGGTCCCGCATTTACGTTACATCACTAGTGTTCGTCTTGTCCGTATCTCATACCTGCAAAAAAAAAATACAGCACTATATAAATTCGTTCGGTTAAAATTAAAGTAAATTCCAGTAAACAGGATATTAAGTAACATTTATTATACCGATTGGACCTTAACCAATTAAAAAATTAAAATCATAATTTTGGGGTACGAATTAATACATCCAAAGTATACGAACTAGAAATTTTATTTCTTGTTATAATAATATTATTTTTTATTGATAGACGAAAAACCCAATCTGTACAAATAAATAAAATTGGAGTGTCTGTTTTTAATATTGTAATAACCGTTACCGTTGAGTAACATGCATATGGATACGCTAGATACACCAAAATGTCATTTTTTACAAGTTTTGGCTGTCTATCTGTTTGTTCCGGCTAATCTCTGAAACTACCAGTCGGATTAATAATAATAATAAAAGATTTTATTTAGCTGAAAGTAGTTATGGTACAATATATACCTTAAAAATAGACTAAAAAAACTAAAGATAAATCTAAAACATCATTAAAATAAAGCTAAATTAAACAACTAATACATATTTTACGTCTCAGCTAAAAAGGTTACTGCCGCAGCATGCTGCTAGAATGTTCGCCACTGCAGCACTGGTTTTCAGGCATAATCTTAGGTGGCGTCACATGACATGATACGGACAGTTCGAAATAAGAAATTAAAAAGTACTTAAACAAAAAGAAAAAACATAAAACATATAATAAACATAAATAACTACATCATTTGGTTTCTTAACTTTATTATTATTATTGAACAATTAGAGATATCAAACCCTTATTTCTTTTTTATTTTGTTTTCGGTCTTTATTGGAAAATTTTTTGATTGTAAAAATTATTTTTGTATAAATGATAGCAACTAATGAGGAATGACATAGGCTTTTTTATCTTGATTTTTCCACAGACACGGCGATTATGCGGTAGTAACCGCGGGCAACCCTTTCCTAGTATAAAAAAAGAGGTGTGGCACTCTGAGACTGCCGCGGTAAAGCTATTGCATAGCATTTTTTATCAACTTATGTTTACCTACCGACGTCATCGGGACCGTGGCCTAGCGGTAAGGTGAACACCTTTTTAAAAACAAAAAACCTAACACCCCTGAGTATCAAAAACATAATATCAAAAGCACAATTTCGGCAACGACGTCATCGGGACCGTGGCCTAGCGGTAAGGCGCTCTAAGTGCCCGGATTTCAAGAGAGACGCGGGTGTTAGGTTTTTTCGTTACGGAAATTCTGTATTCGGTCTCCACGCTCAAGGCCCGCGATAAAAGCTATACAATAGCTTAATAAAGCCTAATTATGCAATGTTTGACGCATGAATAAAAATTTTAAGTTGTTTTCACAATACAAGAGTTATTTGTTCCGAAGATATTTTTACGATATTCGATTTCCTCTTACTGAATCCCGGAAACGGCTCCAACGATTTTTATGAAATTTTGTATTCAGTGGGTTTTGGGGGCAAATAAACGATCTAATTAGGTTTCATTTTTAGAAAATGTTGATTTATGTGTTTTCAGGTCATGGAAAACTGTACCGACACAGCAACACAAAAACTACTTAACAATAGATGGCGTTGTTATGTAATTTGTATCTAAATACAATTTTACAAAATACCAAGCAAAGTTTGGTCAACCAGTTACTATATCTAGCGGAAGAAACAATCTGCTGGGTACATTGATTAGAACACTAGTGTACTGTGCTATACGAGTTTTCTTTTTACTATATTTTTCAAAGGTAGTAAAAAGAAAAGCTGGCTCATTAATTTCTGTTTTGTGATCAATAACATATTCCCAATCCAATAGGCACTGGGGTAATGATCACTGACTTCCAAACTCGTGATAGATTCATTTTAAACACGTAATCTTTCGTTTTTGTTTTCAAAGACGTTTTCAAAGTACTAAGGATACAATAATAAGTGAATTTTGAATTTTCTATACCATTGAAAGGAATGGAAGGAAGAAAGGAAGGCTTTTCTTATGGTAGAAAAGGGATAATGATATTCGTGGCAGTTAGGTGCTCTTATAAATCTTGAGGTACCAAATGATCAATGTGATGGGCACAGTAGGGATAATCCCTAAAATATTGACGCATGTTACGGCAAAATACAGCTTCTTCATACTAATCTAACACATCTGGTATTGAACCGCCATCAGATCCAAAAGATAGCGAGGCCTGTTTGTTCGGCGGGAACCGGCTGAGCGGCCATATTGAATCTGATTGACAGCTGTCAATGTTGGCGGCACTGTGACGCGTCGCCGCGCCTCGCCCGCGTTACAAGGGGCACCACTAATTTAATTTAAAAAAATATTGTTCCTCGTTCGGAATGAATAGTAATTAATTTGTTCACTATTGAATTAATTTATTTAAAAGTACTTTCTAATTTACAATTGACACAATTTAGGCTTAGAATAGATAATTTACCCTTCTACATTTTAACTTACTCGCAGGCCCAACTCATGGCTTCGGATAATGAGTTCGAATCTTGGTTGTAAAAAAAATTTTCAAAATAAACTCTAAGTGGGAAGTCTTACAAAGCCACTTTAAATTATCACCATTAGTTAAATAATCTAAAAATTGCATATTAACGATTTCACTGAATAAAGATATTTTGACTTTTACTTCGATTTTGACATGCCTCATGGCTTAACGTCCTCTAAGCCGGTCATTATCATTATTAGCGTGTAGTGGCCAAAGCTAACCCGCATTGGAGCAGGGTGGTGGGTCAAAGTCCCATAAACCCTCTTCAATTAATAGAGATGCCTGAACTATAATGGCTTGTAGTGGGAATTTAAAATAGGCTGATAACGAAAAGGCTTGGAGTTTTGTGAATAGAGTTTAACGTTTGGATATAACTAAATAGATACCTAATAGTTACCAGTAAAATGAACATATTTATTAAAAAAATTTTAAATAATAAAATTTTTAAGTAAAAATAGAACCGACTCAAAACGCACTAAAAGTAAAAAATAACTGTCATTTAGTTGCTTTAAATTACTTAAGCATATCTATGAAGTCGGTGCCAGCCAAGTTTAGGGAACCTTTATTTTACGTAGTAAAGCAGTTTGTGGGTTCTAGGTAACGTCCTTAAAGTAGAAACCTTGGTAATTTAAGCACTAAATACACAGTTATTTTTTACTTATTAGTGCGTTTAGAGTCGGTTCTATTTTTATTTCTTACTTTTTAGTGATTTATCCTACATAGTATATTATATGCCACTAGTAGCCAACCTAACATGATGACAATGGGACCACCTTGGAAGTATGCCCTTTCTAATAAAAAAAGAATTATCAAAATCGGACAACTCTGCAAAAAGTTATGCGTGGTCATACATAAAAAAAAAAAAATATACGTGTCGAATTGAGAACCTCCTCCGTTTTTTTTTTCGTCGGTTAAAATTAAATATTACTTTTAATATTTTCTATATTATTAAAATATAAATGGCTGAAACCCACGTCCCATAGGGGGTCCTAAGTAATGAACTCGCTTGTAATGAGCTTATGACTAAGAGCCCCGCATGGGTTCAAAACTAGTCCGGCATACTCAGACAACAGTGATGTGAGTTTCAGCCATTTATATTTTAACTAGCTTTTGCCCGCGACTTCGTCCGCGTGGAATTAGTTATTACGGCAGCCTAATTATTCTAAGCTTTGAATGTCATATTTATTATTAATATCTAATGAACTGCCTAAGAAATAGGACTTAAGCTTTCAAAATGACGACACTTTCATACAACATTTTATCCCCCCTTTAACCCCTTACAACCCTTTTTTCGCAATTAAAAGTAGCCTATGTCCTTTTTCAGGCTCTAGACTTACTGTGTACCAAATTTCATTTAAATCGGTTCAGTAGTTGTAGAGTGAAAGCAAGACAGATAGACAGACATAGTTACTTTCGCATTTATAATATTAGTTAGGATTAGGATAATACCTTTAATATAATTATTTAATAAGTATTTTATGTAAGTATAAATTATTTTACATTAGGTAATTCATATTCACGTCTCTTGCACGTGTCTATTAATTCAGAATGTTCTTATTTTACCCAACTACTAATAATTACCCACTTACATTAAGTCATATTTTAAATAAATTATTTAAGTAGGTATATAAAAGTATTCATTGAAAATGAAACCTTATTTTCGAAGGGTTAGAGTTTGCTATGGGATGTGCTTTTTTTACCTTAAGTAATTGTACAAATAATACTATATATATGAATTATATAGCATAAATTGTAATACATAGGTAATTATGACAGGTTTTATAAATATAAGTATAATAATTATTATTATGAATTGCAAGCTATTACGTAATATTTAAGTAATAGGTATGTTCTAGGTATTACTTAGGAACATAAGATCTAAAGGAGAATGCCGATATCTGCCTATATTTTTCATCTATTGTGCTCATTAACCATTTTTATACTAAAATTCTCATTTTGTATAGTAGTTTTGAACAAATTAATTTAAGTTAGTTGCAAATAGGGGTTTAAAAGTTATTACAGTCAAAAGTACTGTATTATTCTAACGCTATAATTTGGTCTAAGCGTTGTTATCCCTTCTTATTGAGGATACTACAAACAACGTGGCATGGGCTTTTAAGCATTCGAAGAAGATTTTTTGAGTATAACCTAGAGATTAGCAAAACTTTACCTGCAAAATTTATAGAAAATCAAAATATTAGAAAATCCTGTCGTATATCCTAATTTGGGTGCTACATAAGCCAGAACCATATTTTCAATCTATTGTCGTGAGTTTAGTTGACGTGCAATAGCTTAGGTGGACTTTCATACAAAATACGGCATTCTCCTTTAAAACGTCATCTTTATGATGCTTAAAATCTCCAAAAAATAATCTAATTCGTTTATTTTAGGTACCCACGCTCGTTTTAAACCACGTTTTTAAATTTATCGCTTTTGAATAATAATTAAAAGCAAAATTCATATTTCAACACATAGCTTTAAATTAAGTAGTACCTAAATTATGAAAGGGTTGACTAAAAGGGCCTTCAATACTTGAATGTATTTTATAGAAATCAAACGAATTGGGCTTTACAATGTAGACCTAGTAAATATTAAAATAGACAATTATAAACAAAATAATATAGGTAGGTACAAAAGAATGTTAATAAAAATAAATTAGAAAGTTAAGGTGCAATGTACCTCGCCGGGACTATCGCGTTATTCTACCAATGGTTAATTTATGTGGCTTCGGATTACAAGGTCCTGGGTTCGATTACTGGGTCGGTTGCTAAGAAATACTGAAGTTTTCTTTCGTCCTTTACTTGTCGGTCGGTCGCACTTTAATTGTCGGTCCTGGTCATTTATTATAGTCGTGATCGTTAAAATAAACCTTTATCACCGGAAGCATGTCAATCTGCATTGGAGCAGCATGGTGGGTATATACTTCATATCGCCTATCCTATAAAGTGTGAAGCCTGGTCAATAATGATGATAGGTATATGGTAGTTTATGAATTATTCTAAATTTTAATTTGTTATGATTGATCTTTTACTCTCGATGTTCCAAAACATCGATACAATCTCGACTATCGACAATCTCTGTCACAGCACTAGACAGCTTCCATCGATAATAATCTACACCGACCCAACACCGGTAGCTCTGAATGCCAATTAACTATTAAGTTATTTTTTCTACTTTTTTTTTCTAAAATCTAATAGTGTCTCTGTTTATAGTGGATAAGGGTCTCTACAAACTATTTCATATTTGACTATTTGTCACATTATAAAGGAGAATGCCGTTTTTTGTATGAAAGTCCGCCTAAAATAATGCACATCAACCAAACTCACAGCCGAAAAAACAAATGATCAAATTTCAAGAATATACTAAGGAAAGTGGTATTCTGATTATTAATTTTCTCGATGTATTTTCTAGGTTGGAAGTACATAATCTTTTGCTAATCACTAGGTAACACACATAAATCGCCTACGAATGCGTAAAATGATATGTCACATCGCTTCTTCGAGGCAGGTTGACTATTGAGATATTTATAAGTAAGAAAAAAATTAAGATCCTTACATAATATATGTTCATTTTAGTTAGGTAACTCCCCACTACTACCCAGTATAAACTCTAAAATTAACGTTTTACATACTCTGACCCGCGGGTATGTATGGTAATACCACCAATATCCCATGGGTTTCTACATCTAATAATTTTTACGAAGAAATATTTTATGGTTTGACCCTGTCGTCTACTGGGTATCTAAATTATTTCTTATTATATTAACCTACGATTCGAAACTACAAACGCTAACTGGACTCACGAGGCATGTTACCTAGATATTAGTTTTGAATTGACATAGCTTCCTCACGAACGTCCGCTCAACTAAAAACAAGCGATGTTTTGATTAATACCCGCAAGTAATAAAAACATTGGTCGTGGGATGGATGTTGAAACTTACACGACTTCATATGGGCACATTTATAAAATTAACTTTTTATATAACCTCATATAAAAAGTTAGTATTGTTAATATTTTTCACATAATATAATTTCATAATGTATTCGTAGGTACAACTTTATTAAATAAATGTTTTTACCTCATATACTTAATAAAACCTTAATTATTAAATAAATGAATATCATAATAACTTATTTATAAATAATATTTAGGTCACTGTTATCAATATATGATAGTGATCGTTAATAAATAAAACATTATCATCCTAAGCCCTCTAACCTGCATTGGGGCAGCGTGGTGGGTGTACGCTCCATATCCCCTCTCCTATATAGAGAGAGGCCTGGCTCTGTAGTAGGCCGTTAATAGGCTGATAATGATGATGAGGATGACTGTTCAGTGCCTTCAAAATCTGAAACTACCTTCAGAGTTTTAAGATTTCACTAGACACAAAAAAAGTCAATTATGACGTTTCAAAAGTGCTTGCAAACTAAGCCTGCTTAAAAATAAATGAATTTTGATTTTGAATAAATGAATTAAGAATAAAAAATAAATCATTATACGGTGGACTACGGTAATCCCAGAAACGTTTAGTAGGGCGGTGTCGTACTATCGAATTTGTCGCATTATAACGACAATTCAGACAATTTACAGATTAAATATTTTAAAAACGAGTACCTTGAAATCAGACAATTTAGAGATTAAAATTCCCTAAGTTATGTTTTTGTCAGTGATAGTAGTATTACAAGCGGGGCTGGATTACACAGGGATCGGATTATCACTGCTACGTAAGAATTATTAAAGATTTTAAGTCGTTTTTTAGGTTATAAATAATTATATATAGTAAATAATTATTACATAAAGATGATATTAATTATACATAATTAATTATAAATTATACTATACCTACACACATTTAATTCAAATTCTAAATATAATTTAAATATAAAAGCAAAAAAATGTTTACAGTAAGTACAGTCATTCGGGTCAAGTGTGCGCACTTTACTGTTTACAGCCTCACAGAGCAGAACCAAAGCAGAAATTGGAAAATAAAAAAAATGTTTCGAAAAGAATGTTTATTAGCCTACAAATTGAAACAGAAAATAAAACATCCTGTTCCATAGTTAACAAAAAAAATCAAAATTTTGATAGTAAGTCGGAATGCGGACACTTGACCCGTATTGCGGGTAAGTGTACGCAGCCCTGTGGGGTAAGTAGACAAAGTATTTTAACATTAAACCTGTTGATATGAATGACAATATCATGATATTGTTCAAAAATTTGAAGAATTTTAAATCAAATTAGAAGAATAATCACAAACAAACATACTATTATCACCTTCCTGAGAAACACACAATTCATGCCATCAATCCTTGTTATTTACGCATTGAATCCATTCTTCTGTTGGTCAACATATTTATCTTGACATAGGTAACGGGGAATAATTTTGGGCTAAGTCTAACTTTAAAAGGATTTTTCTTAGTTTAAGCACGCGGGTAAGTGAGCGCATGCGCACACTTATCCGCGCACACTTTACCCAGAATGCCTAATATCAAACAAATGGCCGCCGACTTACAAACACTCAACTTAATCTTAAATAATGATTTAAAAAGACAGGAGAATATGCACTTCATAAACTAAAACGTCGCTTACCGTCTTCACATAACAATTTTAGAATTTTCCAACACGCTAAAAAGTTGAAATTAAATCAACAAAAATACTTTTTTGACAATTACTAATAGAGTGCACGTAGTAAGGCGTTTGGGCATGTCGAAACTAATTCACCTTACCGGTGCCCCTAATTGACCAAAACAAACTCCTCACCTCCAGTGCCCCTTCCTGGAGATAGAAGCAGTGCGCTCACTTACCCACTGCGCTCGGTTACCCCGAATGACTCTACACTAATGGCTTTTGAAGATAAGTACCTACGTTAAACACAAAGATTGTTTTGCTTCTGGTTTATTTTAAAAAAAGTAAAATAATTTAAGAAATAATTAATTAGTTCGTTTTTGTTAATGATCTTATATCAACAATGGGCGAGATACATAGGGCAAATGCTTGAAACTTGTGCATTAAAAGAAATTGAGAGGAGAGGAGTCAAAAACTTTACAAAAATTTTACGTGTTTGAGGGGCTATACTGCCCCTATTGAAATTGAAATTGCACTATTGAAATTGCAGCTGACTATTTTCAGGGTGCACATAAAACAACACCGTCAACTGTCAAGCATATAAAACTTTTAGTGGTTTAAACCGGAAAAGTATTGATCCTGAAAATATATACCTGGCTCGTGGATATATACATATAAGGAAAGGCCCTGTGGATCATTCAAATAGGTTGATAATAACGATATCCAATCGATTTATTTTCTCATACATAATTCAATTATAGTTTTTCATAATTGTCCGATACTGAAAATAATAAATTGATACCTACTAGACTTACTTCATGAATTGCACTATAACTTGCTAATTCACTTTGATTTCTTCCACTTAACTTTATACCAGCCTATTAGCTGCCCACTACAGGGCTGGGCCGGCCTCCTTGTAGTAGAGGGGATCTGGAGTTTTTAGCCACCATGTGGTCTAATGCAGGTTGGCGGGCGGGAGATAATATTTGATTATTTAACGATCATTATCAGATACTGATGACAGTGACCGCCACCGACGGCTTAACGTAGGTACTCACTGAGTGTACCAGCAACTTCCTACCTCCGGACCAGGAATTTTGACTAAATCTTTCTTAGAAGAAACTCAGTAATATTTCATAGCCCGACCCAGAAATCAAACCCAGGACCTCGTGATCTAAAACAACAGAGGCTAACCGCTGGACCAACGAGTCTATTAGTACTAACCACTCCCCACCACCTCTCCCCTATTATTACCAATACCTAGGTAGGTACCTATGAATACACACTAGATAGGAAAATTTTTACAAATTCATAAATAAATATAATATGGCGTCAATCCAATCCAATCCATCGTTTTATTTCACCGACCCAAGTTTATTCAACCATGTATTTTGCTATAAATATTCAAATACAGGTCGCAGGGTCGAATACGTTTGCTTAATAAAATGTTTCAACAAAATTAACCGTGATACACCTTATATTATTTACCTATAACTATATCCTCTTTTCTTTTAAAACATTACTATTTCGAAATTTATTCCTACCAAGTCAAAGTTTCAAAGTTAAACTATCGCAGCAGCATCGTGGATCCAAGCTCTACACATATCTTTCTGAAATTGTATAGATTCTAATTTGGTTTGATTTAATTGAATATTTTTTTAAATATTAAATACAGCATTTACAATTGAACACTATGGTATTGTTATCTATGTCCTTGGGATGCTTCGGTTACACATTGAGGTTAAGTAAAGACTTAGGATATTACGATCAGATTTTTCTGGCGACAAATACAAGCGAAAATTACATGATTCTAATCTGGGAGAATTTTCGCTTGGATTCGTTGGTTTTTCACGAAAAATAAAAAAATAAATAAATTAATAATTAAATATTTTTGACATACACTTTTTAAAGTTAATCTTCTGAATATATAATTCGGAGTCGCTGTGAAGCAAACAATTTTAGGCATTTTGTCGGATGTACAGATTTATATAGGTTTTCCGCGAATATAGTTACGAGCAGCACCTTCTCATATATTTAAATATATTTGTTTCAGGTATAGAGCACCTAAATACATTTCGCAATATGAATGACACAAGGGTGACTTTGTTGTTAATTAGAATTGGTTGAATTTAATTATTGCATATATTAGGCGCCTATGTTGAAAATTTAGGCAGTTTAAATTTAACGTACATTATGTTCATAATATGGAGTTCTTTGACAGTTTAAAAGAATAAACATTCTTTATAAAATAAGAAATCCATAAGCGTTTACTGAAACGGAAAATCAGCACGAATAAAGAAAGGTGGAAAAACTCTTATTGAGTGAAGGCGTAGGTAGCATAAGAATATGAAGCCAGTTAAATAGTTCCACGGATAAGGGCCGAACTCAAAGCCGAGAGGATATATGCATTCGATTCTCAGCCGCAGGACTAGTTATTGTGGTAACTACTCTTGTCTTTAGTTCTTTTCATTTTTAAAGAACAAAGTAGGGAGCTGTGCGTATTTTAATGACCCACGAGTGTGGGCTAATCCTTCCTCCTTATCGAAGAGGGGATATTGGACTAAGTTGGTTGTTTCAAGAAGTGCAAGTAGGGCACGACTTTAATCCAACGCAACGACCTAAGGAGATTTGGTTTTCTCCGACGTCAATATCCAATAACCCAACCCACGACGTCAATAACGTCCCGGGAATAATTGAGGCATTAATTATATTATACTCATACCTACTTGACTAATGTTTAAGTAAATAAGAAGTACATCACAAAATTTACTAAGGTAGAGTTGCTACTACATAGAAATAGACAAATCAGATTGAACATAGATGACGTGATACTGTTATCACGTTATCTCCTAATTATCTAATTGGTTGATTATTGCACACTTTCCCTCGGTACTATTCGAGCTCATTCAAGGGAATAGAAGTCTATATTTTCATTAATCAGTAAGTTTTAAATAATAATTAGAGCTTTTAAAAAACGTGCACTTTAATTGAGGCCCTATTTTAAATATTAAAAAAAACTTAAACTTGCATGGGTAGTTTAAAATTATGTTTGTAAATAAATGGTACTTCTTTAATGTATAGCCAATTTTTTAATAAATGGTTTGTTAAGCTTTACCGCAGAATAAACTGGCTTTTTAAAAATCAAAGAGTTATCGATAAGTAATACGTACCTCTATAATATAAATCTTTTTTGTATTCTATTGTTCTCACTCACTAAATGTAAAAATCACGATATCTTTAAACTAGTAGTGGGTACATCCAGAATGAGGTCTGAACTTTAACCGCAACTTGTCACATAAACTTCGCTAAACACATTTTCCTAAAACACGACAGAAAAAACACACGAAATCACTTTCCACTTAGTTTTTTAAAAGTTTATTATTTGGGCGGTAGATTGAAAATCATTTGCCTGTCGTCTTTAAAAGTTCGAGGAATATTTTAAAATTTTGAATTAGGAACATAGCACGATCACTTCGCGCCGGCGGGCGAGCACGATCGACTGGAGTCGCACGCGCACCTCAGAGCGGGCGAGCGATAGATCCAGGTATGGTCAACCTTTTACTGTAAAGCTCTACACATTAAATGAGTAGTTAGCACAGTATTAATAATATGATAACCAGAAATATTACTATAAATGCTTTTAAGGATTTATTATTAGTCTTAAGTCATTTGATGAGAAAATGAAAAAAATGTGCTACAGAGATATACATTACTTACCTCTATTTCTGTATTAAATTATTATGGCCCCCGTATAGTATTTATCCAGCCCTATATCTGTTAACTATCCTAATATAATAACAAATTAAAATTCATACTTAAAGACTACCCAAGTTAGCATTATTTAATATTATTATTTTGTATTTTATAACAAATCAAATAAAGAATTTGATTTTTACAAATTTTATACACAATATTAGTTATTTATAAATAGCTGTTTTGTGATAGTTCGAAAAAAGTAGCCTTTCCAGACCTTTCCTTACCCGGTCCAGTAGTTTAGGCGTAATTGAGTCACAATTGGACAGAGCTAAATAAAGCTTAAAACTGAAATAACAGAAAACAAGTCAATGAACAAAAATAAACACAAAGCTCAAAAGTTAAATTGTGGACTACACCTGGCGAAACCTGTTGAGTCAACAAACGTATGCATCAAGCGTCTTGGGTATATACAGGAAAAACGGCCGTCTCTATCCCACAATAGTAAACGTGAATTAAGTGAGAAAAGGACAACTCTACATTGGAGATGATTTAACACGGATCTTATTCCGCAATTACATCTTAGAAACTACTTAAGTACTCAACAACTTGATTAATAAATTTTAAATTTTACCACTATCACAATAAGGTGCGTTTTCGTTAAAACTTATCTCAAATTTATTAAAATTTGAAGTTATAAAGATAACTCTGATAATAAATGTTATAACAATTAAATTCTTTAATATACTGTTAAAGAGAACATTAAAATATTTAATACAATTATTCTGAGGTGCTTATAAAAGTCCAAGTTAGTTTTAAAAAGATAATTTTGGCATCGGATGCGTAGGCGCAGGCGGACAGTGGACACGATTCATTGGTCGTGAAACTGCATCTGTTCGTTGTGCCTCTTTCATACTTTATATCTAGCCGAACAAGAGAGAGAGACAACATGCTGTTTACATCTTTATGGACCAAAATGTAGACGTGGCCATTTTGGTTTCATCCCAGATGGCGATCGGCCAATTTTCGTAGGTAGGAGGAAATGATACAGACAGTTTTACATAGCCGACTTTTTTATGTTATTTATCTTTAAAAACCAGTGCGTTCGATGGTTATCGTTTAAATCAAGTTTTTTAGTGGTCAAAGATTAATTAAAACTTACTGTATTTTAAATAGATAGATGCGAGTATGTATTATTTTTATTTACTTACTTATTGTTTAAATTTTGCATAGGAAAAATTAATTAATTAATTAATTTTAAACCAAATTTAACTTCATTTCGTTAGTTTTTTTGTAATAAATAAAAATGAACTTAAAACTAACTTAAAGCCTTCAGAATCTCAAAAAATAACCTAATGCATAACGTAATGTAGATTAGTTCTTTTTGCTAATTTACCAAAATAAAAAATTTCGCTAAATACCCTAATTAGCGAAGAAAATCCTATTACATTGCATGGCTTCGCTATTAAGATTCGCTAAAGATCCCTGACTGCGGCACAGGTACTTAGGTACACATAAGTACATGCCTGTAAAATTTCTTGTGACCAAAAAGTTACCGCTTAACTCAAATCTCACTTTAAGTAGGTACAGTGACGCTGCAATTTAAGATCATAACATAAGCTGGCTTAAACATGGTATAAAGATTATTCTTAGATATACCAACTTGGGATCTCATAACTTATTCTGGAGAATTCTTATCTATTCAGGAGAAGAATGGGAAAGATGAAATTTTAAAGTTGAAAAATCGTCAGTGATACTTACCTACATCTACCTACCTTACCTAAATTTCTTACCGCACCCAGAAGTGTATGCAAATTTCGATTAAATTACCTACAATGCCTCTCGGTCACAACATCCCTTTAAGACGAGGTCCAATTCTTTAAAAGTCTTTCGAGAAATGTTTGATCCCGCTTCTAGTGATCCTAGAACTCGATTTTCGCAAAGCTCACAAAGTTATACAAGCCTCACCAGTACCTAAATCTACGGTTCGTTTGATCAATATCCCACAAATGCGATACCCGAATCTAACTAAATACGCCCGTAGATAAACGTCCCCCTAATGCTGCAGTGCTTACATTAAGAAGCTTACAGCATAAACCTATACAATACACTATGTTAGGTCGTTGCCTTGTCATTTCGACTAGGGCAGAGATTCGACACTTGCCTAAACCCCCCGACGAGTCTGCTGCATTTCCTTTAATGTTTCTAACGTATAACTACGCAATAAAAAAGTGATATAAGTATGTAGTACAAGACGCTGAGGCTCTTCAAAGTCACGTAATTTCTACGAAAGATCATACGCGACAATCAAGATAGTATCTGGGGCGTGTTCGTTTCACACTCGTCTCCAACGGCCGCGACCGTTGTCGTTACTCGTATGTTGCGAAAGTAACAGCATCACATCACTGTGCCATATTTGCTACTGACATTACTTAGAAGATGGTAGATAAACTCCTATGTAAATAGATCTTGTTGAACTTTGCTCTTGATAACTGAACATGACTTTTCTAATAATGGCAAATCTACTACCAACTTAGCTCAATGAGTCGCAAAGCTAAAGTGGCAGTCTGCGGGTATAGTTCGAAGAGTCGATGGTTGTTAGGGTTCCAAGACGCTGAAATTGTGACTCCGCACATTGTTCGTCGCAAATACATCAATGACGTCAAGTTGCTTAAAGTTGCTCAATGCAGTTAGCACAAGAACGTGATATTTACCTTATCTTACAGGCCTATGTCCAGTAAGAAAGCATGTACCTGCTGAACTTTGGACTTGCTGAAGTTTTAACTAGACTGCTAACTAACTAGCAAACATTTTATTCTTTTCTCGGTGGAGGCGCTTGTACTATTTGTACCTATGAGGCTATGAGTATGTATGCTGTTGTGAAGGAAGGTACGGTCTGTGGTAAGTTGGTAATATCAATAGGTAACCAACACTAACGTCTTACGTTACCTAACCTAACAATGCAAGCTTGAAATGAAAGATCAGATACAAAAATTCCTTGTAATAATCGATAATATTTTGGCATTTGCAATGGGTATGTAAGTATAGGTAGAATTAATGCACAATGTGCCTACTTTCTAATCAGTGTCGGGCACGGAGCGTCCGGTCAGAGTAAAAACTAAGAGTACATTAAGCAGTAGGGTAGGGCGGGGCTACTTGAGCATAGGGGCAAGTTGGGCAATCGAAATGTCTTGCAAACTATTCACCGTACGCATAAGCATCGTATGGCTGAAAAAAGGAGTTACGGGAGGGATAACCACCACGCGATCTCAAGTGATGCCTGGACGAGTGACTGAAGCGTCAGCGTGTTTTGTTTATTTTGAGACCAAAAAGTAAAAACGTGTTTTATCGCAAGTTTTCGTCTGCCTACGAAAACGATATTAAATACCTTGCCTTAATATTGGTCATGCAAACCTTTAGGATAAGCAAGTTACCTAGATATATACCTAATGAATACAATATGGTCTATATGTCGCCACTACGCTAATGATAACATTGGGTAACAGTCAACAGCAACAGCTAAATCAGGGTCAAATCAAATTGGTCACTTTTTTATACCTAAATAGGTTTGCGCCTCACTATCTTAGAACGTTTTCCAGGTGGAAAGCCATGGTGGGGTCTCGGTTGGAGCACTTTTGCCTTAAAAGTGCACAAATCATACGTGTCATTAAACGCTAACGTCGGAAGAACACTCCTACTCTACATTTAAATGTAGGTCTAGATGCTTAGTACTACCACAGAATACATAATTGGTACTTTTAAGTTTTTTTTTTATCGACTACAAGTTGGCCCTTGACTGCTATCACCCATGATGTTAAGTGATAATGCAGTCTGAGATGGAAGCGGGCTAACTTGTTAGGAGTAGGATGAAAATAAACACCCCTTTCGGTTTCTATACGACATCGTACCGGAACGCTAAATCGCTTGGCGATACGTCTTTGTCGGTAGGGTGGTAACTAGCCACGGCGAAAGCCTCCCACCAGCCAGACCAAGACAAATTAAGAAAAATCTCAATCTACCCCGCCGGGAATCGAACCCAGGACCTCCGTCTTATAAATCCACCGCACATACCACTGCGCCGCGGAGGTCGTCAGTTTTCCTCGGTATCCACATCTATATAATACTAACTAATCTCTGGAACTATAAGTCGGTTTCTAAAAAATCTTTTTGCACGTGATAGCTATATCTAAAATTAAGCTGTGCCCATCAACTTACCTTAAAAATTGATTTTTTTGTCTAACATATCGAAACAAAAACTACTCGCGTGCGCTGACGCACACTAAGTATGTTTAAAGGGAATAGGCTGGAATAGTCGTAGTGTAGTATATGTATTATTACTTTAGTATGTATAAGTATTGACAATAATCTACGAAAAATTTACGTTAGCTTACCTACTTGTGACATACTCGTACGTAACGGCATACAGCGTACGTTGCTACAGGAATGCAATATTCATGCAATAGCGATATGGCTGGGTGTGGGTCAGTCACCTCGACAATGACAATAATATGCTTCAAGGTAATTAAAGCGAAAGGACGTTGACGAGAAAGCAAGAGTGCGACAATTTCACGCCCATGAGTGCACGCGCTGAACTTACACTTGCAGGGACGGTATGGTTGACAAGAAAAAAAAGTGTATTGTTGCCAAGAAAAAGGTACGAGTATTAAATTTTTATCAAAAATTTTTCCTACTTCCTTGATCCTTATTCTAAAATTTCTAGGATTTTCCGCTATGCCATAGAATAATAACGACATATTCGTTTCGAGCAAGTGAACTAAAAGTCATTATCTATATAAGATACATAATGTTTACTCATTAGGTAACTAGGTAACACCTAAGTTGGCATAAAAAATATGGAATTTATAGGACTGTACAGTACCGAGACTTTACCACGGACACTTGTTGAAGAGGTGTACCTTACATCCCTATATTTACAGAGTGCGTATTTAACTCAATAAGAAATAGAATGTGTGTGCGAAAATTTGACGACTATTAGTGCTCGCGAAAGAACTTCCACTTGGCTAATGGCTGACAAGAAAAAAATGACGAGTATAAAAAAAGTTAGATGAAAATCATATACTTTGTAAACTCAGTTAAAAAAATCTACTCATATAAACGAAAACTGTGGACAAGCATTTTTATATAACTTTTTTACCTCTTTAAACCCTCGATTTTGCAAACTGAATTAGGTGTTATCTGTTTCCTCTAAATCTTCTTGGGGTTTTCCATTTATCCTAGTGGTTTTATGCCCATCGAGAAACAACAACATCTTCGTTTAGGCGTTCACAGTGTTACTTAATAAAATATTTTAAACTTAAAAAAAAATACTAGCTCTATTACTCACATTTAAATATTTATATTTATTACTTACTTTAAAATATCGAACGATACATTAAATAATCGTTTTGTTATTTACTACCTGTTTTAAAGTGATATGAAGGGAAACTTTATGAAACATGAACATGTTTAATTTCCTTCCGTTTTAAGCATAACAAGGGGAAATAAATAAGACAAACGTCGAATTATTTGGTGGTTCTTACACTGTAAAAAACAATATTTGTTCTTGCATTGGAAGAGGAAACTATTCAGTTTGGAACTTAGAGTAATTATAGATTGATATCGATGCTGTGGAACATCGAACCAGAACTTATTGGCTCTGTACCATTGCTGGTAAATCTGCATAGCCTTGACCATCATTGGTTGGTTGCAAAGGAGATGGTCCAAAATTGTACAGAAGATAATTATTTTTATTTCATTATATATAACACATGTATTAATAATCTAGTTTCGATTAGCCAAATCTCTCAATTGACTTTTGCTGTTTGCGTGTGTGTGCTTTGCTTGTTTTTACTTTTGCTGTCAGTGTATATTGACGTATGGTTCATTTGATTTGATGGTTACTGGTTAGGAATAGGTACGTACCTAACGGATTACTGAATAATCAGATTAAAATATTGAGTTTTGTTCTTATTATAACTAAGATGTCTAAAATGTATTATAGCTAAAAACAAAGCCAATTTGGAAGCAAAGATTTGTTATAAATGAAATATTTAAATTTACAAAATCAATGTCAATTATCTTTATCACCTAATTTAAATTAATATTTATAAAAATATACTTAAATTAAAAATTTTAATAACGATTTAATTGTTCGTTTCGTGCATTTATTTTATTTTTGATAAAATCCTTGTATTTTTTTCCATTTTAATGGTATATGGTACATGAGGGAAGCTGACCATGTCCTTTGATAGTATTTACAGGAGATAATTATTTTTATTTCATTATATATAGGAGATATTATTTTATTTCATTTCTTTTTTAATTTTTATTTCGGAGATTGTTCTAAGGAGTTATTTGATATCGTGCCTCCCTCACATTTTATCGTTACACTGCAAGTCTTCATCTGTACGTCGTTGATGTTCCCAGGACTCGTGCAACGTAACCTAATGCCTGTTCGAGGCAAGCGCTTCCTGCCTTAGACCATATCTACACTTACCATCAGCATATAGTAATAAAATAGGTCTGGAAGCAATGATACTCAACTATACATGAGTATTATTACATATTGAATTTGATTTGTTTGCGAACGGTACGCGACAGTGAAGCGTGCGCGCGGGACAGATCTCGCCAAAATTGTCCCCGCACAATTTCCCCCGCTTTCCACAACTCTCTATTGTGCAATTCTAGGTAATTTGATTACATCACAGCTGAATAACTTGCCTACATAACCTATCTACTGTGTCATACTGAATGTATGTTGCATGTGATATTATCATGACATATGCAAAATTAGGCTAGAAGCCTTAATTCGTTTTTGTTCATTTCTTATTAGTCCATAATGTTTTATTGACTACCATTGTCCATCACCCGAAGAGAAGTCATCATCATCCATAAATCAATCGATGTTCATTGTATATTATGACTGTTGACATAGGGAGATCCTAATACTGCGGACACTGTCCATGTGTGAATCAAGAAATATCTACCTATATAAATACATAAATGAGGTACTTATGCATTAAAAAAGTCGAAATCAAATGTGCACACTGGCTAGTATGGAAGACCAAGGATGAACGTATTTAAATTTTCGATTTTCTCGTAATAAGAATCGCATAGGTACTGCTTTTTATATAAACCGTCCCTATTTTTTTTTCCCCTGCCGGGTCAGCACGAAACCGCTTTGCATTTCGTCGTGCTGACTTCCTAGTTGTTATTGCTCTCTTTTTTTCTTTTCCATCTATTCCCTTTCCTCTTAGGTCTGCGAAACCCACGCACTCAAAAAGCGCGTGCCTAGGAGTATCTATCTCGCCACAGAAGTAACAGCTTTCACTCGGTGCCTTACCTATAGCGAAGAGGTACGTATTAAATACCCCATGTCCACTTAACGCCTGAGTCACCCACCGGTCTACTTCGCCGTGCTCCCTTTTTTGCCACCTTTTAAGGTTGGGGATCAGCTCTCGTGTCCAGGTCCCTTTTCCTATTCCTAACCACTTATTTTCCCATTCGTTTAGTACCTATGGTCTCGCGTACTTCCTGGGATGGTCTCTGTTTGTTTTCGAACAATATTGCTCGCTCTTTCACTAACTTCGCTATAGGTAATACCTATAGCGAAACCTTCCCTACTGAGTTTTTCTTTCTTGTAACAACCGGATCGAAATCATTAACGTCTGACACGGATTATCACCCTACAATCCACCAAACCGCATTGGAGCAGCATTGGTAGCGTAGTGTTTCTAAGCTCCTTATATAAGAAGATACTTAAGTTCACATTGCTTTCAATTATTACCAATAGTTAAGGCAAGGCATGCGCCTCAAGCCGATTTAACAGATTTTTCGGTCCGACTTGCGCGACTAAAACAATGATAACTCAGCTAATATACATGATACAAATATAAAATATAGCCTAAAGTACTCCCCGATAATGTAGCTTTCTACTGGTGAAAGATTTTTTTAAATCAGATCAGTAGTATCGAAGATTAGCGCCAACAGATTCATCTAGAAACTTTACCTCTTTAATAAGAAGATGCCTGGCCCTGTAGCGGGTCTATTGTTTTTATACTTTATTTCTACATTACATTTAAATAAAAATAAAACTCCAACGATTTTCATGAAATATTGTATGGATGACTTTGGGGGTGATTACCAAATCGATATAGTTAGGTTTAATTTTTAGAAAAAGTACAATATTTATTAGATATGACTATGATATCAATCGTTTTAAAAATGTGTATCATCATCAATATCATTTTAGCAGTCGTATACCTACTGGGATTGCGTTTTTAGCTTAATTGAATGCATAAAAAACGATTGTTTGAAGAAGTTACTCGTATGTACAGGCATACGCAAAATAAGGTCATGACATGACCTTAAATTAGATTGAACTCCTAGAAATTTAAATTTCTCGATCAGATAAGACGGATATTTTGGGTTAAATAGTACACGGTACAAAAGTGCCAGTATATGCAGGTCCCGGCGGTTTGTTAAATGATGATGAGCACAACACTTGAAACGACTAACCTGTCTGCACTGACGCCATGCAGCTCGATGCCAACATAAAAACCCCACCGGAAGCGTTGGGTCGCCGCGGAAGGCAATATCCGGTTTCCTGCTAACCCCTTTTTATTTTTATACAATTATAAAGTTATTCGCTTCATTTCGTAGCTGCGTCTTGCGGTAGCGGGTTTTGAATATAAATTGGCTAATACTGCGATGTTCGAGGGTGGTCTATGAGGAGTGTTGAAGTTTATGCGATTTACTGGTATCACAAGGAATTTTTAACGAGCATTTGTTTAGCTTTGATTAATTTAATTTTCCTAACTGTTGACAGCCCACTTCGAGGCCAGGCCTCTCTCCTTATGGGCGATTATATAGATCTTAGCCCCACCACGCTGCTCCAATTCGGTTTGGTGGACTAACGGACACGTTAAGGTTCCGTAATATAGAAAAAATATTTTTAATAATTTTAAACTTACACCTCATGAACGTTTAGAAGTATTAAAAAAATTATTACTTTGTTATAAACTACTAATAATATTCTTTTTCCAATATGGGGCACAGTAGGAAGGTGCTTGATTTATTGATGGAGTTCCTGCTGCGGCAATTGAGATTTTTACATTGCCAGTTTCTTGCAGGTCTCATTGCAGTTAAGGGCTGCTTAAAAAATCGGCCAAGTACGAGTCGCATTCGCGCACCGAGAGTTCCGTAAAAGGTTTTCGGAATTTTTCCTTTATATGTGCTATGAACCATGGCTTCATGCCAAATTTCAAGATAGGTCGACTGGAAATACCCTATAGATTTTGTTTTTTTGCAAGTAGTTGCGAGGTTATATAATTATGGCATATGATGCTGTTTCTTTTGATTGAGTTGACAATTATTTTGAGACAGTTTAGTAGTTTATAACAAAGTAATAATTTTTTTCCAATATGGGGCACAGTAGGATGGTGCTCGATTTATTGATGGAGTTCCTGGGTTCGATTCCCTTGCTGCGGCAATTCCACTTCCACTTTTAATAAATTACACTGAAAACAAAATTCAAATTGGACGTAAATATCCCAAGTTACAGACACTTAATTTCTTGGATTAGATTATTTCTTTCTTCTGTCTTTTCTTCTCAAAACGAAATTTAGAGTGAGCTATGACGTCACAGCGATATAAGTCTAATGAGATACATGTCTAAACACTCATATTTTTTTAATTTTTAATAAATTTAATTAGTTTTTCTATAATTTTATTTGTTATCAAACCAATTTTCAAAATAGTATTTTGCTTTTATTTTACTTTTATTAGCTTCCGACACTCACTTAAAGTACTGAAATAAATAAAAAGCAAAAATGTTCAATAATAAATACTTTTATTATCAACACTTTTAAGTTATAATTTACAAATCATAAATAAGTGTACATTTTTGTTTAAATAAATATTCAGTTAAGGGCCTTTTTACACTATGACAAATATTTTCGTAATGAGAGAAAAATGGTGATTTAAAGTCATAGTGTACAAAAGCCCGAACGAGTAATCACTGTAAAGTCAAATGTCTAAAGCCTTCTTAAATATTAAGTAACAGCGCTAGACTTATATATTAAAATGCCATTAGTTAAACAAAAACATCTAAATACACTAACTAGAATTCATTTTTAATTACAGGTATATAGAAAATTTGTTAAAAGATAGAAAAATTCCCAATATCGAACCGAAGATTTTAACGATATACAGGAGTATAGGATCAATATGTTGGATTTTGTAGAATATCTAGTAGTGTAAATAGAAGTGTTGTAACTTTAAGTTGCTTTTAAGTATAGGATAAGTCACTTGGTAATTTTAAGTAACATTTTAATCATAATATATAATAACTAACAATTTAATTAAATACTTGAACTGATAGGTATAACTTTTCGCGTACATTGAAAGCGGTCACTAAATTACTTTAAATGAATACTTCTCAATCCAGTAGTATAAGAATAAAAGTATAGAAGCTTCGAAGCCATCTTTAATATGTCAAGAAGTCAATTATTATTATCAAACAAAATCAATTTCAAATTAGTTTATACGAAATGAAAAAATTGATTTTGTTTTATAATGTATGAACATTAAATACGTCCGTCTATCGATTATAAGTGTCTAACACGCTTTAAGATCGTAGCTCATTAGAACCACATAGCACCCGACCCGCACCACCTCGACATGTTACAGTTTGTAAGCGACGTAATTTGGCCGTAAATATGTAACGAAACTCAACAGTATCACTTGCATTTTTAACAACTACAAGTTGGCCCTTGACTGCTATCACACCTGATATTAAGTGATGATGCAATCTAAGATGGAAGCGCGCTAACTTGTTAGGAGTAGGATATACACGACATCGTACCGGAACGCTACGTAGGGTGGTAACTAGCCACGGCGAAAGCCTCCCACCAGCCAGACCAAGACAAATTAAGAAAAATCTCAATTTGCCCTGCCAGGAATCGAACCGAGGACCTCCGTCATATAAATCCACCGCGCATACCACTGCGCCACGGAGGCCGTCAAAAGAGCTTCTCTTTATCTAAAACGATACTATAGATAGAGAGAGAGAGAGGGGGGGAGGGGGAGGGAGGGAGGGAGGGAGAGGGAGGGAGAGAGAGGGAGAGAGAGAGAGAGAGAGAGAGAGAGAGAGAGAGAGAGAGAGAGAGAGAGAGAGAGAGAGAGAGAGAGAGAGAGAGAGAGAGAGAGAGAGATAATTCATTCGCCATATTCCATAATATTGGCCGAAATTGCACCTCAATTATTACGCGATTTGAAAGTACGTTCTAAGTGACGTAGTGAACGTGTGTCCATATAAATGCCACATTGCTCTAATAAGCTATGACTCTTAATTTGGTCCACATTATTATAAACTATCAATACTTCCAATATTTATTCAAAAGATTTCATTTCAATATAAATTTATATGGAACTAAAATTTATTCTAAAATAAGTGTATCCTAAAATAACTATACTAAAGTTAAAAAAAAAACATTAAATGTTAATTTAATTTAAAAAATAAATATAAAACTAATAAAAAATAAAATTGTATTTTATAAATATTGCAAGATTATTTCATTTTTTTATAAGTATCGTATTATTGATACAAATAGCTTCAAATTTAAAAATACCTTTGCAATAATAATCAAACCTTGGAATAATATAATAACAATTTAATGGATTTATTTAAGGAGATTTTTGTTTCAATATTTTCAAATAAATTAAATGCCTTGATAACAAAAATTTAATGATTTAGTAAATGCCCTGTAATTTTAATACATTAACGGTTTTTATTATTCTACAAAAGAAAAACAATTTTATCCTGTTTTAAAATTAAATATAAACACGCATATTATCACAATTTTTTCATAATCACAATAGAATATTTCGAATTTTCATTTTTGCAAAATGAAGCAAACAGATACAGATTACAGATATAATAACTATTTATCTATTTTTTTATTTCACAATGAATTATAAATTGCCAGCAACATTTTTTGCGATTTTTTTTCATAATTTTATATTCAATTTAGGTATCAAATTTACTTTTCGGCATTTCGAATTGCAGTGTTTTTATTCGGCAACACACCATAAGCCGAATATTCGGCGAGCTTCCCTTTAGGCCTGTGTGCACCAAGATTTCGGTTATCATAACCAACGGTTAACATAAGCTAACTATAAATATACTGTTCATTACAACCCGTACGCCGGTTAAGGACGCAAGCTCGGTTAAGATAACCGCCCGGTTTACGTCCTTAACCGGAGTACGGGTTGTCGTGAACAGTAAATTCATAGTTAGCTTATGTTAACCGTTGGTTATGATAACCGAAATCTTGGTGCACACAGGCCTTAGTCAAATATTAATAATGAATGAGGATATTCTGTATTCGACCGAATGTAATAAGTTATTTTTTATGTTTGTATATCCTTACATATTATAAAACAAAGCCCCGCTGTGTATGTCTGTCTGTTCGCGATAAGCTCAAAGTCTATTGAACCGATTCTAATGCGGTTTTTAGTAATAGATAGAGAGGTTCTTAGGAGGTTTGTAGTATATAACTTGTAAATGTTTTATGTATGAAGATAATTTTTGGAAAATTCGGAGAAATTAAGTCGCCTGGGGCCTACCGTCAAAAAGGCTGCTTTATCTATTTGAGAATTTGAAAAATTGATCCTCTTTATTAGAACTACCAATAAGTCCACACTGGCATCTATCTTTAAAGATAGCTTGCTTTATTTTCCATTCTTTCTTTTTAAAAAAGGATCATGTACAATTTTCTTTTATGTTGTAAGGTTTTTATACACCATTTATGACGCGTGCGAAGTCGCGAGGGTCAGCTAGTATCATTATAATTATTAACTAATAAGTATTTATATACGCACTAATGCAGTCAGTAGGTCTTGTTCCTCAGAGTGGCTTTGCACACGTACCCCTTGAGAGCCAGCACGCCTCTGCACTTGATATGCACCTGGTACCGCGCACACCACTCCAGGTTGTTGCACCCGATGCCCGCGTCCAACAATGTTTTAGCTGCGGCCACTGACAGTAGATCTGGATAGATAGGATATTTAAAATGTTATTGTTTATTTATTTAGTACCTGTATACTGGGTCTGGAAATTTTTAAAATCCCATAATAATTTTGACGTGACAACATCTTATAATTCGATAGAGCCGGCTGCACGCACGAAAAAACATGACTCAAGCGGCGTTACTTCACTTTGAGGCGTTTCATGTAAGCTTGAAGGCTTGAAGTGCAAGCGAGAGCGCGGAACGAGCGACAAAGAAGCACAATCGGCCTTTGCGTTCGGCAGCGTTCGACATCCGTCTATTAAATATAATTATTAAATATATTAATTTTAAATTAAAACTTAATATATTTATAAATTAATATATTTATTATGCGGAAACAAGTTAGATCCATATTTGAATCACTGTTCTATGATTCATATGCTGGCAAATCGGTCCTGTCGTAGGTTAGGTAAGATTAGATTATAAGATATTTTGTTATTAACACTAGATTTTTAAGTTATTCGTTACTAACACATAATATGATCCATTGATGGTCGAAATAAAGAATTTATTATTATTATTATTATTATAAATTTAAAACATAAATTTATAAAATCAAAATCAATTATTTTATTAATTTAAATTAATATTTATAAAAATATACTTAAATTAAAAATTTTTATAACCAATTAAATGCTACCATTCCATCAGTATTTTCTTAAGACGTTGTCACGTTCAACTATCGTCAGTAAAGCGACTTTACAGACAACCAATTTTTTACTAGAATGTCTTGATCCAGGAGCTCGCCTTGGTCGAAACAATTAATGAATTTGGAGGAAGCGAGAGACATGCATGAATCGTGGTAAGTGGAAGGACGTGGTCTCTGCCTCTAGAGGACGAGGCGTGGTGCTACGTATGTATGTATGTAGGTATGTACATCACATGGAATGCAGTATTTTAGCAAGTTTCAGAAAAAGAGACTATACTTGACCCATAAATAAGAATTACTTGTAGTCATTGACATATTAATACTATGGACTTCGGGTCTAATGCAAAATTTACGTCAAAAGTGTCCCAAGATATTTTATACATACTAGGATGTATTTATGTTTTTATACACAAAATAACATTGTAATGTATGTCTTGTCGTATTGTTATACAGTCTAATTTGCAACGGTCTAATTGCATGCAATAAGTAATCAGCTTCGATTGACGGTTACCATGGCATTCTTTTTTTGACATGACAGCTTCCCGTGAAAATAGGACAACATAAATGGTGTGGAGTCGGTAGCTTTCGAATTTTTTGGCATCTTATATTTATATATTATATTTACAGCAAATTTTAATTTATATTTACATATCCCTGACCTGTATATGCTGGGATAAATCTTGTACCAAATAATAATTGTTGTAATTATCTTGTATACAATAATAATTAGTTATAATAATAATTAATTACAAACCAAATCCACTAATGTACAAAATGATATGCCACTCGACATAGTTCTTTACTTTGAAATTTTAAGTTCTCGATATTTTCCTCTTTTTAATTAAACTGAAAATATATTTTTTTACTTCAATGACGTTAGATCACTTTTTTAAATAACTGTTCCTAATTTCATGTAGATAATTCTTATAGTTATCAAATTAATATACCATTATGGTAAAAGTCATTTGATTAATATTCATGACATAAAAAATAAAAGTTGACATAAAAAATAAAAATTTTTAATTGAAAATAATCAAATTCAAATGTTAAACAACAAAATAACTCTATGCAGTCGTTGTTCTAAAACATTCTATTGCTCACGGCAGATCCGAACTAAATGTGGTTAATTAGATAAACATATTGCACTCCTTCTATCCTATACGCGGGTAGCGTATGGGAAAAGGACAGATAGATACTTTTGTTCATTTTGGTTGGTTATGCAATTCGTTTCTATAGTTCATTAAAATTTTAATAAAATAGCTTTTTTCTAAGCAAAATAATACTTTAAAATCATCAGTAAATATTTACTTACTGAAAATATGGTACACCGTCTTCTTTTCTCACCTTACTCGGGTAGTTCTTACAAGTTTTTTATAACACATTACGGCATTATTGACGTGTATTCTGTCAGTCAGCTAATATGAGACTGAATTGCGATTGGAACTCATTTCGCGTTTTGGCTTACTTTTGGTTCGGACACTTTTTATCGCTGACCCGAAGTCCATAGTATTAATATGTCAATGCTTGTAGTTTTAAATAAATTTTCCGATAGCATGTGGTAAAGACACTGATGGTGTTAAAAAATAGGTACTGCTTTATCAAAAAACTAGAAAAGACGTCTGTTTAAGCCATTATAACAACCAATTAAGCCAAACATTATCGCAGTGAAGGCGGGACCACGCCCTTGACCAGCGCCCACGCATGCAGCTCCACAATGTAATCAGTTTGTCTCACCCGGGGGGTCGGCGTGTGTAAGCAACTGCACGTCGTTGGCTCTGCAGAAGGCGTGCAGCGACGGCGGGACCACGCAGCACGAGGCGAGGTTGATCTGCGCTATGGTGGGCTTGACCGGCGCCCACGCGTGCAGCTCCACAATGTAATCAGTTTGTCTCACCCGGGGGGTCGGCGTGTGTAAGCAACTGCACGTCGTTGGCTCTGCAGAAGGCGTGCAGCGACGGCGGGACCACGCAGCACGAGGCGAGGTTGATCTGCGCTATGGTGGGCTTGACCGGCGCCCACGCGTGCAGCTCCACAATGTAAACAGTTTGTCTCACCCGGCGGGTCGGCGTGTGTAAGCAACTGCACGTCGTTGGCTCTGCAGAAGGCGTGCAGCGACGGCGGGACCACGCAGCACGAGGCGAGGTTGATCTGCGCTATGGTGGGCTTGACCGGCGCCCACGCGTGCAGCTCCACAATGTAAACAGTTTGTCTCACCCGGGGGGTCGGCGTGTGTGAGCAACTGCACGTCGTTGGCTCTGCAGAAGGCGTGCAGCGACGGCGGGACCACGCAGCACGAGGCGAGGTTGATCTGCGCTATGGTGGGCTTGACCGGCGCCCACGCGTGCAGCTCCACAATGTAAACAGTTTGTCTCACCCGGGGGGTCGGCGTGTGTAGCAACTGCACGTCGTTGGCTCTGCAGAAGGCGTGTGTAAGCAACTGCACGTCGTTGGCTCTGCAGAAGGCGTGCAGCGACGGCGGGACCACGCAGCACGAGGCGAGGTTGATCTGCGCTATGGTGGGCTTGACCGGCGCCCACGCGTGCAGTTCCATAATGTAAACAGTTTGTCTCACCCGGGGGGTCGGCGTGTGTGAGCAACTGCACGTCGTTGGCTCTGCAGAAGGCGTGCAGCGACGGCGGGACCA
This sequence comes from Mycalesis mineus, assembly GCA_034621355.1. Lineage (NCBI taxonomy): Eukaryota > Metazoa > Arthropoda > Insecta > Lepidoptera > Nymphalidae > Mycalesis > Mycalesis mineus. Next base: position 16,005,974 of record CM067882.1, read on the forward strand.
CGCAGCACGAGGCGAGGTTGATCTGCGCTATGGTGGGCTTGACCGGCGCCCACGCGTGCAGCTCCACAATGTAAACAGTTTGTCTCACCCGGGGGGTCGGCGTGTGTGAGCAACTGCACGTCGTTGGCTCTGCAGAAGGCGTGCAGCGACGGCGGGACCACGCAGCACGAGGCGAGGTTGATCTGCGCTATGGTGGGCTTGACCGGCGCCCACGCGTGCAGCTCCACAATGTAAACAGTTTGTCTCACCCGGAGGGTCGGCGTGTGTAAGCAACTGCACGTCGTTGGCTCTGCAGAAGGCGTGCAGCGACGGCGGGACCACGCAGCACGAGGCGAGGTTGATCTGCGCTATGGTGGGCTTGACCGGCGCCCACGCGTGCAGCTCCACAATGTAAACAGTTTGTCTCACCCGGGGGGTCGGCGTGTGTGAGCAACTGCACGTCGTTGGCTCTGCAGAAGGCGTGCAGCGACGGCGGGACCACGCAGCACGAGGCGAGGTTGATCTGCGCTATGGTGGGCTTGACCGGCGCCCACGCGTGCAGCTCCACAATGTAAACAGTTTGTCTCACCCGGGGGGTCGGCGTGTGTAAGCAACTGCACGTCGTTGGCTCTGCAGAAGGCGTGCAGCGACGGCGGGACCACGCAGCACGAGGCGAGGTTGATCTGCGCTATGGTGGGCTTGACCGGCGCCCACGCGTGCAGCTCCACAATGTAAACAGTTTGTCTCACCCGGGGGGTCGGCGTGTGTGAGCAACTGCACGTCGTTGGCTCTGCAGAAGGCGTGCAGCGACGGCGGGACCACGCAGCACGAGGCGAGGTTGATCTGCGCTATGGTGGGCTTGACCGGCGCCCACGCGTGCAGCTCCACAATGTAAACAGTTTGTCTCACCCGGCGGGTCGGCGTGTGTGAGCAACTGCACGTCGTTGGCTCTGCAGAAGGCGTGCAGCGACGGCGGGACCACGCAGCACGAGGCGAGGTTGATCTGCGCTATGGTGGGCTTGACCGGCGCCCACGCGTGCAGCTCCACAATGTAAACAGTTTGTCTCACCCGGCGGGTCGGCGTGTGTAAGCAACTGCACGTCGTTGGCTCTGCAGAAGGCGTGCAGCGACGGCGGGACCACGCAGCACGAGGCGAGGTTGATCTGCGCTATGGTGGGCTTGACCGGCGCCCACGCGTGCAGCTCCACAATGTAAACAGTTTGTCTCACCCGGCGGGTCGGCGTGTGTGAGCAACTGCACGTCGTTGGCTCTGCAGAAGGCGTGCAGCGACGGCGGGACCACGCAGCACGAGGCGAGGTTGATCTGCGCTATGGTGGGCTTGACCGGCGCCCACGCGTGCAGCTCCACAATGTAAACAGTTTGTCTCACCCGGCGGGTCGGCGTGTGTGAGCAACTGCACGTCGTTGGCTCTGCAGAAGGCGTGCAGCGACGGCGGGACCACGCAGCACGAGGCGAGGTTGATCTGCGCTATGGTGGGCTTGACCGGCGCCCACGCGTGCAGCTCCACAATGTAAACAGTTTGTCTCACCCGGGGGGTCGGCGTGTGTGAGCAACTGCACGTCGTTGGCTCTGCAGAAGGCGTGCAGCGACGGCGGGACCACGCAGCACGAGGCGAGGTTGATCTGCGCTATGGTGGGCTTGACCGGCGCCCACGCGTGCAGCTCCACAATGTAAACAGTTTGTCTCACCCGGGGGTCGGCGTGTGTGAGCAACTGCACGTCGTTGGCTCTGCAGAAGGCGTGCAGCGACGGCGGGACCACGCAGCACGAGGCGAGGTTGATCTGCGCTATGGTGGGCTTGACCGGCGCCCACGCGTGCAGCTCCACAATGTAAACAGTTTGTCTCACCCGGCGGGTCGGCGTGTGTAAGCAACTGCACGTCGTTGGCTCTGCAGAAGGCGTGCAGCGACGGCGGGACCACGCAGCACGAGGCGAGGTTGATCTGCGCTATGGTGGGCTTGACCAGCGCCCATCCGTGCAGCTTCCGCAGGCAACCACCGCCCACGTCCGCTACTCCTAACTGTTGGACACGCCCTGGAAAGATATCCAAAAACTTTTATTTACGCACTAAAGTTCGAATCGAAGTACCGGCGGTTGAAAATGCAAGCTCGAGCGCTTGTCGTTTATATAATTATTAAGAGTAAATAATTATAAAAATACTATTTTACACTTACCATTTTTAACATAGTCTTCAAGCACAGCCCACAATGTTTTGATACCAGGCAGTATCGCTTCACATTTTCTGGCATCTGCTTCATTGTCTGCTTCCACTTCAGTACTCGACATACGCGCTGAGAACAAGTTAACTTTTATGAATAACATTACTTTTAAATTGCTGCAACATTTGCATGTATTATTTTTAAGCAGCTTTTTTTGGCTAGAAGTGCCATATAATGGTACTTTTATGGTTAATTATAAGTAAGTTTACGTATGTAAGCTGTCGATAAATCCCCAAAAAAGTAAAAAAAAACAAATTGATAAAAATATAGAACTGACTTTTCAGTGTGTTTTGAAGTCGGTTTTTAAGTCAGAAGTAATTTCTTTTTGTTTAACATGTGCACATTTTACAAGCATTTGTATACAAAATCCACCAATTTGAAGTCGGGCCCACGCATTGAGTCATTATTAAAATGAAAATAATTATAATAATTAGTCATAACTGAAATTCATAAACTCTGAGAAGGATTTTCATCTCTATGTCATTTATATCCCTAAGACCTGTAAAAACCTACACTGCCAGAATATAGTTGTACGATGAAACCGTACACCAAATCGCGACTATGCGGTTTTACCTTGAACGCGGTTAATTGCATATTAGCGAGTAACGATCAGTACACAATTAGCGGTCGTCGCGTGTGCTCTTTCGCTCCTTTATAATTCTTATACTCATTGGTCCTAACAACAAAGTAACTGTAGTTAAATTCACATCTGTCATTTCACCCAAACCCTAACTTCTACATGGTCCTTCGAGCCGGATTTGAAACAACCTATGGATATAACTACAATAGTAAATACGCTTTTTATAAGAAAGAGCAATCTTCAATCTCAGGCCATGTCTACACCTTTCGTTTCTTTTTTACTTTATATTTAAAATTGTGGCAAATTGTATTTACTTACCAATATTACTGCCTAAAGATATAGGAGATGCTTTACTAAAGCTATTCTTTTGGTTAGTGTCTTCTCTCACTTCATCTCGGTGCACTATGTCTGGATTGTATGACAGGATCACATTTTCGATGTGTTCTGTTTGTAGAGCGGTGAATACTGGAATGTAAAAATACAAAATAACATTAAAAATATCCATAACATTTATAACATCTACTGTACTTAGAGCACAGATGTCCATGTGGAAAAGAGGTAAATAAATTTGGTATTCATGCCAAAGGAGTGGCGGTAGACTTTTTCGGCATGGCTCTCTTAATGATATAATAAAAAGGGCTCTTGCCACCATAAACGTTCCTGCGCTAATCGAGCCGTCAGGAATAAGCCGGGATGATGGCAAGAGACTTGATGGATTGACGCTGGTTCCCTGGGAAGTGGGACGGGCCCTAATGTGGGACGCTACTTGCGTTGACACATTGGCTCCGTGTCATATCAGGGAGACAGAATCAAGACCGGGAGCCGCAGCAGAAAAGGCTGAAACCGGTAAGTGGCACAAGTATGCCTCTCTGACAGAGAGTTACATATTTGTACCTTTTGCCGTGGAGACCCTTGGGCCATGGAGTCGCAGTGCCAGGAAATTCTGCCGTAATATTTCACCGCGCCTAATTGCCTCAACTGGTGACCGAAGAGCTGGCTCATTTTTTGCTTAGCCTGGCTATCCAACGCGGAAATGCAGCCAGTATTCTTGCAACCATTCCACGTGGGCATGAATTGTATAGTTATTAGGATAAGTTAGCTTAAGTTCCTTATTGTATTCTTTCTTTATAACATTTATTACATTGGTTGCAAATCAGTTTTTTTTTCTGGCAATGAAGTAACTTCATAATTGTATTGTTCCTTTTAGAGCTAATAAAACCATTGCCAATCCCACTATTATTATAAGTGGTACAAAAATAAGATTCTAAAAATTTACTAATGTGTTTATTTACATTGCATATATCTTGACATAAAATTGTGATACAAGATCATATTATACCATGTTATCAAAGCTCATTATAAATGTTCGAGTATCCATCAATACAGTACATAGATTCAACCAATGTATCTTATCAGTTTGCAATCAAAACTAAGTAAATGGCAGGTATTATGTTTATCTGTGAAGTGTTAATATTGGTTAAGTACTTAAGTAGGTATGAATTATAAAACAATATTTATCTCACAAATTAAATCAGACTGTATATAATAAAATATAGGAAAATTATAGCTGCTCCTTTACGCCAAAGGCGATTGCTCATTAGAGCCGCACCGCACCTGAGCAGCCTTAATGCGGCTTTCTAGTGAAGTCAACCAGTATTACTATGGATTTGAAGTTTTGTGTAAATATACAAATAATACTAAATGCACTAAGTGTAGCGGTAGTGACCGGGTGCTAAATGGTTTTCATTATTATTAGCCTGTTAACGCCCTACTACAGGGCCAGGCCTCCCTCCTTAGAGGAGAAGGCATATGGAGCGTAGACCCACCACGCTGCTCCAATGGGGGTTGGCGGGCTTAGGGTGCCTGCCATGACTCGATCACGAGGTCCTGGGTTCGAATCCTGGGTCGGGTCACGAAATAATTCTGAGTTTTTCATTCTTGTATGAAATTCTCAGTACATTCCGAGCCCGGAGTCGGGAAGTTGGTAGTGTTACACCCCTGTGCCTCGGGGTGCACGTGAAGCCGTCGGTTAGACTGCCATCGATATCTAATAGTAATCCTAACTAATATTATAAATGCGAAAGTAACTCTGTCTGTCTTGCTTTCACTCTACAACTACTGAACCGATTTAAATGAAATTTGGTACACAGTAAGTCTAGAGCCTTAAAAAGGACATAGGCTACTTTTAATTGCGAAAAAAGGGTTGTAAGGGGTTAAAGGGGGGATGAAATGTTGTATGAAAGTATCGTCATTTTGAAAGCTTAAGACCTATTTCTTAGGCAGTTGATTAGATATTAATAAATATAACATTCAAAGCTTAGAAAAATTAGGCTGCCGTAATAACTAATTCCTCGCTGACGAAGTCGCGGGCAAAAGCTAGTCGTTAATAAAAGAAGAAAGGTGATAAACTCTAAGCCCGCCTATCCGCTAAATGACTTTATTGAGCTGCAATCCTTAACTACTCAACTGATTATTATGTAATATTGCAAAGACAGTATACCTACAAAAAACGTTATAAGGATTAGACCTCAGAAAAAATTGGTATTTCTGAGGCATAGAAAAAAGCGACAGTCATCATTAACTCAAGCAAATTCACTGACAAACGAGACAACAAATAATATTTTACCATTTATAGTCTAAATAATAGACGTGTGAATTCTATACATATGCATAGAATTTTGTCAGTCATGATGTCTTGGAGCATTCGAATAATATCGGTGACTCATACTTCCTTACATAAAGCCGCGTCCACACTATGTCGATCGACACCGATCGACAAAGTCGATCGACAGTGTCGAACAAGTCTGGACGTGTCGCTAGACATTGTTGAGCGGTGTCGAGTCGAGTCGAACACAACCCGAATCAGGTCGGTCCGGATCAAAGACAGTCGAGTCGAAGGCACCAGTGTGGACGTGTCGATCTTGTCACTGCCGTTTTAAAAAATAGAATAGTGCTATACTGTTGTTCAAGTGCTTACATTTTTATTGAAAATGAATTGGACTGATACCCAAACGAACGAACGTGGCTAGGCCGTATCCAAAATCTCCGCGGGCGACGATTAGGATCTTTTTTGCTTCCCAAGATGGCAATAAGAATTGCAGCAGAAGCCGCTGCTCCAGCATCTTCATCATCACTCATATTTTATATATAAAAATTTATGATGGTTGTCGGTCGACTCGTCCACATCTACTGAGGCAATTTAGACGAGTTGACACAGTCGATGGTATCGAGCGATTTTATCGATCGACCGGGTCGACAGAGTCGATCTACGTAGTGTGGACACGGCTTTACATAGTGTAAATACTTATTCACACTGTTCAAACATGATGTAGATTTATATGGGTTTTATTGCATTTGACGAGCTACCTAACTATACTAAAGCCAAATTCGATTGAGAATGCTTGTCAACAAACAATTTTAAAATGAAGGTAGACAACAACACATTTTATGCCTAATAAATTTATAATTATGTTTTGTTATTTTACAAAATCTTATTTAAAAGATATTGAATATATTAATTAGGTTTAGGCTTACTTATCTAATTTATTGTCATGAATTCGTCATTAACTAGTAAATTATAAAAAAAAGATATAAAATGACTAGAGATGTCTACCTTCATTTTTAATTTGTTTGTTGACAAGCATTCTCAATCGAGTTTGGCTCTAGTATAATTAAATTATACATAGGGCAAATTAGGATTGAGATAAGTCAATAGCCACATTTCATTTCAGAGTAGACATATTGTCCATCAATAGCAACAAAGTAGTAAATATTGCTCTCTGTTTTATCCCATTCTAAATACACAGATAACAATATTTTCGATTTTGTTAGATTCATAGATATATTGACTCTGTAATTATGACATTGTTATTTAAAATTATTCAGTAAAGCTCACGATGTACAAATAGTGGACTAGAATCAATGTATATAGCAGTTGGTTTTCCTGAATAAATAAATAATAACAATACAATTATAAGTTATATGCATTATTACCATTTTCCAAACACTCAGTCAAAGCAGTTGTGCTGTCTTCATTTATGAAAATCTTGACACCAATTTTGAGATTTTTCCTTTCCTCCTCCGCCATTTTGTTTTGCACGTCATCATGAGGCCGAGTGATGTTTACCACCGCTTCATCAGCAGCTGCAGATGTCGACACCACCATATAGTCGGAATGTCCAGAAGATTCTGCATGTGCTGTACCATTTGTAATTGGACACCCATTCTTGGTTCCCCATTCAGTTAAGGTGAGTTTGATGCTCTCTGATAACTGAAATTTCAAACAGATTTATTTCACAAAATGCTTGACAAACACTTGAAAGCAACAAAAACAAATTTAAGTTTAATTTGTCTACTACTTTTATTAAATGTATACTTTATATTTACTAAATATAGTAAAATTTATGATTGCACTAATTTATCAACACAAGAAATACAACTTCCTATGGATAGGAGACAAGTGAATATTTTTGCATTCTACAGATTCACTGTCCCTGTGAGGTGCATTGAGAAACACAGATAAAAAATTATTATTATAAAAACAAAAAACCTGACTGCTTAGTCTTGACTGCAATCACACATCTGTATAAAATTCTAAATACTTTATGGAGAAGCACGCGGGGACAAAATCCTTTTTTTTCTGCGGGAAAGAAAGATCTACCAAAACTATGTTTGTCCCCGCCTGCAACACCATAAAGTATTTAGAATTTTATATAGATATAGTGATCCTTGTTTTTCTTTTTTCAGTTCTTAAGACTAAGCAGTCAGGTTTTTTGTTTTTATAATAATAATTTTATTTGAGACTTTTTAGTTTTAATATGTGGCAGTAATATGAGCATGTTATGATATTTATATTTTTGAAATGGTCTTTTTACGACCTTTTAATTGATACCCATATTGCTAAGATAAAAGAAAAAAATACACACATCCCCCCTTTTTTCCCCCATTTACAGCCGCCATTTTGAAAATTTATATAGCCTATGTCACTACCACTGCATACGACACCTCACATGTCAAAATCCGTTAGGCTGTAAAATGACATACATACATACATACATACTACATATTCTACTCGTCGGGAAAAACTGTGACAGATGTTGGTTTAAGTGGATATTTTATATAAAAATAATATACCACAAATGTAGTAAAGGCAAAACAATAACTTAAGTTTTAACGTTAACAATAACGTAAGAAAATGTAAGACTTATAAAAGCTAAGTAATTGCTATTAGTGTGAAGTAGCTCTTATATTAGCTTGGCAAGTACTAGTCACTTCTGAATGTTCAATACACCTTGTAACAAATGGCTTGTTATGGCTACACATTACAGGTAATTGGTAACATAAACTTCCTTTAGTTTCACATTGTTGTACAAAATATTACATCAATATTTTATACATGAATTCTAATAAATCTTAGTATAAAGTTCCTTTGAAGTTTGAAAAACATTTGATTATTTTATTTTAAGTTTTGATGCCTCTTGGCATTTAGGCAGGCTGCAGGCCAAATGGTTATAATTTTTTTTTCTCCAAGAAATTTGCCCATTATTGTGAAGATAGTGTTAATAAATAAATATTACAGACAGGTAGGATAAGGCATTGTAAAATTAAATTATGCCATTAAAATATGACGATATTTATAAAGAAATTTGGATGATCTGTCCATAAAAGGTGTTAGGCTCATTTGACTTGGAATTTAAATATATATTTTTAAAAATTTATTTTTATACTATAATACAACATATTTTTCAATATTGAATAATAAATAGAAAGCATAGTGTTGGTCGACCCCTTAATAGGTGGACTTTCGCAGGGAGCTGCTTATGGCCAGCGGCTAATGGAGGATTGTTGTCTTTGGAAGTCCCATAAAAAGCAATGTCCATCAGTGGACATATATCAGCCGTTAATGATGATGCAAAATTTTTTTGCTGACTTTTATAGTAAGCAGTTTAAATCAGTATGCATTATGTCTAGGAGAACATAGAGATAATTGATTGTACTAGTAATAATGGTAACAATGTTGACATAATTATTCAGTAACTACAGTTTATCTGCTTTCATATCATAAAACTAAATTATGAAATGACATTTAATTTTTGTAATAGAATTAGTAAATAAAAATAGTTTACTTGGGTTTAAGATGCACTGTCCATCTTAAATATAAGAACCATTTTATTAAGAAACTTTTACACTATTATATTACAGTTAGACTTAGACTGCCTCATTGGTCTAGTGGTTAGCCTATGTAGCTTCGATCACGAGGTCCTGGGTTCGATTCCTAGGTTGGGTCACAGAATAATTCTGAGCTTTTTCATTCTTCTATGAAATGTTCAGTACATTCCAAGCCCGGAGCCTTGGAAGTTGGAGGTGTTACACACCCGTTAAGCCATCGGCCCCGGTCACTATCATCAACGTCTGATAGTGATCGTTAATAAATGGAACATTATCACCCTAAGCCCGCCAACCCATTGGAGCAGCGTGGTGGGTGTACGCTCCATATCCCCTCTCCTTTACGGAGGGAGACCTGGTGCTGTAGAGGGCCGTTAATAGGCTAATAATAATGATGATGAATTATGATTACAGTTAGAACTCTGGATTTTTAGTTTCTAAAGTATTTTATAATTTTTCTAAGCTTTCAGAAATCAGTAATTTTTATTTTGTTTATAAGCATGTAACATTTATACATAAGTCTTGTTATGTTAATAAGCTTTTATTGATTATATGATAGATATAGATATATCAAGAAAATTTTCATAGTTTTATTACCGGACTGTGTCAGAAGGAGGGTAATGTTTTAGCAAGACACATTTGTTGTGCATGCTGTTTACTTACTTGTAATGCAATTATAAATTTTTAATTTTGAATTTTGACATCTCTTGAAAATATTAATACTATGATCAGGTTTAAAATTTTCATGAAATTATTGTTTTTTTTCTATCATTCCAATTCTTTGTTAAGAGTATTTATAGTAGTTTTTTACTGAAGTAATAACTATATATTTAATAGTTATATGTATACTTTACTAACTCAGAGCTGAGTTTACACTGTCAAGGTTTTTCAATTTATTGATTTACTTGTATAAAGAGTTTAGAAGCATATCTATATGAAGATTTTTATTAACGCATAAATAATTGCTATTCTCATTAATTATGAACTATAATAAAAACTTATGTTTTATTAAATAAAAATAACTAACCTCCTCGGTCACATTTTGACCAGCCTTCTTCTTTATATCTATTAGATTCAACACGTTTCCTGTGTTTATAGTAACTTTCGATGCACTCCGCAGCATTTTGTAAGGATTTACAAACTTTTCAATAGAATTTTCGAGTTCAAGGTTGCCGGATTTTACTAACTCGTATTTCAAGTGTTACTTGATAAATATTAATTTAATTAATGTAAATGCGTTCGCTTCCTACCGACACGGATGATAAACTAATGGTAATATTACACTCCAGCGGCCTTGTGCAGTGAAAATTGAAATTCATGGTTACAAAATTGTGTAGCTATGACGTACTATAATAAATGATGACGAAATAGTTTGCAGCTCTTTATTCTTAAACAAACATTTTATCTTGCTTAGTTTGTTACTGTTTCGTTAATAAAAGTGAAAAAAAAATCAGTATTTAACTGAACTATATTGTTTTAATTTTTAAATACAAATGATTTTTTTGCGAACTCGATTTTGAAGTTCAAAAAGTCAGCTGGTAAAAACTTGCTAAATGTCAAAATTAGCAGTTGGCATTGGCATGGCATCTTGGGAATAACAACTGAATAAAGGTGCCCTAAAGCCTTTATAATGTACCACTGACCACCACTGGCTTGGATTCATTACAAGGGTTATAAAACTGTACACTCGATTGACTTTCAATTTTGTATAATTTCCTAGTTTACTATGTAAGCGCTCAATTAAAATTGGTCAGAGATCCTAGAACCTAAAGCAAAACAATCTGACACACTCACACCGTACCGTACCGTGTACCGTCAGTGTCAACGTCAAGTTTGTGGCTTATTATCCCACTATTCGAAAATTCCAATTTCCAATCAATTATCATTTTTCATTTCAATAGCACAGTCGGTTGCTCTGTTTGTAAATTTATATATACAATTTACTTGCTATTTCTTTCTCAATCGTAAGGAACCAAAATGGGAGTCGATATTTTAAGTTTTGCTTATGCCGCTACTGTAGCTGCCGGTGGTATTATGGGCTATGCTAAAGCAGGTCAGATACGTATTTTTTTAGTACTGAAATAAACTTATATAAAAAAACAATACACTTTCTTACGTATGTACAAACTTCTTAAATATTTGTTCATTAATATTCCTTTAACATACATTAAGTTTAAATCAATTTGTCATAACTCACAGTATCTATTTTTTAAAAGATAAGATAGTATAATAATATTCTAGATGTTTCTTTACGTTCCATAACGGAATAAAAAACAATATTTTTTATTTTAGTATGAAACCAATTATATTTAACTTTCAAGGTTATCTTATTTAAAATTCAGTATTAAAAGTACCTTGATAAGTCATTTATCATAATTATATGGTAGTCTGGTATCATTACCTAAATGTAATGAAATAATTTAAGATTTTTGAATAGTTGAAGGAGATTCTGGGAAAGTTATTACTAAAACCAATTAATTGACTATTCATAATGATATATTACAAAGATAGATCTGAAATTAAATATCTACATACAATATACATACAAGCAAAATATAGCTGAAATCAGTTATATTTTGCTATGATAATTCCACGACTTATCATAAGATATTGAAAGCTATGAACTCAGTTGATTTGAAATGAGTAGGAATGCTAATTACTAATTTTGCCATGCACACCTAGAACAGATTTCCTGATATTCCTATGGAAATGTGGTCTAGGCTGGTAAAACTACTGGGTACAATCAGTGTCATAACTAGGGCAGTGCCAGGAGTGCCCAGGCAGAGGGGCACAGAAATGACCAGAACATATACAAACAATACCTTATTTAAAGTCAGTTACTTACTCTGGCATTGGGCGCATAAATTGCTCTTTACAGCTCTGGGTACAATTAGCATTAATATATAAAGCTATTTGTGGATTTTTATCAATTTTAACCTTTGCTATTTTCAGAAGTTTTTTTCATATATTACTATAAGCTGTTGCTAAATGATATACTTTGATCTCCATGGAAGTGTTATCCAATCCTTAAAGTAATTACAAAACAAATCAAATACTTCTCTTTTGCAAGATTAGCCAGAAGTCTTCAATCAACAATAGTAACTAGATAATGGGTCACATACAAAAATAGAGCCAAATTGTGCCAAGTTGTTTACTAACAAAAGGACAAAAGTGACAAAGTCAAAAATCGTCCAAATATTATCGTATATTTACAATCAATCATCACAAAAAACAAGCAAAGCATTATTGCTTTCACTAGGTTTTACACTAAGTAAAAAGTACCTTATTTGTTGCACTTTAAAGATGATTTTACACTAAGTAGCATAAGTTACTTATATGTTACTTAGTGTGAAATCATCTTTAAAGTGCAACAAATAAGGTACTTTTTCCCGTCATAACATTGCTTCTGTTCTGTTGAAATAAATGTGTGTGCCTTTATTGGCGAGCCCTTGGCCAAGGCTACCAACACAAGGACAAACATTTGTAGCTGTGTTTTAAAATTGATGAATTTGTTAAAAAATTTATATAAATTTCTTGGTTATTTAAAAAATTCAGTGAAACAGTGCTGTTCTGTTTGTAAACCAGCTACATTAGAGCCACATATTTGTGACTTTTGATAATTTGGTTTAAGATAAAAGTGGACAAATCAAAATTGAATTTTTATACTATTTTTCAATATCCTTTATTTAAAAATATCAATAGTAAGTATTACCTAACTGTTGATAAAATTAAGATTTTGGTAGTTGGTCAACTTTAAAATTAAGTTTTGTAGCCTATCTACTATATGGTCTTTATGTTTTTAGCATACTAGTGATATTGGTTTAGCATCAAAGTCAAATTAATTGTAACTTTTATATTTAATTATTTTGTAATTTTATAATTTCAGGTTCCATCCCATCATTGGGCGCAGGGTTAATTTTTGGATCAATATTGGGTAAGCAATATTTTTCTATCAAAAATATAGACAGGCATTGTAACTGCTTTATGTTTAACAGTTAAACAGTCTTTTGTATAAGGCCACTACTTCATAAATCATCATCATGAATTTATATATAAATATTATTTCATTTCATTTCAATTGACATGAAAATGTATGAAGATTTTATTCAACTCATCTCATCATAATAAGTAAAATGTGGCTTTATGAACCCACAGCTTATTTATTATTAATATTGATTAATTTGAATGAATGCACACCACATAAATGATTTGGTTTTTAAGTGTTTGTATTCAAGAGTTTTAAGTAATTTGTTTATAATTGCAAGATGATGTCATAATATCATGATTTAACAAATGATAAATTATAACAATCATTGTAAATGTTACAGTGCAGGTTCAGTGTTCTTAGAAAAACACTTTTATAAAACATTGATGGACAGTACCACCTGTGGACATCAAGTAGTCAAAAGTATTATGACAGTACGCTCCTCGACATCTAATTTTCTTTGCAATTGCAATATAATCAGTATGCCTCTCAAGGCATATAATTTTCAAGGCAATTGTAAAGAAAAGCATGTTATATAGTTATGTATGGTTTTATTCAGACTTTAATATACAGCACATTATATTTAAAAATCTGTTAATAAAAGGTACCTATTAGTATTATAATAACAGTGCGGTGACACTACTCCCAAAGTACTGTCGTAGCATGCTTAATCTGTGACATAGTACTGTCCGTCAACTTGTTCAATGTGACAAGAACCATAATACTTGCTGTATATACACTACCTATTATATGTGGCTATGATCACATTTAGCAGCTTATTCAATCCCACTTAATAATGGACTTAACCCAGGTTGCCAATCATTATATAGTAATAAGAATTTTTAAAATCCCTTTGTGTGTATGCACAGAATAGAATGCAAAAATAACTAGCTGTTTGTTACTTAATCACACCTAAACTACTGATCCGATTAAATTTTAGTTTACAGAAATAAAGAATTAAAAGCCTGAGAAAGGCAAATTTTTGTCAAATTATCATAAAACATAATTTCTCACTGACAGAGTCGAGGGCGACCACTACTTAAGAATAAAAACTAATGAAAGCTGTTGTTTCTTACCTTGTTATAATGTTATAATGAATTTGTATTGCAGGTGTAGGTGCATACCAGCTCAGTCAGGATCCATCAAACTACACATTGATGTTGGGCACAACAACTACTCTTGGTGGTCTTATGGGTTACAGGTAATTTGTACTTCTAAATATATGCATACTTTTATTAGTAGTAGAAATTTTTATGGCAGAGCTTGTCTGAAAAGTACTACCATGACTTTTTAAATAATTTCAAAAAGGAGTTTCATCAGAGTCATCATCATCCTATTAACGGCCCACTACAGGGCCAGGCCTCCCTCCTTATAGCAGAGGGGATATAGAGTGTAGACCCACCATGTTGCTCCAATGCAGTTTGGTGGGCTTGGGATGTATGTTTCATTTATTAACGATCACTATCAGATGTGGATGACAGTGACCGGGATCAATGGCTTAATGTGCTCTCCAAGGCACGGGGCTGTAAATTTTTCATCACCAAATTTGAAAAGAAATTCTACAGTTTTGAAATTAATTGCAGCATTGAATCTCCTATTTAGTCCATCACTACGAATTTAAATTTAAAACCAACAAATGAAGACTGCCTAAATCTAGCAATGTAAATTTAATTTTAAAACACACATTACTGTTCAGAGTTTAATACAGTTCTCAAAAGCGCGTTAGTATATGTGAGCTAAGTAAATTAAAGCTACTAAATGGCTCAGTTATTTGTTAATTCTTTTTTTATTAGAAAGGGCATACTTCCAAGGTGGTCCCATTGTCATCATGTTAGGATCTGATGATGATATCCTGGGGAAATTGAAGGAACTCTTCAAATTTTGGAGGCACGCTTACAGCGATTTCGGTTTTTGTCTCGGTATCGGTAGTTTTTTGGCTAGTGCGTTTTGAATCGGTTCTATTTTTTGTTAAAAATTTTTCATTATATTGTTCTAGACAAAAAGTAAAGTAGCCTCTTCTCGAAGTTTTCGTTATTATGCCCATACACCCGGTATGATGTAATTTCACAGTTCCCTATTATACTTACCATGTTGGGAGTATAATCTGATAGGCTTTCAGTTTTTAAGCAATGATGGCTCTCGCTTTGTAAGATCTTTCTCATACTGCTATATTTACCACATACGGACAAAAGTACTTGTAGCACTTCTAATTCTTTGTTATTTTTGGTTGTCATTTTTTTAATAATATTTTAAATTTTTTTAACCACAAGGACGTTTTCAGGTATTACAACGGAAGAAAGTTCATGCCAGCCGGTCTAGTATTTTGTCTATCAGTTGGAATGATAGCTAGGTTATTGGTTAAAAATGTTACAGCAAGTCCTATGTCAGTGAAATCGAACTAGCTGTCCTAAATGTGTTTTGAGTCCAGTGTTTTTTTTAATTGTTTTTATCATATTTCTCTCCAGTGTGATAAATTGGATACATAACTTCTGATTGTTATTACAAGCATTCTGATTATAAACTTAGCTGTATATTTGTCAAACTGTATTGTATAATGTTTTTTCTGTATATGTATATTTTGTTAAAATATTGAAGTTATGTTTAAACTTGATTTCATATTAAAAATAAAAACAAAAGACAAACCATGAAATATAAAATTAAATTTTATATAATCTTAATTGTGCAGAGTAAACTTTCATGAAATATATCACATTTAAATGGTAATATTATTACTGGAATGATATTTAGTTTGTTATTTATTGAGTGAATGTTTTCAATGTTATTTAATATTTTTATGTAGTAATGTAGGTGATGGGGACAATTCTCTTGTAAGCGGGAAATAAAAACTCAAAGCTCATAGTCGTTCTTTTATATTTTTTTCTTAAAACTTAGTTAATTTAGGACAAAACTTACAAATTGGTTCATACATAAATAATTGGCATATAATAAATAATTATACAAAAGGCAAGTGATGTCAAAATTGGAAGCTCGCTGTATCTATTTAACTAAACTGCCAAAATACTACATTTAATTTTTAATCTATGGTAACTTTTAGGATTACACAACTATGTCACATAAATAAATTTAGAAATAAAAACAGACTTATACTATAACAAGTTTAAAATTTGTTCGTTCACAAGTATACTATTTAAAACGAAAGAGAAAGTAACTTAAACTACAAAATCTTGACGAAATAAATTAGGAAAACAAATATAGAATATATTAACTAGGCTGTGCGGTGCCTACAAGCATTTTCAATACCTTACCTATCTGTAAACTGTCACTAAACGTTATCAGTATAAAAAAAAACGACAGTACTTGACGACATTTGATTTTACGGAATTTTTATTTATTAATTAGATTAGAAGACATAATTTTGACACTAAAGTCTTCATTTTCTTTCGTTCATTACCTATTACTTGAAACTGCTTAGAAATGGTCAATTCAATTACCATACAATACAAGGATATAAAGAAATAAGTAATAGCAACTTATTAACCGTTAAATATAGTTAGGGTATTGAAAAATGCTGTTCAATCACTTATGATATCGACAAACATTTCATTTATCTTTCTTCAAATCTCAGGGCCTGTTTCTGCTATATACACTGGCATAGTGGATTTTCACTAAATACTCGCAGCCACGAAGGTTTTCGTACTCTTGCTATTTCAGTCTAAAATACTATTCTATAATTACAATAAAACAGTTAAGTTTAACTGGCCCCAGCTGTAGATATTCAACGTGTCCGTCTATATTTGTTTAAGTAATTTATGTCCTCTTCATGCGACCTTAATCGCTTTACAAGACGCGAACCAGTCGCTGTAAATATACTAAACATAAAAAGAAAACAAAATATAAAAAATAAAAGAGACTTTTTCAAAATAAATTTTGTGATGCCAAAACGTGGCGTGAGTATCATATAGTGCGTGAAGATGAGTAAAAAATACAGTAAAATTATAGTCAAAATAACTTTGTATAATGGGACTGTTATGTCAAGCGTGAGCCTTACTTTTATACTTTGCTTAACATTTATAAAAGGCACTCCGTGGCAGTTTTTGTTTGTAACCTTAAAACGATACTATTTTTTACAACAGCTTACAAAAGTATAGTCTAAGAAGATATTTCTACAGTAGTTCCAAAACCAATCAAAGAATCATTAAGTCTCGCAGTGATCGGCTCTATCAATAATATACAGATCATAATAATGTACTTAAAAAGTTCATTAAACATAACACAATCACATTATAATATCACTCACAAAACTATGTCTGACACTAAGTCCTGTCTTCAGACACATTTTAGTCACACTAGTGCGTCACATCCCTTCGATTACCCGCTGAATATTGAATATTACCTCACTATTTATTGAGAATTTATATTGATTTTTTAAATATTAATTCACACATTCGTATTATATTAATATTTCATATACATAATATTTAATATCACAATATGAGAGAGTATTACCGAGGTAATATTCAAATAAGGTATATGCGCACGTCTCACAATCGGTAATGTATTTAGTAGGCTGGATCGGGACTGCCTAGTTGAGTATCCAGGCATTATTTGGCACGGTTGTGCCAGTCTCTTATTCCAGCAAAGCAGTCTTCAGTGTTTAGTCCGCTCGATTTGCTAGTGGCGGCTACTGTAACGTAAAAGCACAATATTACCAAGTGTATATTGCGTGGGTAAGTGTATGATGCTATTTTTCATTACATATTAATATGGTCTAATAAGAATAAATAATAATCATTCCAAATTCATGCTATTTAGCTAAAGATAACATCTACTGAAATACGTTGTTTTTTCCAAGTAATTAATATACATTACGGAATTTTGTTAGAGATTAATATAATATATCTAATTATAATAATCATTCCAAACTCATGCTGCATATAGCTATAGGATATATCTACTCAAATACATTATATTTTGAAAATAATTAAGGTTGATTTATCCGTATACTATGAGTATGTACATCTATGATGTTTTAAATATGTTTGAATTTGAAATATGAATTAAGTAGAAATGTTTTGAATATGTCTATGATGTAAGTTTTGTATTTATATGTACACAGAAATTATATATACAAAAATTTTAAATATGTTTTGATTGCATGCTGTATTTTCTAAGCCATCTATAGATAAATGTACTCGTGACAGTTTGCAATCAATCGATGCAGTGACTTGATAGAATGGCTGAAAAGAATGCATATATGGCGTAAAAGTGACAATATTGTGATATTTTGTAAGATGTAGAAGACCATGAGGCGGCGAAGGAAGGAATGACATCAGTATGGTCCAAATCTGATCATTGCCTTACCAATATGTTATTTTGGCACGTCTATGTTCTTACTAGCTCCCCTGAAGTCAAATTCCTTTGGTAAGAGTAGACTAATCTTGCTGGTTCAATTTGGACTTGCTGAGAATTTGCATCGGGTCTAATAGAGTTGTCCAATGACTTTCCTTCTGTATAATATGTTCCTATTTTGAATAATGATTTTATCCCTTTACTGAATGAGAAGGGGCTTTTGGTCGTCCCCCGCCCAAAGTAGCTGTCCAGATCATCTTTATTAAAGAATCCACGTTTCGGTGTGTTTGTTTTTGTTGGTTTGGTGCTGTATTCCTTAAAGTCGTATGGGTTCTTAGTTGATGTTATAGAATACTTGTTTATAGATGGTGGATATGTACTGGACGGTTTGGTCGCCTCTGTGGATTTCTCTGTGGTTTCTGTTTTGGGTTTAGTAGAACCGTAGTAGAAAAATCTGAACGGATTAACCGTTGTCTTTGCAGTCGTGGTTGTTGTTGGTGTCGTCGTTGTTGTAGTCGTTGTTGTTGTTGTGTCTGGTGGCGGTGTCGTGGTTGTAGTAGTTGTAGTAGTCGTAGTAGTAGTTGTCGTAGTTGTTGATGTCGTCGACGCCGTTGTCGACGGCGTGCTCTTTGTACTCTTTTGGTAATATGAATTATATTTATGCTTGTAAGGTTCTGGCGCTTCCGTGCTAGGTATGTATGGCTGTGTTGTGGCTTCGTTACTGTATACGTATTGATAAAAATAATATGTTAATATACAGAAAACGTAGGTTGGATATCTACACAATTTGTCATCGACGAGATTATTGTAAATTTCGTTTTGTTTGACAAAACTGTGATAATCTGTTTTTATTCATAATATTTTACCTTATCAAGTATTTTCACAGACTAATTTTTGCAATTACTGTTAACGGTTAGTTGATCATTCGTTTTATACTACAAATTTATGCAGTTGTTAGTACCTAAATATTACAAATTTTGTAAAAAGAAAACAATTTTACAATATTGCAATAATATTAAATATCACATTAGTAATTAAGACAATACAGACCTCGTAATGTTTCCGTAAAATGGACTAGTCTCAGGTCGCACGTAGCTCGGCGTATGCTGTGAGTAGTCCGGTATAATATTCTCGTGCTCCGTTATACACCGTCCGTTTATACAATACTGAAATTATAATTAAAGACATTAAACAATTTTATATGATGAAATGAAATTTAAATAAACCTGTTAAAATTATCAATCATTTCATAATATTACTAAATTGTATGTTTCAACCAACAACCTTCCAACAGTCATACGTACATGGAACTTATATTAAAGTAGCGCAGCACAATTTTATTTATAATTAGACTTTTTTATATATTACTAGCTGTACCCGGCAAACGTTGTTTTGCATTAATAATTAAAAAAAAATTTAGATGAAAATTAGATAGTAGCCGATTCTCAGACCTGCTGAATTTGCATACAAAATTTGGTAACAATCGGTAAAGCCGTTTCGGAGGAGTATGGCAACGAAAACTGTGACACGAGAATTTTATATATTAGATTTAAAAATGTTATGGATATTCGATTACCGTGTTATCTATTGTTGTAGTAGGTCGAAACTTTATCTATAATATTCATCATCATCATCATCATCAGCCGGTGGACGTCCACTGCAGGACATAGGCCTTTTTTAGAAACTTCCAAACACAACTATCCTGAGCCGCCTGTTGCGCCAGCGTCTATAATATTATTGGTCCGAAAATAGCTCGTGCTATATATTATGGTCATCTTTTGGATATTTTCTTATATTATAATTGGCTATCACGTTGGTTTGATCCCAATAATCACGAATTCGTACATCCGTTACATCTGGAAAGTTGCGACTGCATGTATTGCTTATCGTACTTACCTGCCCATCGCCACAAGGCGATCCTTCAGCCGCGGGTCTGTAAGCAACGCAGTATCCGCTTGCTGCGTCGAAGCAGAAAAGTTGGGCACAGACCCGTTCGTCCTTAAAACACGCACTGGAATACAAAATAATTATATATTATTTAATTGAATTATTTAGTTATTTATTTTTACTTTATTTGTACACTATATGACATGAAAAAAAAAACAAACAGTAATAATATAAAGGAAGTAGAGGTACAAAAGACAGCCTTATCGCTTAGTAGCGATTTTTTCCAGGCAACCTTTGGATTATCGAGTGTAGGATTTAGAATTGGAACACTAATATCAGAAAACATTTATTGACCAATGATACTTATTGATCACGTACCGATATTTGATTACCGTAAAAATATCCTTGATTACTTATGTAATATTTTTATAGGATTATATTTTATGCTACACTAATATTATTGATTTTTAAAAATAAAGTATATTCGCTTTACAAATATTTAAACTAATGAAGCGCAATATTCATGTCGCATTTACAGTATTCATAGTAAGTGTGTATGTAATTACACACACACATATATAAGAGAGACTATACAATATCTTAAGCTCCATATGTGATAAGTACAAGTAAATCATAATGTTAATGTATACTTTAGAAATGAATATTCAGTATCGTTCCATAAGGAAATGATTAACGAAAGGAAATCATTATACCTGGTCCCTCTGTCCTTCCGACATTGAGCGTCCAACGTGAGTAATCGTCCAGGAAGCACTCTTGGTAATGAGTCATCTTCGTGCGGGGAGTTGTACAGGCAGGTCGCGGTGTCGCCGCTGGAGATTCAACGAGTTACTCGTTAGTAAAAAAAGTTAATCGCAGTCGTAGAAACAGTTAATGGCTTTAATGAACATCGACAATGTAGTGTATAGGCAGAGAGATTGCTAATGTGTTGCATACCTGGCTGACCGACCTGCGCTCGGTGTAGTTCCAGTTATTTAGTAAAAATTAAAGCTTGTAACGTCATCTCAAAATTTTGAAACATACTAAATAAAAACCACTTTACTTTCAACTCATGCAAGGATGAAAAGCATTAGCAAACTAATACCTCAAAAACCTTGGAGAGGGCGTGGCAAGATATGGTGATAAAAATCATTTTTTAATTTTCTTATTGTAGTTTCTGAAAATACTATCTATCCTTTCACCCGCTCTCGAGATTCCACATCAAGATTTGCTCGGTTAAATATATTTGATTTTCTGTATTTTCAACGATTTTTTTTATTTTTAACATTTTAACGATTTTTCAATTACGTATACATACTATGATTTTGTATGACCAAAAAAGTGTCGCCAATACGTTCAGAAATAATGGCGCCCAATGTAAAAAATAATTAATTCCATTAGATACGATTAAAAAAAACAATACCGAGCAAAGCTCGTCCAACCAGGTCCTTTAACTTAAGTTACAAAGCAACCTACTTCAAGAAGTGATGGAAGCTCTGGACACTGCATGGAGACCACCGGAAGCCCTTCTCCGTGTGCCTCAGGTCGGACATGATGAAGCCGTCTTCCCACCGGCACTTCTCAGCGCCAGGACCTCCTAAATACGAAGGCGGTGGACTACCGTCGTGAACTGCTCCTAATCTATAACGCAAAAACACGAGATAGTAAGTGCCTGAGTTTGTTACAGAGTTATAAAAAAAAATCGTTTATTTCAGCTTCTACATTACATAAATACATAAGAGTTAGGAACCTTCTTTTAGGAGTAGTATGAACTACCTCTGTACTAGAAGTATTCCGCTCTTCCATAACTAGTAAGTAGTAGTAGAGTTGCTGCGTAAGAACGTAATGCAAATTTATATAGAATTGAAGCAGCGCCATCTACTTATAGCGTGAGTAAACGCTTTTCTCTGTATAATTTGACGTTACGAGTAGTTACATTTTTAAATTCACTCGATGAAAAACTCACATTTGCCCCTCTGTAGGCCTAAAATACGTCGGAGGAGAAACCGGCAAACGTCGCCCAATATTTATTTATTTATTTATTTATTTTTATTTGGGAAAGCAAACATTTACATATTGGAATCTTAAATCTAAGGTACATACACAGAGATGGTTAAATATGTAAACAACAACACTATCCACGAATACACAGAAAGATTATGACGTCACAAAACATACAGACATAAATCAACAATGAACAGTACAAATATGGAAAAACATAACAAAACATAAATATAAACAAAAATTATTAAAATAAAAAGCAAGTAAACAAAAATTAGTAAAATAAGTAAAAGAAGTTAAATAAGTGAACGAGGAAAAAGCCTAATTAGTTTTTTGTAATACATTCGATATAGTCTTTTTATATTTGCAAGCTGAGAAGGCAAATATATCAACCTCGTCAAAGTGTTTATTATATGTGTCCACAAGTCGACGCACAGGTGCACGTGTTCCAGTCTTAGTTTTGCAGAAGTTCACGGTGAATAGATTATAAGCACGCACATGCCGTCGACCTGCGTACTTCAGTACATTCAGCGATATTTTACTGACTAACTCAGGACAATCGTACTTGTTATTATTGAGACCATGCAATACCATTGCCTCAAGCAACTTGCGCCTAGATTCAAGTGTTACAAGATTGTATTTTTTTAGTAGTTCGACGTAAGGAAGTCTTGACCTATGGCATCTGTAATGCATTGAACGAAGGAACTTTTTTTGGACCAATAGCGGAGCAATCAAAAATTTCGCTCTCTTTCGTTGCGTGTGGGCAAAATCTGTACTGTACTTTTATGGAACGTGTCAACCAGCTGTGCTTTGCCGTACCTACATTTATCGATTTATCAAGAAAACAAAAATTACACTGAAAAAAAGGATTTCTTACAAATGTCCAACTTCATGCGCCGCCACAATGATGCCTGAGAAGCCACCAGTGTCTTCGATGATGGCAACTGAGTTCACTTTCTCTAAGCGTTTGTTGACGACGCAAGCGCCACCGACGTACGCGAATCCTATGTCAGAAAAGCGTGTAAATATTTCGTTAAAAATAACTAAATTTGACTGATGTGAAACATCTATGTCAATATAAGAATTTTAAAAAAATAAGTAACTGCCATTATAGTAAACAATTTTGATAAATAGATGGCACCAAATTTATTGTAATTTAATCTATTCATAATTTCATAATAAGGGTAAACAGATGGCGCTATAAAACAGTCATGTCGTTTGCTGTCATCGCATTTGAGTCGTAGTTTACTATCGAGATGCGCCAATTAGATGTTTCACATCAAAAATAATATTAAATAAATTAAAAGAATTTAAAGGAGAACAAAATGATCTCTGGACAATGATAAGGATATGAAGTTGATATATACACTGTACTTACGAAGATGTTTCGTAGATACTTACATAGAATATGTTTGTATATTGATAATAGATTTTGATAAGTAAGAAAAGATTTGAAGGTACTTACAGAAAGATGTCGCTGGTGTAAATATGGCTAAGACACTAGCTGAGTTTATAACAAGAGAAGCGCATGCAAAGCATATATCTACGTTAGGAAGTTACGAACCCATTCGGTTAATATTAATAGCGTATTGCAAACTGTTATAGTTATTCTATTTTTGGAAGATGACTTGACTTTTTATGTAGTACGTAGTAAAGTGACAGCACAAATGCGTTTGTTTGTGTAAATGTAATAAGGAACGTCTGCACAGTAGAAATGCGTGATTTAGACTTTAGGGAGATTCAGGAGGAGGTGTGTAACATTCAATCTCTTCAATCGTTGCAGGCAGATGAACATGTTTTAGCTTTGCTAACACTCCTTCAATTTCACAAACAAACGCGCCTTTCAATTACCCGTCTGTGTCTGTTCACGTTACTATTACAATTAAAGCCAAACCTTTTTCTGAAAGTAGATTGTTATAAATTAAATGCAATTGTAAGTAAAACGTATAAGGAAAATATAAAGCGACATAAAAACAATTTATGAATAAATACGACGTACGAAGTAAAAATTGATGTAAATTTTGGTCGATCCGCCGAAATGCTATTCGGGAATTAACCCGCAAATAAAAATGCCATGCCTTTATCTCGTAATGACTTAATCGGGCGAAGTACCTAATTGAATATTGATGATCGTCTTTAATAGCAGAGTTGGGTTGATACGTAATAGGCAGGTTAGTTTATATTACGATGTCCTCGTGTCATTTAAGTGAGGTAGGGCCAACTGGTCCCTGTGACCTTACGCAACTTTCTTGTTAATGTGAGAAGATGTACCTACGAGAGGTCTTTTGAAAGGTTCGGCGCGCGAGAAGCCAATCATTATGTCGAAATAAATGTGGGCGATCTTTGACTTACCATACACATAATAAAATATGAGCAGCAATAAATAAAAGCATCACTTTAAATGCTACGCTTGTTTTATGTTGATGGGTAAAAAAGAGCCATCGCATGCTTTTACGAAAGACCGATCGGTTTAATGTTGGACGCATGACTCATAACAGATGAAGGTCTCCAAGAGTATTTATATAGTTTTTAAATACATGGTTTGAATGATCTGTACATGATTGAAAGGTAATGACTAAACTACGGACAGAGGATAGTTCAAATCTATATACATGAGAACACTAGTTTACTATACTTAGCTGTGTAGGAAATAGAGTTTTGTAAAGATAGATTATTCACAAAGTGCTAATGAAGTCTCGGATTTGAGGGGATAGGTGTCATAGGGTACGTGGTTCCGTCTGGAATATCGTGTTTGAAATGGTGAAAAACTAATGAAGTAATTGGCGTGCTTTGGGGGAGGGGGGATAACAATCTTTGGCACACGCCTACCTGCGGTCCCTCTATTGCACGCATCGTTCGCATATTGCCTCCTGCACATGTCTAGTCTGAAAGTCATCCAAACAAAATGCTAAATAAAATGCTTCAAATCAAATCGCTTCCTCCTTTGTAACCATATTCGAATAAACTCGAATATCCGTTCCGTATATTCTTATTACCATGTTATAAATGCGCAAAGCAACTTCGCATTCTTTCATTACATCAGGCTCCATTTTAATCAGTTTCCCATAACCGAAACCAAGTGTCAAGGACCATAGAGCATTGTCTATGGCAACACATTCAGCGCCATTACCAAATCCTTTACCGCAACAACATTAAAAAATAAAATTATCAAGCCGCATTATTTCACTCGTAAGCCTATGTTAATGCCGAGTAAACCAGTCGCAACCTTATAAAGGTTTGGTTAAAATTAAATTACCAGCGGTGCCTTTTGTACAGCGACCACCCTTGCGTCGTCGGCACATGTCATACCTGTTGGTAAAATCAGTTTTTGCGTCTTCATTCAATATCAGGATTCATAGCGGGATATAAAATAAAAATTTGCTCCTTGCCTATGCCTGGTCGTTATTTTCAAACTTGGAATAATGGCGCCAAATTAAAATTAAAAGTTGTATAGGTACTTACCAGAATATCCTTGAAAGTGCTAAAGCAAAAGTTCGTAATAAGAAAATTGCTTATACGTGGATAATAAAGGTCTACATGTAAAAGTTCTGAACCTTCGCGAGTTTTTATTATGCTCGATTAAACAATACCTAAGCGTGTATTTGCATATCAATGACTTGCTTAACATAAAGCCCCTGTGTTGAAGTATGTATTTGAGATATTTAAATTTACCTGCCCATCTACCTAACAATACAGAAATATTGTATTATAACCGGATTAGTTACTCTACAATTTAATACAAAAATCACGACTGAAATATTCCTAAATTGACAATCGAATTTATCTTCATTATTTTTATTTACATAAGACCGTTTCTATAAAAAATATATGACTCAAAACAGTAGCGTACCTAATCATTTATTATTTTTGACCAGTACCTAAACTAATATTTAAGTTTTAGACAAAATGTCACTGCTGTCCCACCTTAAATTGTGTACCAAAATATCTGGCACAAGGTCTTCACGTGCAAAACTATTAAATCCTGCAGCGGCCCAAACATGCAATTCCGGGTGCCTTTTTAGGTTTTCGTAGCCAAATGGCTTATAACGGATCCCTCATGGTTTCGTCATGTTTGTCTGTCCGTCCGTATGTCACAGGCACTTTTTCCCGGAACTAATATATAAGAACTGTTGAAACTTTGAAAGTAGATGTATTTTGTGAACCGCATTAATATTTTCATACATAAATAGAAAGAAAATAAAAAATTTTGGCGGTTCCCCATACTCAGAACTGAAACTGAAAACCTTTTTTTCTTCAAACCCATATGTGTGGGGTATCGATAGGATAGGTCTTCAAAAATAAAATTACGATCTTCTGTTAAGCTTTTCAGGCCCAAGGATGTTAGGTATTAAAAGGAACCGTTGGCTGCCTCTAAGTCTCATACTATTTATACGTTTAAAAATGTAAGAACTACCCTCAACGTTCTAAATCCAAACAAGTTTCTTCTTTTTATTGCAGAAAATGCTGGTGCCTAGAATTTTCCTAGATAAGTACTGTTCAGAAATGGTTACAACTTACTTGGTGATAGCGACGGCGATGTCATAGACTGGCAGTCTCCTCTCTCTGAAGAGATACTTGCCCATGTCAGTGAGCGCGGCAGCCGAGTCAATTGCATCGCGGCCCACGCGATTCCTCTCTAGATACGGTGTCGCATCACGACCCTGACGAAACAAAATGTAATGTGTTTAAATACGATAGATGTGCTGACGACCATCAGAGGAAGTATCACAGACGACACACAATATTTTTTTTTATTATACGGAGTTTAGACCCAACACGCGCTCTTATGTGAGTGACGTTCTCTAAATAAGTAAACGTCTGGGTGATGATAATGCATTGGTTTAACGTGCACTCCGACGACTAATTTGATTTGGGAGAGAAGGAAGAAAACCTCAATATTGCATAGCCTAAATTATGAAGTTGATTCGCAATTAAATATTGTAGAGACGAGTAGGTACAGCCAACGACCCTTATCATTTTTGGGGATTTATGGGTATTTACCCAAAACTGACTCTGACTTTAAATTCCTCCCAGTTTCTTCTAAAATTTTTTTCCATAGATTCGTCACACGTCCTACATAGATAGATATTAAACCCCAATACCTTACATAGGTAGGTATTAAACCCCAAAGGCTCCAATGGACTCAGGCAATGCATCATACAATACACAGCACAGGTAAGTGAACATACAACCTACAATGCTTCATAGTAACCATTACTGGGTACTAGGTTGAATAAAAATTTATTACATATATAGAAAATAGGCACTACGTTGCAGGTAGGTACGTTCTATTATTACCTAGGATGTTAATAATTATTGCAAAGTTTCCCGTGAATTTAGATTCTGAAAGTCGTCTAGCAGGCGACATTTGCAAATTATCTCAATACCAATTAAGTAAAGTGTCTATAATAAATAAATAAAAATCACGCATAATTAACATAATTCGATGAAATGGTAAAGCAATTTTCACATACCAATGAATCTTTGTAGTGATGTCAAAAGTATACGTACCTGCCTAATAGAACGTGATTTTTATGCAAACTTAACCTTGAACTATTGGCTAAAACTATTAAGACCAGCGGTTGCTTGCCTACTTTGATAAGTCTAGTAAAGTAATTAAGTCTAAGTATTACAAGAATACTGAAGCGCTATTCTATAAGGATGCTTTTATAACTCGTTAGTGTGAGTTCAAAATTGTTATCTATCTCTCTATCAATTAAGTAATATACAGAGAGATTTACAGATAAATTCAAAATTCACCTACAGCAGAAAATCGCATTTAAAAAAGTCAAAAGTTTGTGTGTAAATCTGTATGTTTGTTACTGTCATACTACAACTACGAAGCCGTTTTGTTTAAATAGATTAATAAAGTATACCCTGGATTAACACAAAGGTATGTACCTAAATTAAAGAATGACCGGATACTTATAAAAGTAAAAAAATAATTTCATGCAAAAGAAGTTGCGGGTATCAGCTAGTAAGGAATTATTAATTTAACGTTAAGTAAGCTCTATTTAATAAAGCTCTATTTAATACTGAGAGCCAACAATATTCTACATGAATACAGATACAGAGTACATAAAATTACAAAATATATAGATTTAGGTATTAGATATCCAATAAAACCAAAATATAATACCGGTCAAACACTAGGTTCAAATAAAACGTAATTTTTCATTAGTTGTGTTGCAGGTGTTCTTAATTTATACAAATTAATTCGATATTTTTTGCTAAATCTGGTTTCGCTTCTATTCTTTACGTTCTTTAATCTAACTTATTTTTCTCTGTTCGCTTACAATACTAAGCCAACTAAATATAGTTTCATTAGGTATATCAATACATAAGTTAAAATTTTATTGAAAATAAGTGCTTTCTATTAAATTAACATTAAATAATTTATTTTTTACAAATAAATAATTTAAACAACTTATAAAATGGTTTTTGAACTACAAATTACTGAACGAAACATATATCAGGTATCAGCCATAGGTATCCAGAACAGTGTTGGCGTCAAAAAAAAACATTACCCGTCATTTTTTTTTTGTATAACTTTTTCCGCGGTCTGTTTATTATTTTAATAACGATAATAATATTATAACAAAGAAAATGGCTAGTGATTCAGTTTTAAAATATTTAATCGATACGAATAGGCCATATTCTTGTGCAGATGTCACCGTAAACTTAAGAGGCGCGTACACGAAGGGTGCAATTCAAAAAGCTCTCGACGCTCTTAGTGAATCGGGTAAAATAAAATGTAAGTTGTATGGAAAACAAAAAGTTTACGCAGCTCTACAATTGGAAAATGTAGAAGATACTAACGATACAGAAGGTAAGACTTTTGGATACGTTTGTTTTAAGTCTAATTAAAAATATCTTATGACGCGCCTTAGTAAGTATGCATCGATCTATATCATTTAATTTCCAGGCAATGAAACTCGTTATTGCTATACTTTTATTTTATGTTTACTATAGTTGCTAAATGTTTATCAACAGTAGTTTTATTTTTTAAATTTATTATTACGAGTAGGTACTCGTAAAACGAAAAAGGTTTTAATTTGTAAACAGAATAAAATCATACTAAAACTTCACTTAAACAATGTTTACGCTTAAAAACGAAAAAGTTTATTTGTAAATACAATAATCTTAAAAAAGTTCCCAACTGTTTGAAAATTAAACTAAAAGCAGCTTTCTTGTCTGTGGAACACGTGCATTATTTTATTTGATTTTAATTGCGAGCAGCGTCTACAGAAATCAATTGGGTATTTGACTCAATTTATTTTATTACTTTTTTATAAACTAAGATGAAAATAATAACGTATGCTGCAAAAATGATATAAATCCGAAGTTTGGAGTAGGGGTCTTCTGTCCTTTTCTTGCAAAACGAATATTTGTAGTTTGTACTATGCCACTATAGCGATACTGTGGTGTGACGTCACCTCACAGCATGGCTGTCTCTGTCTAATCAGACATATTCAAATGCTTATACCTAACTATTTATTTATTTGATCAATTTAGTTAGTTTTAATATATTTTATTTGTTATGGAATCAAGTTTTAAAACATAAATTTAAATTCTAACATTTTGATTAGTGTCAAATACCCAATTGAAACTAATTCTTTTAATTTTGTAAGAAATTCAAATTACTGAATTATTTTATTTATCGTAGTGAAAAATAGAGTATGCGGTGCTAAAACCCATTATAACTCGGGTTCTATTTAGCAATCTCGTCTTCGGCCTGTACTAAAATTACGTCGTATATATATAATGGTCTTCTTTAACAATCTGCTATTTAGTAGGTAGGTATAATACATGTTAAAGTAATAAAGGTGCGAGTACCTAGTAATTAATAAATGTTTAGTGTTGTCTAGGTTTTTTTAAATTTGAATCATAAGATATCAGATTCTTTCATCATCAGATACGATGATGAATAAAAAAGATAAAAAGAAGATGGAAAGGGGTAACTTGTTAGGAGTAGAATGGATTCCACGCTCCTTTTGGTTTGTGCACGATATAGTACCGGAACGCTAAATCGCTTGACGGTACGTGTTTGTCGGTAGGGTGGTAACTAGCCACATCTGATGCCTCCTACCTGTCAGACGTGGATCAATTTAGAAAATTAATCTAAAATCTTAATCGGTCCAGCTGGGAATCGAACCCAGAATCTCTGTCTAATAATTTCACTGCGCCACGAAGTCCGTCAAAATCTCTGAGACAGGATAAATAACAAAATATTTTTTTATCAGACTACGACGCTCAAATAAATAGCTTGACAGAAATTTTAAACGACAAGAACGCCGATTTGAAAAAAGCGGAAGCAAACATCAAAAATCTTATATCTGCTCCCACAAATGATATGACAAAATCCGAATCAGCAAAAATAAGAAATAACATAGAACAATTAGAAAAAAAGTTAAACGATCTACGTCATACAACCGAAGTAATAAGTGCTGCCGACAAGAAAATTATTTTAAGCGAACACGAGAAGAACCTGAAGGAGTATAGGTAAGTTTAGTACTCTTATATTATGCTTACCTTTTAGAACTATAGAAAATCATCATTATTATCGGTTTATTAACGGACCGCTACATGGACAGGCCTCGCTCTTTATAGAGGGGACATGGAGAGAGGACCCACAACGCTGCTCCCATACGGGAATATGGCAGATTTAGAGTGATAATATTTCATTTATTAACGATCACTATCAGATGTTGATAATAGTGACCGAGACCGACGGCTTCACGTGCTCACCGAGGCTCAGGTTTGTAAAAACACCAATTTCCCGACTTGGGGCTTGAAATGTACTAAAAATTTCATAGAACAATTAAAACTCAGAATTTTTTTGTGACCCGATCCTGGATTCGAACCTAGCTATATTTTTAAACTGTAAAATCAATTAAAGTCCTAATATGCAAAAAAATATAAATATTTACTTAATAAATAATTGAAAGGCTAAAGTAGTAATATAACTTCGATTCGAATTCGATCTAACTGAATAAGTTTTAACTGTATAGTCGTGGATCATTGTCTGTGGTGTAGAGAAGATTAAAAAAATAAAACTAAAATTCTGATTAGAATCTTACATGTAACAGTTTTATTATCTGTTCACGTATTGTTATAATTATGTTTATAGGAAGCGCAAGAGAATCTGTTCCGATATGTTAGAAGCGGTATTAGAGGGTTATCCCAAATCCAAGAAGACCTTTATAGAAGAGCTTTGTATAGAAACAGACGAAATGGTTAATTTTCAGTTGAAAACGTTGTAGTTTTAGTGTATGATGTACCTAATTAAACACTTTAACACCATTGTATTGACGTTTTATTCACTTATGTGAAAACTTAAATAGTGTAGTAATACCTATAAGAATGTTGATAGAAGCATGGTGTAACATCATCAACTTTTCAACTCTTAAAAAAATTGTAGCTCGAACCAATTTTAAGCTCCGTCGTGATGTGAAACCTAGACTGGACTACGAGGCCGCCTAGCTTGTTGCCTGTCTAACTAATATTTATAACAAACGATAACATAAACTTTATGTCAAGATATATTAGTTGGTATGAATGGCTGACATATACCGAGTTTTTTATAACACCAAAAATTAATATTCAAATTGTAATCATAAACAAAATAGACACTAATAAATTATAGTGTAGTTTTTAAAGATTTGTCTGCGTATTTTTATGTTTTTATATCTCTAGTGAAAACAAAGGAATACGAAATCACATTAGATCAAGTTTTTGATGACGCATAGAGTTCGCTAACTAAAAAAATAAAATATCTTTTGACTTCGTCCGCGAAATAGTCAATATATTGAATGAAAACAATAAAAAAGAAAATTTTACGTGACCATATTTTTAGTAGAGATTGAGTACTAGTACCTCTAGTGGACCGATGTATGTCACGAGGATATTTTGTACAATAAAGTGGAACAAATTCTACCATACACCTACATATTTTTGGTATATATTTCAAAGAGATTAGGCAGCACTTGCGTAGCACGCCGCCTGTGGCGAGCGGTTAGCCCATCTAATGGATACCTATATCGATTAACACTGCACTTGCCAGTGCAGGGTCTCCATTCCAACAGCTTGGAATTCCAACACTCATCGGCTCTGAACTATGCATGGGGCATTTACGTAATTATTTAGAGCGTTCTTAACAAATCAACTAGCTATAAGAATAACTTACCCTTGATATGATAATGCCGGCAATGGATATCCTTATTCTGGGCCCTTTCAGGAGTTTGTACCGGAGGTCAACGCCGTTCCAGAAGGAGACGAAGTAACGTTTGATTTGTAGATTGTCGCCTCCGTGTAACCTGAGGCGAGTTCATAAACATCAAGTGAGAGAACATACGTTTAAGAGTTCAATTAGTAATACTTAAGATGCAAATATAATTTAATTTGTAACTATATGCTTTTGGACAATAAAACATTTTTTTTATTTAGTAAGTTGTTACTTATTTTTCATTGATCAATAGGGTTAACACCTGTTCCAAGGGATCAAAATGTAGTAAAGTCTAAAAAAACAAAACTCACTGGAAGCAGTGGTAATGGCGAATTATAGATTGTCGTTTGGATAATGCTTAACAATAATAAGTTATGATATTACTTTATTTAGGTACTATAAGTAAGCCCTTGCTGCATTCAATTCAGTCAAAAAAACCCAGCCGAGAATTGAACCCTCTAAACTCCGTCTTACAAATCTACCACATACACGCATATTCACTATTTTAATAAGTAATAAGCCCTAGATATACGAAGAAGAACCAGTATATAATCTGAGAGTCACAAAGAAAAAAATTAAATAACTATACTGAACGATATTGACCTGTAGCCATCGTAGTCGACTATAACGAGGATCTCCGGGTATATGACATACGGAGCCTCCCGCTTCCGCCGGCTGTGAGGCTCTGCTGATCTCCTCCGCCTGAACCGCTTGCCGAGGTGGTCTGGTTCCATGAAAGCTGTAAAGAACAATGACATAAGATTAATAATATTTATAATCTTTACCAGCCTATTAACAGCCTATTGCAGGGCCAGACTTTCCTCCTTATAGGAAGCGTACACTCGTTACGCTACTACAATGCGGGTTGGAGTGATAATGGTAATGTTTTATTTATTAACGATCACAAACAGATGGTGATACTAGTGATCAGGACCGACATCTTAACGTGCTTTCCGAGGCACAGGGGTGTCACACCACCAACTTCCCGGTTCCGGGCTTAGATGTTACTGAAAATTTCTTAAAATCAAGAAAACAACGCAAAGTTAACGTCACATGAGCTTTTTTATTTCTTTACTACTATTACTATTTACTAATATTAACTAAGCTTTTATCCAAAGTTACTAGGAATACAACAATGACGATTGGTCCGACGACCGCTAAAAAGTAGTGGGAAGTGGCTGGAAGAGGAAGGCAGTAAATTGGGTGTGGTCTCGTGCTCTCGGAAAGGCAAGCAGTGGACGGATATGAGCTGATGAATGAAATAGCGAATAAAGTGTAACATGTCTATCTATATAAAAAATTACTGTTGAGTCTCTTGCCCGCTCTTATCTGCAGAATCTGCCTTTCTTATCGTTGGTAGAGGTCACTACGCCATGACATACTTGACGTTTCATAAATGCTTGTGAAAAAAATAATTTGAATATGAAATTAAATACATTTTTCTCTCATTTATTTTTATTAAAATTTTTAACAATTTCCTAAAAAAACATAGATGGAGGAGCAAATTTTTTTATAAATTTATAATAGTAAGGTCACACACAATAGTAAGGTAATTTTCAATAGTAAGGTAACACTATTAAAAATTCCTCCACGTGTGGGGCCTTTGAGGGCCCTAGCAACCGGTGGTCAGGGCTCCAGAGTGAAGAACCTCCACACAATACGCTCCAATTAAATAAATTATTTCTTTCTTACTTCTTCAAAAATATAATTTGAATATGAAATTTATTATTAATATTAAATACATTATTTATTTCTTACTTCTTTAACGTCGGATAAAAATAATAGATAGGAATGCGAGTAGACGGTCTCAGACACGCTCATAATGTAGAATCAACATTTATAATTTACCATACAAAATGTTATTTATTAATTTTAATAGATTTACATAATTTTAAATGTTATTATTATGCACAAAAATGTTTTATAAATTAAAGATTACCTACTTAAATGGCGCTTGCGTTTTTTTATTGTTCAAAAGCGTAACGAACGTCACGAGAATTACTGTCATCGTAAATTATTATAATAATTAGGTATCATACACCTAATTATTATAATAATTTACGATGACTAAGAGTTTGTGATGGCCATGACCTTCGTCATTTGATAACTCTTCAGTCTTTGCTTCTACCATAGGAAAGTACGGTAGGCTTATAGTAACTATATTTTCTTTGTATAGCATGAAAAATCATGCCCTCAGTTGACAGCCCTCAAAAGAGATTCGTAGCAAAACTTAACTACGCCGTACACAACAGTTTGCGTATGGCCGGGGATAAATCATTACCCGACTGCGTCAGAAGGAGGGTTAAAATTTCAGATAATGCAAAAGCTTCATTATCTATGTTAGCATTATGATAAACAAGCTCGCTGTTTCAGCCGCGAAGATTCCGTTCCCATGGATATATCTGGTTAAAAATAAGTCTACATCTTTAAAGATCGGTTGAAAAACTACTACTTATCAAATATATTTTAATTGTATGTATGTATATTTATATAATGTAGTATGTATATATATTAATATGTTTATACTATTTGTGTATTTTTATTGTGTAGGCCCATACTTTTGTTTTTGTTTTGTTTTTGTGTCTCTGTATCTTTTTAAATGTGCAATAAAGAATTTATATGTAGGGATATTTTATTATAATCATATTCACATATATATATATATATATATATATACATTATTGCACTATCCCTTTTCCATAACTTAGAGTGCTTCAATGAGGGTTGTCTGGAGATCGCTTTTAGCGATAAGACCGCCTTTGCACATTTAACTTTTGTTTTTGTGTCTCTGTATCTTTTTAAATGTGCAATAAAGAATTTATCTATCTTCTATGGTATTATTTTAAATTAATAATCATATTCACACAAACTTCCAACACCTGTTAAGGGGGTAACCATTAAGTGCGGAGTTGCGGCTTGTAGGTATAGATTTATAGATTTGAATCATCATATTAAGCAAACTTCGTTCGTTATTCAAATTAAATTAAACTTTTTAACTACGCTCATAATTTGATCGAAAATTTATTTATTATTATCATGTAGGTATTATTTTCCATCGGACTGTATCGACGTAACATGAAAGGATCCATCAAATGCTTCTCTGGTTAGTCACCTCACCCTTTTTATATTTAGACGGTAATAAAATTTAATAATTTATGCATAATAATTGGTGGGATTTACATAATAACGATTGCGATGTTGCCATTTAATATTAAATAACTGGAAAGTGCTTAAAAATGATAATTTCTCGCCTAAGATATGGATGTCTTTTATTTACGGAAAACTTTTTTGATCGAGTCTACATTTTATGATCAAAAACCTATGCGAAGGAATATCAATATACATATAATTAAATGGTGTGTTTCTACATATGTTAACAGTTGCAGATTTCTGTAGGGAAAGTAGGTACCTGGGTACTTAAGAGTAACCTCTCAAGTACCTACCTAATTGACCACATTTTCATGAAAATTTCAAGGCCTTGAATGCATTTGAGAGGACTGTTTTATCGTTTGTGTATCTTTAAAACGGAGTGAATAGGCATTTCAAGTAAGTCAGCACTCAACTTAGCCACCTAAAATAGTTAAAAATAGTCAAAGACAATTGCATTTCTTTTTATCCGTGTCTATACGTTAATGATAGCTAATGGCCAGCAGGCCAGTATCGTTTTATAGCGCGAGCTCATTTCATATTTAATAAAAAAAATTTGTTAAAAATTTATCGACACGTAATGTACTCGTACTATACTGTCACAGTATATTATACGGCACTAGTAGCCAAAAAGCTACCGATATCGAGACAAAAACCGAAATCGCTGTAATCGCTGCCTCCAAAATTTGAAGAGTTCCTTCAATTTCCCCAGGATATCATCATCAGATTCTAACATTATGACAATGGGACCGCCATGGAAGTATGGCTTTTTTAATAAAAAAAGAATTATCAAAATCGGACAACTCAGTAAAAAGTTATGCGTGTTCATACATAAAAAAAAATATACGTGTCGAATTGAGTACCTCCTCCGTTTTTTTTCGTCGGTTAAAAATCAATTTCAGTATGAAGTCTAGTGTATGCCTTAGCCAGTTATTTTTACATATTACCTACAAAAAAGATTTTTGAACGACACAACAGAATGACTGGTTTTCCCCGTCATCAAGCTTTTTGCGAATTGTGTTTTAATTAATAAAGATGACGCGACGTCCATTCGAGATGACCCAATGACCTCCTGCAAAGTAGGCAATAAAGAACAAACTAGATACAATTCTTATTAGCTTTACATTAATATTAATGACACCGATCCAGTAGACATCAGAAATCAATTATTGAAAACGTAAGCTGTATTTTTGTCATTACATAAATTATCTTCTGTCTGCAAATAGAGAACAAAAGACTATTATTTATTAATTAATTTCTTTATTCACCACACATTAACGTAATCAATCACATAAATAGTAAGTAATAATGCAGTCTAAGATGTAAGCGGGCCAATTTATTAGGTGTAGGTAAACCCACACCCCCTTTCGCGTTCTACGCGATATTATACCGGAAACCTAAATCGCTTAGCGGCAAAGTGGTAACTACCTACGACAGAAGCCTCCCGCCATCCATGCTTGACCAATCAAAAAAATCTCAAATTGCAAACTGTACTCCATCTTAAAATGTACAGCGCATACCGCTGTACCACGGAGGCCGTCAAGTATTTATATTTCTTTTTTATTTAAAAAAAAATTCTCCAAGAGTAGAAGAGTAGGTAAATAGGGTTACTTTTGTGTAACAAAACAAAGCATTAAGATTAGAAGGTTCATTATCGCACATTATACATTACATACCTACGTAAGTCTGCAACATCGCAAAATAATAATAATTTTTAATAAATACTTGGACCTTGCTCATGAGATTACCGCCATGTGGAATGTTGATTCAACAATGATTGTTCCTATAGTCGTTTCAGTCAACGGTCTTATACAAGCTTTGCGAACATAAAGCTTTCGCTTAATTGTTGGATCAAGGGTCGGATACACGTAATTCTTCCCGCAGCAGGCGGAATTAATTTTTTTATAAATTTTTAATAGTGTTTTATTTTTTTATAATTTTAGAAGTATTGTTAAAAATTTTTTAAATAATTGTGTATAAATAAATAATTGTACCTAAAAAAAAATTCTAAAACAAATCTCCCGTAACATTTACCTAAGTCCTATATTATGTTCATAGAACAGACGGACGGGCGTCGCGTCATATTTGTAGTCAATTAAGGATCGGTAAAATTATTATCACAGTAGTATAAATCGTCGGTACGACATTTACATAGAACTGGTTTGTTGGTCGTTTAGCATAAGTTTCACACAGGTGCCTTTCCTGCCGCAAGAACACACGTGTTTCCTTGTACCTATTACTATTAAAAACATTTTATTGTTATTTCTTATGGCATCTATACAAGTTCGACAAGGCTATGAGCTGTATTTTGGCTATGTTAATTAATTAGGTAGGTATCACAGATTACAAGAGCAATATACAAATGATAGCAAATTGTTTAAATGCGGGTTGGCCTTAGCCTGTATATAGGTATATATTAAAACATTTTGGTCAACTTAAGGTTTCAAATCAAAACTTTGGTAAGGAAAGAGACGAATATCTTAGCATTCCATGGGTTGACCGTGCGGGTGCCGGGTCAATCGTGGGGCAGAGACAAAAACGCCGAACAGAGTCTGAAACTTGCTGACACGGATGTGGGCTTAAGAGGTCCTGGGTTCGATTCCCGGCGGGGCAAATTCTAGCTGGTGGGAGGCTTTTGCCGTGGCTAGTTACCACCCTACCGACAAAGACGTACCGCCAAGCGATTTGGCGTTCCGGTACGATGTCGTGTAGTAACCGATAGGGGTGTTAATTTCGTCCTACTTCTAACAAGTTGGCCCGCTTCCATGTTAGATTGCATCATCACTTAACATCAGGTGTGATAGCAGTCAAGGGGCAACTTTTAGTCGATAAAAAAAACGCTTTTTGCGACCAGTCAACGCTCGGCAGGGAGAATAATTCAAGCAGAAGAATTAATCTCCCTGCCTAACCAAATCTGGTAAGATCCTTGAGCAGCTTTAGAATCTCGTTCTAGAATAGAGCTTACTGCAGTTCTATTCGGGCCTTTGCTGTTATACCTCTCGCACCCGCTTCTACTGCATATAAATTAACCAAGTAGCCATTTTTCATAAAATAAGCGGCTGAAGTCGCAAAATATTTTATTCAAAGGAGCTTAATTAAGACCACCATAGTGCTCTAATGCGGGTTAGCATGTTAAAAGTGATTAGTTGATTTAAAAAAATTTCATAAAAAAATAAGCAAGTGACAAATTGTGTACAAAGAAGCGCTAACTATCATCTCAATAAGATAATGTTTGGCTTCGTATTGATCATCGTCAGATTTTTAATTATAATGATCGAGAAAATGCTACTTCCGATTTCCCATTTCCGGACTGCTATTGAATATATCTTGACAGAAAGTAAAATCAAATATTGTCATAGTCTAGCCCAGGACATGACTCCAGTACCTTATAATACGTAGCCAAACAGAGTGATGAAACAGATAAAATTGGTTAAATTCAATTAATTTACTTTGTTTTTATAAATGGTAACCTTTGAATACATGAAGAACATTGCCGCATAAGCTTTTGACGTATTAATTCGTTTGGCATAATTTTTTTTTATTAGAAAGGGCATATATCCAATGTGGTCCCATTGTCCTCATGTTGGATCTGATGATTCCTGCCATATAATATACTATGACAGTATAGTACGAGTACTTTGCATACATCACTAAAAGTAGGAAATAAAATTTTTTAACAAAGTAAAAAATAACTAGACCGACTCCTAGATATGCTTAAGTAAATTAAAGCAACTGAATGACACAGTTATTTTCATTTTCATAACTCGGTTTAGGACTCGAAGCTAGGACTTTATGATAAGTAGCCACATAGGCACCACTAGCTAGTTAAATGAAACAGATAAAATTGGTTAAATTCAATTAATTTACTTTGTGTTTATAAATGGTAACCTTTGAATACATGAAGAACATTGCCGCATAAGCAAATGTCGTATCAACTAGTTTGGCACAATAAACATAGATAAATATGTGTTTGCACGGAAACATGACCGCCCATTATGATAATCGATATAGGAATAATTAATATGCAATCTGTATTGCAAAGTAAACGTAGCTACTGGGCGCGATATCTGTTGAGCCAACATGTAATAAAACGGTTCGGTGAGTACAAAGTTACATGGTGCAAATGTACGACTATGTAACTATCTACTGCATAACTTAGTTTTAAAATGAATCTGTAGCACATTTTATACTTATAACCATTACCTGAACCAAATCCAGGTCATACTTTTTTTTTTATTTGTCTTGACGCTATCACACCTGATTGAAGTGATGATGCAGTCTCGGGCTATCTTGTTAGGAGTGGGACGAAAATCCACCCTTTCGCTTTCAAAGACATACCGGAACGCTAAATTGCTTGGCGATACGTCTTTGTCGGTAGAAACCGAAAGGGGAATGGCTCTCATCCTAGACTC
This sequence comes from Mycalesis mineus, assembly GCA_034621355.1. Taxonomy (NCBI): domain Eukaryota; kingdom Metazoa; phylum Arthropoda; class Insecta; order Lepidoptera; family Nymphalidae; genus Mycalesis; species Mycalesis mineus. The sequence continues at coordinate 16,045,901 of CM067882.1, forward strand.
AATTAAGAAAAATTCCGCCCGCTTCCATCTTAGATTGCATCATCACTTAACATCAGGCGTGATAGCAGCCAAGGGCTAACTTGTAGTCGATAAAAAAACAGGTCAAAAGTATCCTAAACCGACGTTCTTGTATGAAAAATTTAATGAAATTGGTAGAAGCGGGAGAGATATGCAAAGATCGTGGTAAATGGAACCCACCCCTATGGGAATAAGTCGTGATTGTATGTATGTACAATCACCATTAGTTATCAGTTTAATTGAATGGGTCATCACAGGTCCAGGCCTTCCTCCTTTAAACCATGTCCAACATAGCAGTAATAGAGGAGGGAGTAATTTGAGTTTAGACATAACGCCATTCCATTGCGGTTTGGCGAGTTAAGTAATGATTACTATCCAAGGGGCTAGAACGTAGCTACTTTTTAATTCCACTCCAAAAACTCGATAACAAACTCGCACTAGACACTCAGATGTTATTGGCATTGACCGGGATTGATCGCGAAGAAATCTTCGCGGCACTTGGATATGAATCAACTAAATTTCAAAGTCCAGGCTACTAAAAGTTCAATATTTTATAGTCGTAATCAGGACTGGAACCTAGGATCTCAGACCACAAAGGTTATCCCCTGGAGCAAAGAGGCAGCTAACCTAACTATAGTGCTATCTCTAACCCCTTTTGTACGAAAGCATGAAAGGTTTTATATAATAATATATTCCAAAAATTCCAACGAGTACGTACCACACAAGAGAAGGGTTTGGTTTAACATAGTAGCAAAGCACTTTGTGGGTTCTAGGTAACGTTCTTAAAGTAGAGTTTGGGTGGCACCCACTTCATAGATATGCTTAGGTAAATTAAAGTAAATGATAATATATTTTTTATTTTTGAGTGCGTTTTGAAGTGAGTTTTATTTTTTATTTATATTTTTTCTTACTTTTTAGACTATAATAGACTAAACCAGAAGAGTGCCATTGTATGGCACTTCAAATCAAAAATAGCTGCAACACTTGCAGTGATTTCGGCCTATCAAGTTTGAAGACTTCCTTTATTTTACCAAGATCATCATCAGATCCTAACGTGATGACTATGCAATCATCTTGAAAGTATAACCTTTCTAATAAAAAATGAATTATCTAAACCAGACTACCTACACTGTAAAAAGTTATGTGTGGTCAAATATAAAAAATATACGCGTCGAATTGAAAACCTCCTCTGGTTTTTTGTCCGTTAAAAAATACGTATTGACGATTCAAAATAATCTCAATAATATCATTAAATAAAGATAATTTGACTTTGAAATCAATAGTTTTGTTTACCGTAATCGCCCGAATGGTCGTCCTGCGCCGGGTCTCTCTTTATGATGACATGTGCAGCGCCCTTCAGTGCCTGCTGCAACCTTTCTTGTTCAGCCTTGTCTCTCTGTACTGTAAACAAAACAAATGGTCATATTATAAACTAAGCGGTTTTTCTTCAATAAATTAGTCGTCCTTTTTTAACATGACCTACTCTTTTTCCCCTTAAATTAATAAAATAAAAATACTGTATAACTATATATATAGTAGTCTTAGAGAAGGGGAAAAAAACCTAAGTCCTCTAAATTTCATGACTGGTTTCATAACATTAAAGCTGTAGGAAATGTATGTGGTAGTATGACCTTCTCCTTAGTCGAATAACTAGCCATTTCCCTAAATAGAGGAGACTCAAAATATAAAAAAACAAATAAAATATGTAGAATACAAATGCTTTTATGTGAAGTCTTCTCGATTTAAATTATCGCTCACAGAAAATAGACAAACTTTATTACACTAAACAGTTCGCATCTATAATTTAATTTTATTGTAAGTTAAAAAAAATTAACACAAAAATACAAGCCAAACAAGTTTCGCGAACGATTGGAACTTTATAAATCAAATATTACGAGTGTGAATGAAAAACTACCTGGAGTTCTGTGTCGACAGATGCCAATTTGAATATTTTAGCCATATATAAAATAATTCGCATATACGTTCTTTAAACAACGTAATAAAGTTGAACTTGATTACAGCTTTATTGGCGAACTAGCGGATGCCCGCGAAAAAGAATTCGGTAAAATTATTGATTACTTTGATCTTCGATTAACGACTCACTTATTAAGTAATTATGTACGCTATGTTATTAATTGTACCTACAGTATATTATAAAAATAAAAAGCCTTTAATTAGACAATTATTGATACCTGTAATGCAAACTGTTAACTACATAAGACGTGATTGGTAGGACTTTATTATTGTAATAAGTGGCTATGATAAAATATTATTATAAAATGATTTAAACATGAAAAACAATCTTAAATTATTAATTAATACTCGTTTTATAACCTACAATTTTTTATTCTTGGGGTTTATTTTGATTCTTTGTTGATTTTTTTTTCTTTTTATTTATATGGGCAATAAAACTTGTCACGTGCTTTTTATGGATGATAAAGCTCTTAGGTACCCATGGGCTACGTAGACACGTTTATTTTATATAAATACATAGAAACGCTTTTTGCGACTACGATCTCGTGCCCTTAGTCTTACAGACTTTTTATCGACGAATAGTTTGGTCTGTTTCTTAATCAATATAGAGATCGAATCATTATAATATTCACACTTGCATACATCTTCATCTCTTTTAAGAAACAGACAAAACAATCGGCCGACTAAAGTCTGCAGTGTGCGAGGACACTTACAAAGCTATTGTAATGTACTCGTACGTTACGATATAAGTAGATATTTTTACTCACCAATAGGAAGTCCGGTGTCTATGGATACCATATCAGCCATGCTGGATGGGTCCATGAACATCTCGTCGTCGGGTGCGGTCGCCTTCATCGAGTCCGGGATAGGTCTGATCACCATGTCGTGGCCTATTGAGCCTTCCTGTCGAAATTAAATTTATATCCATTATCGACATCACTACATCTATCGAAAGTACTATAGTTTTTTTATTTATATCAGAATCAAATCATCTCACATTACTTCATGGCAATGCTTTAAAAAACTCTGTCAAAGATTAAACCTCAAGAATCTCTTGCAAAAAGTTTCCATAAACTCAAATGTGTGGTGACTTAAAACTTGATATCTTATATAATCTAATAGAACGTTATATCCAGTACAAACTTAAAAACTCTATTTAAAATGAAAATGATATTAATTCGAACATTGTCTTTGCGCCTTGGACGATCATATTTTTGACGTTAAAGAATTTAAAATTCTAAAATCTCATAAAACCTCATAACTCTAACTACACTTCGATATAAAATATCATATTCCTAACAAAACAGGTTCAGCAGCTAGTACGACGTCTATAGCATTTTCCCGTCGATTGTATTGGATTGCAGCAATCGACCTTAGTCCACTTATGTTCTATTGTTTGAACTCGGTTTGTATTCTTGTATGCTTTGGGTTATGACTAGCTGTCTTATTAACGAATATTAAATGATTATTCATCTTCGGTTTTTAATTGAATTTAACAACATTGTTTATCGAGTCATCGGAATTTTGGTGACAAACTAAGAATCTTATATTAATGAATACCATGCCTGATTTGTCCCAAGATCTTTATAACTCTTCACTCGACTAGACTTAAAATTTAGCATAATTACTTATTTTGCGATGTTGACATCCACAACATACTTACATATATATGTATATATACATATTTGAACCTAAGAAAATCGTCACTAAAATCATCGTTAAACAGTCATTGATCTGAACGAAATACGAAGATCTTTATAAGTACTTAAGTAGTTACAAAAATTAAGCCTGCGCACGTACTTCAAACATATTTCAAACCAAGGTGTTTTGTAACACTGTACTATTGAATGATACAAAAGTGTTGTTTCGTAGCATAACTGCAATGTATGATTGACAAGTTACAACTACGGAAGAACAACTTCATTTATTTATTCCTAGCAAGTTAGCGAATACGTGCATATGCTTACTTTTTTGCGTATATATAACTTAGATAGCAAACGAACATAGAATCAGAAAAATTCTCTATTGAGTATTATTTTTTATGTAAATATTTAGTTATTTTTCACAAAACCTTGTCAAATTATTAGGACAACATAACAACTTCGTACTCAAAATCGTTATTTTTGAATTTTTAACCGACGAAAAAAACGGATGAGGTTCTCAATTCGACACGTATATTTTTTTTTACAGAGTTGTCCGATTTTGATAATTCTTTTTTTATTAGAAAGGGCATACTTCCAAGGTGGACCCATTGTCATCATGTTAGGATCTAATGATAAAATTCTGGGAAAACTGAAGGAAATCTTCAAATTTTAGAGGTACGCTTACAGCGATTTCGGTCTTTTTCTCGGTATCGTTAGCTTTTTGGCTACAAGTGCCGTATAATATACTACGACAGTACGAGTATGTTGCGAGGCGATAAATCACTAAAAAGTAAGAAATAAAAATTTTTAACAAAAAATAGAAGCGACTCAAATCACACTAAAAAGTAAAAAATAACTGTGTCATTTAGTTGCTTTAATTTACTTAAACATATCTAGGAGTCGGTCCCAGCCAAGGTTTCTACTTTAAGGACGTTACCTAGAACCCACAAACTGCTTTACTACGTTAAATAAATGTTCCTTAAACTTGCTGGCACCAACTTCATAGATATGTTTAAGTAAATTAAAGCAACTAAATAACACAGTTATTTTTTGCTTTTTAGTGCGATTTGAGTCTGTTTTTTTTTGTTAAAAAATTTTATAAATGTTGAGTTCTAAAATTTCTGACTGCAAATAATAGCCAAAACAGAAATATTTTACCTACATCAAAATTTATGTTAATTTCCAATCAGTTGTGAGATTTCATCATACCTACACGTTGGTACAATGAGCACGGAGATGTGAATGATTTCCGCCTAACAATTCGACGAAAGCTCAACTCAATACCCACTTCAAGTAACTCTTAATTGAGCTATGGGATTATCCAAGTCTCCGAGTCACGTATATGTCGGATAGACTGACTGCTGACACATTTATAGCCATGACGTTGAGACGTGATCGCCTGGCGTCCAACTAAATTGGCTTGGGACTGTCTGGATTATAATCTGTTTTTTTTATAAATAGGTATGTGTTCGCTAACGAGGCTTATGGAGTTTTCAAATAGATGTTTTTTATTTTGAACGTAGCTTTATTATCCAAGATTTAAATCTATGGCTTATAGATTTGAAATGTTGCCAATTTATTCATGGAAATATAATATTATGAACTTTATAATATACGTACCTTTGTAATATGAAGTAGTAAAATTAATAAAATTTTTAATAATTTACTGTAAACTAGCAAGTTATGATACAATCTAAGATGGAAGCGGACTGGGATTTGTTAGGAGTAGGATTAATTCATTTTTGACGCATGTCATTTCTACACGACATCGAATCGGAACGCTGGATCACCTGGCGACACTTCTTGGCCGGTAGTGTGGTAAATAGCAACGGCCAAAGCCTTCCACCAGCCAAGCAACTAATTAAGAAAATCTCTGTCGGTCCAACGACAATTGAACCTAGGACTTCCGTATTTATATTACGTAATTTTGCTACTTCTGTACTGTGTGGTGGTGCAGTGGTGGTATGCGTCGAAAAATGTAACTTACACCTACAATAACAAATCTAAAAAAAATATCTAAGTATACACCTGATTATATTTTTAGTAGTTCATTTTGTCTGCTATTTATGCTTAAACGCATTATTACTGTTGAATTATTTTTGATAAAATTTTTAACAAAAAACGAACGTATCTTGGAAAAGTATTCAGTCTTAGCTTTTGTTGGAAAAACAAGACTAGAAGGGGATAGGCGTAAGTCATAAAAGTTTCTATGGAGAGCCACAACAATATGTCGTTATATTTAATGCACTATGTATGTATAAAGTTATTAGTCAATACAATAAAGTGAAAATTCGTTGCATCGTAGCACTTTCGTAGAATGGTTCGTAGAGTAATGAGCGAAACTTTTATCAACAACATAGAATCATTAAGTAGACTTTTTTCAGCGTGGGATTTTGTACGATGTCGGCGATAGTTCTTTGACACGAATTTGTTATAAAGCTAAATCTTTTCATTTTATAATGAAAAGATTTAGCTTTATAAAATGACTACAAAGTATATAGTAGTTTTATAAAGTTGCATAAGGGAAATATAACGTAAATAAAATCATAAATGTTAAGAAATACTTATTAAGCAACGAAATTTAGACAAAAATAACAGAGTTTTTTTTAATACAGATAATTAACTTCCGCCAAAAACTACTTCAATACAATAACAAAATTAATTTTTATTTTTAGATTTTAGGTATTGTTTTCTGCCATAATTCTATGGTGTTTTATTCATTTATTTTCAGCAACATATTTTCTATTTTAGTATGCACATACATCCTATTTTATAATAAGTATTTGGCTGACGAGAGGCTAGTTACCACCCTACTAACAAAGTCATTCCGCCAACGATTGAGCGTTCCGGTACGATTTCGTGTAGAAACTGAAACGGTCTGGTTTTCAACCTACTCAAACAAGTTAGTCTGCTTCCATTTTAAATTGCATCATCGCACCGATGTGACTTCAGTCAAGGGCTTACTTGTAATAAATTAAATTAATTAATTAAAGTTTTCACCGAAATTAGTGCTAAATTATCGTTATATAATATTGTAACATATTTAGGTGTTACATTAAATGACATTTACTAACCACCACAAGATTCCCGTGTTTGGGATGTCTTCTAATAAGCAGGGCCGCTCCGTTCTCGTCGTCGTGGTAGAGATCCCCGATTTCTTCTCCGTCTTCCTATAAACAAAAATATAGTTATTTTTGTGCAAATTTGAATATTTTTTAATATTTACTATTATATTAATTATTAAATTATGATTAAATAACTGTACTCCCAGTGAGTGGGAGTACAGTTATGTCCAACAGTGGATGCATGATGGCTGATGATGATGATGATGATGAACTGTACTCTGCGGTTTTACCGATTCCGTTCCTTTAAGAATATAAGATACTAGAAGACGCCCGATGGTTCACCCGCGTTTTGAATGTGTAATTCTGATATGTAAGTTTCATCAAAATCTATCCAGTAGTTTTTGCGTGAAAGAGTAACAAACATACATTCATCCATACAAATTTTAGCCTTTATAATATTAATATTTTTTTTAAGGATAAAGTAGCTTCTGTGCTATTCTAGACAATACCTAACCTATTTACGAGCCATTTAATCAGGCGTTGAGATAAAAAACATTCATCCATAAATCTACCTATTCTGTGTTTATTGTATTAGTTAATGTTATTACATTTAAAAAATATAGATCTCTTATAGAGATAGCGAGACCATGTCAACTACTTGTCTTTTTAAAAACTAGCTATTTGATACAGAGAGTAAATGACATTTTATATTATTTTTTGCTGTGCTATTTAATAAATTGTATTTCGATTTTTAAATTATTAATTTTAAAATAAATATTTACTGGTATTGCGATACCAATCAAATAGAAAAATCTCGTAAAAATATTACGTAAAAAAACAAAAAAACAAAAAACGACATTCAATTTTATTACGTACCGATATAAATTACGAAAAGATATTTTTTGAAAAATAACTGTGTCATTTAGTTGCTTTAATTTACTTAAGCATATCTATGAAGTCGGTGCCAGCAAGTTTAAGGAACATTTATTTTACGTAGTATTTGTGTAAAGCAACTAAATGACACATTTTTTAGTGCTTTTCGTAAAAATATTACTTTTTAGTATTAAAAAAACAAAAAAACAAAAAACGACATTCAATTTTATTACGTACCGATATAAATTACGAAAAGATATTTTTTGGTTAAACATACGAAATAAAAATAAGCTGAGTTAATCCCTTCACCTTTGAATATTTAAGCTATTTGAGGATATAACACTAAACAAAATATTATGAACCCATGCCACGTCTATGCAAATATTATAAGAATATCCGAACCTCATACAAATAAACTCGATAAGCAATTCTAAAACCACACCGGTCAAGGCTGAGAAAATCGTCACCACACTAGTGTCGTACACTCGAGGGCGTTCTTTGTCATTCCGGTCCAGTTACATCACTAATTAACAATCGTACTGTACGGAGAATTTTTATTATCGTCCACACCTCACTATGACAAAACATTAAGGCGTGTGCATGTAATTGATCGAGATCTGACATCAATCGTATTACAATAAGTATTTACGATGAGTTGGTAATTTGGTACCACTCCCAAATATTCATCGTATTGTTTACAAAGCACAACAAAAAACATTTGTTTTATCGACGACATACTTCTGCGGTATGTAATTAAATAAAGTAGGTATACAGATTACGAATGTACTCATAATAGCAACGATTTAATTTTGATTGACTTTGATTTTATTGTTATTGGGAGTATTTAAAATGCTTCAATTGCAATGGTAATAAATGAACACAATATTATTTTATAGTTCCGACTGAATACACATTTTAAGTCTGATGCTGTATTTTGCCTTAGAAATATGATCCATTTATCGAAAATATTTAGATGTGTTTTCAATAATTATTTAACAAAACAGTTGTATTATACAGACTTATATCAATATGTAACTTACAATGTAACTAATGCTTACTAGCTTACTTCTTACTGGTTTCTGCTTAACAAGATATATAAGAACGCTAAATAGCTAGGCTGTAACTGTTTGTAACAACCATAGCCTAAGTGGACCATACACTTACACACTTAATTCAAGATGACGATATTATAGCCCTGATAATAACTCGAGCCCAGGACCTCAAGATTCTAAGCCACATAGGCTCACCAAAAGACTAGCGAGGCTACTTACTTATCAAGCTAAAGGACAATGCAGAGTTGAATAAATCTAATACCTTTCAATTCTTGTATTATATATAAATATATATTCTGAATCTCGGAATCAGCTTCAACGATATTCATGAAATTTTGTATGCAAGGGGTTTTTGGGGGCGATTAATCAATCTATACTAAAGACAAACTCGATTGAGATTGCTTGTCAACAAACAAATTAAAAATGAAGGTAGAAATCACTAGTCATTTCACACTTAATTTTTTTTAATTAACTTGTTAATGACGAATTCATGACAATAAATTAGATTAGTAAGCTTAAAACTAAGTAATATATTCGATATATTTCAAATAAGATTTTATAAATTAACAATTATAATTTTTAATTTATTAGGCATAAAATGTATTGCATTCTCTACCTTAATTTTAAATTTATTTGTTGACAAGCATTCTCAATCGAGTTTGGCTGTAGTATAGTCAGATTTCATTTTTATAAAATGTATAATTTAAATAAAAATACTTGGCACAGCTCGACCAATCAGTTACTATACAATGCTATTAGGGACGTTTATGTGTAAATAAGACACGCTGATGTAAAACTAAGTAATAAAACAATGTGCAATAGTAATTTATTAGTTGAATTGTAAATTGTGAAATACTCATCAATGCAACTCAATGCACAGTAAGAATGTCAATGTCCGTTTTATCATGGCACGTACAATACTTAGTATGCGCGTACCTTTAACTTTTTCAACAATAAGCGGAAGTGACTAAAACCAAGGCTGCATTGTTGCAATTAAGAAATTTCGGAAAATTATTTTGTATTTAATATAGAGGACCGTACTTAAGGATGCTTTTTTTTAGATCAATATTGGAAATGAAAAAGAACTAACTGTATCTTATTTATCATGTTCTATGGTAGAATACCACCCACCTGGTCGTAGTGGTAAGTACCTAAAACTACTTATTATGAGCACATTATTGAATATAGAAAGAAATTATGATGAGATTTGACTATATAATGTGAAAATACAAATAAATAAAATAATGAGATTGATAATCTACCATTCAGTTATTCTATAGATATCAAGGATCATGGTTTTATTTCTTTCTTTTTTTATCGCAGGAAAACTTGGGCAAAGGATTTTTTTAACATCAACAAGTTAAAGTTGATTAAGATTTTATAGGGTGAGTCATAAGTCACGAGTGACGACACAATCTTTTATTTAGCATTGGTCTCTATTATTTCAATTTAAATGTACACCCCAAAGCTGACATTTTACCTTTCGTAAACTGAGCTTATAAATGACTATTTGTAGACCTATTTAGTAGTTAAAATAAGCGATGTAATTTTATTGCTTCAATTTTTACTTTTTGTGTGTGTTTCTTGTCTCCTCGTTATTACTTAAAACTTGTTTTCGAAATAACATTTAAATAAAGTAGCGCGACTAATCTGCAATTGAAATAAATCACAATAGACTCAACGCAAATGAGAAATCACAATGCACATTTACCTATCGACTCGGAATAACAATTGGGACAAAAAATTAACAGCTATTTTCAACACGGATCTATCTGTATTCGAATATAAATTAATTGTTAAAAGAAAGATATTATTTTAATTAAAATCAACATGCCGTGAATACGGAAGTTGAATTGCAACACCCGTTTCGAAGGTTGGCAACACTCCTTTCCCAAAATATTAAGCGTAGCCCAAATATTAGTCATTCCGTGGGAAATAGAAGGTCGTGAGTTAAATGCACCCATTTGACCATTAGCATAGTTCAGTTTCATGTAGTTAAGCGCACGATAATCTTTTTTTATAATTACTGTTGTTTTATAAAAGAAATTTTCTGTTTTTTTTATTTATTTATTTGTTTATTTATTTTAGCAACCATGTCTTATAATAATATTCTTAATTCTTAATAATTCTACTAGCATGCAATTTAACATATTGTGACATGGGCCCTTTCAAGGCGTCGCTAACGTTATACATATAAACTTAAGTATCTACTAATGTGTAACTAAATTAAAGTATATTACCTATAGTCAAAAACACAAAATAATTATATATTAATAAAAATAATATATGTTTTAATATTGAACAATTGCTTTAATTAGTTGTGAGGTTGATGTTAAAAGAAATTAAATTTATTCAAATTAAATTAAAATAAATTCATACAAATATTGTGTATGTCAAATTTTATGAGAAAGTATGTCAAGCAAGTATTGAATATTGTTTTATTGAAATTATTGTATTATTGAAAATTCACAGTCTATATTTTTGGTAGGAATGTCGCTATATTTTTTTTAATAAACCATGTTTTGTTAGTATGTCTGTAGCCGTTGAGCAATCTAAATTGCTAGTATCTAGCTTCTATTATTTTAACAATTATTACCATTAAATTTCTTAACTTTGTTTATTATATACGTATACTGGTATCGGCCTCTTTGGTTTAGGGGTTCACTTATGTGGTTTCGAATCATGAGTTCTTTCCTGGAACTGTAAAATATTTAGCTATATTACGTAAATTGCTGATAACAGCTACTCTTTGTTTTAAAAAATTTGCGTAGCAATCCCAAGTTAGGAAGTTTATGAGGTTACACCCTCGAGCCTTCGTAAACTTCTTCCTACTCTACATCAAATCATGTTGTGGGTTGTTTAACATAGGCCGATGAGCATGACATAGGAAGATACGATCGCGAAAGTCCATTTACTAAATTTGTTTTAATATTTTTTACATTTATAAGCTTATTAATTTTATTTATTTGTTTAGTTATCACACTCTCTGAAACCGATAAACCAATTTTTTTGAATTTTGGTTTGGTATTTAATTGTAAGTTAGCAAAGGTCATTGGTAAAAGAGAACCAATCAATTCTTGATAAAAATATTAGGTTTATTATTATGAAATAAAGCCAAATTCCAAGCAGATAAGTCGATGACCAACAGGCAGTAAAGAAAATTAATAGTAATTTAAGATCTATCGGACTTCAGACCAACCCAGACCTGAATAGCTATTAATTGATTTATCTCCAACATAAAGTAAATCATTCCAAGTAATCAACCTTTGTCGTTAGAGGAGATACAATGATATTACGTTCATTCACAATCATAAAATCATAAATCTTCAATTGAGATTAATTATCTATCTATTATACTTCGGTAAAACCAAAACTTTATTGATTTACAATAAAAAATAGATTTAATTAAAAGACGGCTTTTTAAACAGTTTCTCAAGAATTATTAATGATAAATTGAATGTACTGGTACACATTTTTAAGATTACTTGAATAATGAAGAAACAAACATTATTGTATTTGTACTTTAGTAAATTAGTCAAGAGAGATCAAAGTATTTTAGAAATTATCTCAATAAATATAAATATACGTTATTTCCTTGTTCCACTAAAATACTGCCACTACGCACTGTATACATACATATCGCTAGTCTATTTTAAGAGTCCATTACAAAGACCTTTTCCTTATAACCAACTCTGATTAAATGTAGTTTGTTAGGCTATATATAATGTTTGAATCCGTAATGATAATGTTTCGATATTAATGTCATTGAATAATCAGGGTTGGTGTACAGCTTTGAATCCATAACACAAGATAAGAAGACACAATATCTTCGAATTAAGAGATTATGTATAACCAACTGAATAAAATCAACACAATAGTAAAGCGCTGCTACTACATACAACTTAACTAGTAGTTAAAAATACATAAAACGTGTACACAGTACCTCATGTAGTGCGTGCGTTGAGCTGTGCGCATATGCAATTTAGTTTTTACGATCTTGGAAATAGAGGTTACATTGGCAATAGAAATAAATTCTTACACGTACACAAAGTTAAGGTTACGCTAACACGTATAGTGAATTAAATGGGATTTTCATATCAGCGTTACAATAAAAATGCCGCGCATAGATACCTGTACAATCATTCAAAGTTATCTTAAAAATATTTTCTTTTTTGTGTTTAAAAATAATTATAAAAAAATTAAAAAATGTTTTTTAAACATAATGAAAAAGCCAGCTCACCAGGTAAAGATCGTGAGAGCCCTAAAAGCTGTAGGTTATGTTTCACAAGTTAAAGACTATCATCCCACCGTTTTAAGGACTACTGCTCTATGTATTGGACCCTTAATCCAACTTGCAACTTGCCCGTCAACTCGCATTGGCGCAGCATGGTGTCTAATATAAATAATCCATCTCCTACAAGAAGGTAGGCCTGACTTTGTAGTGTGCGCTAAACGATAAGCCGATAATAATGATGTTTGAACAGAAAACTTCAAGAAATATTATTGAAAGACTTAGCTTTCCTTTATCTGTATTTTGACAGCTTTTAGTAAATATGTTTATTCACATTGCTAATATTTAAATTAAAACTAGCATTCTATTTCGTCAAAACATATATAAATTTATATTATTTATTATTCGAAAATGCATAATCAATTCAAGTAGTAATTTTTATAACTACATATTTACTAAGTGTGTTAAAAAAATGACTTCCTAGTGATAAAATACCCATAAAATTAATTGACGGCATAAAATATTAATTATATATACATCTGCTAATAGAAAAATCAAAGAAATACTAAATGGTGTTGAAAGGTTAATTTAAATATGTTTTATTATTTATACATTGTCCGTTTCATATTGTTAAATCATAATTAATAAATGCAGAAAATAATATTTACAAGCATTTAAAACAATATAATTTTAGCCAGTTCTAAACCTCGTTGACTTGAATTGATATTTCTAAATTGTTTTTGTACATCGTAAGCCATTTTAATAGCTCGGCTACAAAGTGATTCAACAGGTAATGCTTCACTTTAAAAAGACTTCAACGCGAGCGCAGCACTCTAATAACTTCGCAGGTATCTCTGTCACTGCAGATTATAAAACAAAGCCCCTCGCCGCGTACCTCTATCTGTCTGTATGTTCGTAACTCGAAAACTACTAAACAGATATTCATGTAGGTTTCATCAATACTACCAAATAGTATTAACAGTAGAAGAGTAATTTCATAAGAAGATTAATTTGGCTTAAATGTGACAATAAATTGTCGTAAGTACCTATCACACCACCTGACTGCTTTATTTCGAAACATTGCCTCATCCATTTGAGCTATAACGAAAACAATGTGCGATGGCATAGGTATACATATCTATATTTTAAGGATAGCCTATTCTGCCCAATCATTCTTTAAAACAAAGTGACGTACAATTTTTTTCTGTTCTTCGAAGGTTGCAGTAGGTACACTATTTTTCTCGCGGCGAAATCGCTATCGGCTGCTAGTTTATAATTGAAAAAGTGTCACTTAATTAAAAAATGTATAAATTAATTGACTCTCTACATTACAACCGATTGTACGTATTCGTTAACTAAAACTTGTATTTTAAGTTTAAATACATTTAAATATCAATATTTGGAAATTATGGCAGCACTGAATAGGCTAAATTACAAAATCTTGATAAGAAGCTGACAGAATGACAGAGTTATTTCGTTAATATAACAAACTCAATTATTATAATCCATAATAGTCCAATAGTTTGAATAGTGAGACATTTTAAAATTGGAACATACAACTATTTGAGCTACTTACAAGGCCGTTATAAGGCTGCTGTATATAGAATTCTTAAAAGGCAACGAAATAACTAGTCGAAAAATATGCAGTACTAATATAAGGAGATATTTGTAATGCTATCACACTAATAATAATTATTATAAAAACGAAAGTTTGTGTGTATATTTGTTACTCCTTCACGCCGCAACTATTGACACGATTTAGCTGAAATTTTAAATGGAAATAGACTTTACACAGATTTATAAATGGGCTTTTTATCCTGATATTCCCACAGGCGCGGGAACTACGCGGTTAAAACCGAAAAGCACAGCCAATATTTAATAAATGTATTTATTAAAATAAATACAATTATTTGCCTATTATTTTGCAATAATAATACACTGGCTATGTATTTTGTCGAATACAAGGTGAGTTCTTTTATTGGCTTATAACTAAACAAGATTAATAATCCAGGTTTAGGTTATAAATTTACATTGAACTACATAAAATAATGTTTTTACTACTAAGTTCATATGCCAGGGTTGTACAATTATATTTTAAGAGTTTTAGAGACAAAATTATAGAACTATGTATAAATAAATACCACTTGCTGATTAAAACTGCACTCAATTGACTTGAAATTTTTATATTTACTTATTTCGTGCTGTAGTAGTTCTCTAAAAACGGATCTCATTTTCAAAGGGAACAGGATGTACGAGGGCCTGTACCTAGCTTGCTAGTTACACATACAAATCTTTAAATCAATAGATATAAAGTGTAATAAATATATTACATCTTGGTTATAAAATAATAACAGCATCACTGTAATTACACAATGCAGTCAGAGTACGCTTTTCTCGAAGTATCACCTGACTTCGTTAGATAAGCCTTCGTGGGAAAAATAAACGCTTTCTCCTACTTAGATGAACGCATTTTTTGCATTCCTTTGAGAACAATTGTCTCTGTACAACCCATACAGTTCAAAAAGCCTTCACGCGAATCTTGTACAAACATGTACATAGATAGAGACTAAAGTTGCTTGCAACGATTAAAAAATTATCACACGTTTTACTAGGTATTCCCGGTTCTACTGTAAATGTACTCATATAGCATAATTCGTAGGTTTTTACTTGTTTTCGCTTTTCTCTATTGATCGGTGCAATATTATCATAATTTCTCGTATGCTAAGCAATAAGTATGAGATTTCTAATTCATGTAAAAGCAAGGTTTTTGTTAAGCTAAATCCAACAGAGCAGTGCCGGATTTATATTTTTTTATGTATAGGAAATTTTATTCCCGACAATCCCATGATTATACACAGAATATGATATATGATATATACGATATAGAATACATGTTTTAAAAAGATCCTATTAATACTTTATCGTTTTTACAAACTTTCGTCATTGTAAGTATGGATGAATGGATGGACGTTTTCACGCAAAATCTACTGAATGGATTTTGATGAAACTTTACAATAGTACAGCCTTTACAATAAAATAACATATATGCTACTTTTTATGCCGAAATTTTTACGGGAATGGGAACTACGCGAGTGAAACCACGAGCTGCCTCTAGTCATTCAATGTTTTAGTTTCATTAACCCTAAAATACTTACCGATTGCATTTCTTCATAATCGACCCCGTGTGGCTGAGAGTCGTTAGTCAGAGCTTTCCACATCCTTAACCCGTCCTTCTTCACCAACCCCTCTTGTTTCTTTAGCACCAACTTCAGTTGTTTCCCAAAGGCCTCCAATTCAATCTTATGTACATCATCCTCCTGATTTTCAACCACATGCTCTTTATCACCATCACTAGCACTATCACTATTATCACTAGAATTTGTCACGTTAAATTGCACGCTCACTGTATTATTTAAATCACCAATTAGATCAACGTCTTTGATGTATTCCTTTGCTTTGATAAACATTTCGTCGTTCAGGAGGGATGGTGGGTTACTTTTCGTCGGTTTTGAGATCTTTTCGTGTGGCACTTTCAGGGGGTTGGGTGTGTGCGAGTTTGAGGGGTGTGAGGTGAGTATGTTCCGCCTCGCGAGGTGGTGGGTTAAGTGCACTACATGGTATATTGGCACGTGGCTTTGGTGTTCTACGTGGAAGACGTTGCGGAGTTCGTCTGGAGTCATATGCTCGTGAATCTGTAACAAAACAAAAACCTTTTAATGACCTCTTCATTAATGCACGTGTTGAAAAAGATTTATGTTTTGAATAATAATAATTTGCATTTGCTACATAAATGTAGATGTTTAATTTTTTAAGTGTTCATCGATTCGAACAATTATATTCGTCACATTAGTTTTTCAGTGATATTTGAAGGAAAGGAACGACAAACAAAAAAATTTAAATGCAACTATTTTAGAGTATAAAATAAGCGTACCACACACTTTTATGAAGTATAATAGTATGATTTTAATAATTTAAATAAGTTAATTCCGTTAAACCTTTACGATTTATAACATTTATGCTAAAAATTAATTAAGAATTACGAACTTTATGGTAAGTTTTGATGCGAAATACGATTAATTAAAACGCGTTAACAATGTTCTGACGTCAAACCTACATTTTTAAACGAATGTCGTTGACGCCTGTAAACAACTATATCAAGGCCCAATTAAATGTAACATAATTGATTATTAAAATCTATAAATTGTGGTTTAAGGTACTTATATTGAACGATGAGTTAATTAAATAAAAAAAGTGTTTCATATTATCATACCCTCATCTAATTATTTTTTGTTATAAAAATATATAAATAAAAATTAATCTTTTTTATACAAAATATGATACTCGTAAGTGTATTAATACGTGATAAGAAAAAGCTCTGACATAATATATCACTAGAGAGTTTGCTAAAATTACTAAACCCTGAATCGACGAACTTCAGACCAGCTCAATTATTTAAAATAGTCAATGTTTATTTTGAAACACTGAAATGGCTTTTACAACTAACTAACTAACTAACTAGCTCTTGAGTACGCTTGGAAGGCGTGCCAGTGTCTGCTAGAGAAATTTACCATATTATGGCACTGTCACGAAAGATACTCAATCAAGTATACCAAAGAGTACAATCAGACGTTAAAATATGGTGCGAATTTAACAAAGATTTGATACATATAAACAAAGTTTAAATAAAAGTTTCTAATTAAGCCTCAAGAGTATTTAATGTAAGCAAATCAAATAAATATAGTAACAAATCCAACATCACATAATATTGGCTAGACCTCATATGCAAAGTTCCATATGTTGTTAAACGCTATTTTTTTACGTTATTTATCGCTTTTTACGTCGTTAAAACTAGTATTGCGCACAGTAACCACATACAGATAATAAAAATTGTGACTGGAGACAGATCCCGGAGTTATAAAATAAATTGAATAGGTACTATTGTTTTATAGCACAGAGAAAAGATCAAAGTAATCTATATTAACATATTATAAAGCTGAAGTGTTAATAGCTTATCAGATTGTATCATTCAGCTTTTAATAATTTAGTGACGAAGTGTAAACAATCGAAGTTTTATATTTTTCTACCTAACAACGATATTATACACAGAAAAATATTTGTCTATTTACACATTAAAAATTCATAATGGCTAGTTATTTTTGTGTTGAACGCAACAAAATTGTTTTCGCCTACAGTTTATTTATTTAGCTTAATTTTTCGCAGAGCACTGTTAGTTACGAACTCCTAATTTTGTGAAAAATTAAATAAACATAAATTGCAAATAAATGTAAATTTATAATTAAGTAAAATAAAGGACCTTGCTCATGAGATTACCGCCATGTGGAATGTTAATTCAACAATGATTGTTCCTATAGTTCTTTCAGTCAATGGTCTTATAGCGAAAAGCTTTGAGCAACATCTTAAAAAGCTTTCGCTTAGTTGTTGGATCAAGGGTCGGATACAAAAGGCAGTAATTCTTGAAACGGCGTGAATTGTGAGGAGGTTCCTCACTCTGGAGCCCTGACCACCGGTTACTTGGACCCCCGGGCCCCGCAGCAGGTGGAATGGTTTTTCTATAAATTTTTTAATAATGTTTTTTTTTATAATGTTATAAGCATTGTCAAAATTTTAAAAAATAAAATTTTAAAAAGTAAAAAATATTAATTAATTGATTATTATTTATTAACATTATAAAGTGATGGCAAGTCTGTTTCATGTATCTAGAGATGGACAATATGTAATGTGTCGAATACCGATTAACAGATCTTAGGCTGTACCTGCCTGTGATTTATAAACTACTATTGGGTTTTTAATTTGGGACAGTTCCCAGACAGAGAGGAGCCATGGCATCTCTAGCATCGAGTAATATCGTTTGAGTTAAACGTACATCCGTATCGGAGGATTTTTTGCGTGAATGTCACCGGTTGAACTCGAGAACCTTGGCAGCGGTCAACAGCACCCTTGACGCCTTTCACGATATTTATTGCCATATTAAGTTATTCCTACTATTATGAATAAAATTGTCTAATAAATAATTAATGAGTTGTTTTATTTTATTGGCATCCTTGCGATAATATAAAAAGAAAGTTTTATGCTGGAAGGTATAAATTTATGCAAAATATTCTTTAAGCTTTAAACGACAATATATTTTTAGGTAGTTAGGTAGTTTTGTTTATATTAGAAGATTTTTTCAACTATTAAATCAGGCTTTGGGGTTGCCCACAATCTATACCCTAATAACAGGTGTTAAGAGTCAATAGGGTTATTTGTTAGCGAACTTAAATAAATAAATAAGCCGTTTATTCTCAAATCTCTTAGAAATGAATTTCACAATTTGTTGTTAGTAACTTAATATAAAGTAATAATAAAAAACCAATTAAAATTTAAAGTTAGCGTGTTAGTAAGTTTGATATAAGAGCCCCTTCTCGGGACTCCCCCATCTTCTTCCATTTTTCACATTGCCTGCTGCTTTTATATTTCTCAGTCCACCGTTTGATTGGTCTACCGACATTCCTTTTACCTTCTGGTCCTGCCCATCTTGTGCTGTGTATTGTCAATGCAAGGTTTAATGCATCTGTAACTTTTGTTTTTGCTCTTATTCTATCACTTCTTATTTTGTGTATTTTTCTTATATTTAACATACTTCTCTCCATTGCTCTTTGTGTAGTTCTAATAAAAACCAATGTTTGACAGCCATAGAGTAAGCTGGGTAGAAGACAAGTATCTACTACAATTTTCTTTAAGTCTAAGCTATAATTTCCTTTAACAATTTCTTTTAGAGCCCAAAATTTTTTCCAGGATATATTTACTCGTCTTTCTACTTCGCGCGAACTTATACATTATAAATTATTGACATGCTATTTACTGCCGCCCGACAACTTTTCAGTTTTTTGTTAAGGATATAGATATTTATATTAGATTATATAGATATTATATTTCCGGCGAATTTATTTTACATTTAACATTAAGAGATCCATATTATAAGTTATAAGAGCAAATCCTGCTTTGTGCAGCTTTGTTTTAGGAACTTTTCTTTAAATCAGCTGAAATTGAAGTGTTTGCCATCAATATAACCAGACATTTTAATTAGTAAAATAAAAACAAAATACCTTATACCTACAGACGTCAATCAGTGACAATATCCTGATTCTTCTATACCTAGTTATGTATTTGATGTATCATTGACATTTTTAGCTAACCGGAAGGTGTTTAAGGATGACAGGTTTTGTAAATCAATCAATACCAATTGGCGTTAACGTAACCGTATCTAAATACGCGCCTACGTACGTCGCCACTACGCACAAGCAAAAACCACCTTAATGTTCCGACATAGGGTACACAGTCGTATGATCTGCATCAGAATATTTATTCTTAACGTATACAGAACCAACTCATAGGTTTGTCCATACAATTGACTTGCTGGATTATTGTTTCTAACACGTGAACAACAAAGATGATTATCGCGTGTACTAATTTTTAATTGTTGTAACAATGGTAACGCCGTATGGAAGTCGCTGGCCTCGATCGAGTGATCTAGTTATTATGCAATGGGTGTGATCTAAACTAGTTTTTGTTGGCTAAAAGTTGTGAAGAAAGCTTACAACTCGAAAACATAACTTTTTATTGTATTACGTTACTTTTAAATGGCTAATACTTAATTACGTGGTCGTAGAAAAATTCTCACTTTTCTTTCATCTAAGAAGGAAGTTGGTGATGTTACACTCCCGTGCCTCTATGAGCAAGTTTAGCCTTCGGTCCCCGCCACTACCATCAATTTTGACGACCTCCGTGGCGCAGTGGTATGCGTGGTGGATTCATAAGACGGAGGTCCTGGGTTCGATTCCCGGTGGGGCAGATTGGGATTTTTCTTAATTTGTCTTGGTCTGGCTGGTGGGAGGCTTTCGCCGTGGCTAGTTACCAACCTACCGACAAAGACGTACCGCAAAGCGACTTAGCGTTCCGGTACGATGTCATGTAGAAACCGATAGGAGTGTGTATTTCTTCGTACTCCTAACAAGTTAGCCCGCTTCCATCTTAGATTGCATCATCACTTAACATCAGGTGTGATAGCAGTCTAGGGCCAACTTGTAGTCGATAAAAAAAAAAACATTATCAACCTTAGCCCAGCAACTCGTATTAGAGAAGCTTGGTTGGTCTACCCTCCATATCCCTTCTCCTACAAAGAAGGAAGCCTGGCTCTTTAGTGGGCCGTTAATAGGCTGATAATGATGATGCCATGGTCATTATCCGGAATTTCGAAGAACAGTACAGTCTTAGTAAGTGATAACTATAAAAGAAGAATTAGTTGGGGCTAAAAATCTTCTGTTATTGTAATCACAATCCAACAAGCTAGTTTTTACACGCAGAGTTTGTTGATTACCATCTGACCTCCGCAACCGGTTGAAGATAAACCAGTGGCACAGGTTTCTAATCATTTCCACTTAACATTAACGATTATCGTCAGATGATAGTGATAATGACCGAAGACGTAATGCGGTTATGATGACACCATAGGAATTTAACCACCATCAAAAGGTGTAACCTCTTTTCCATAGATTAGGGAAATCCCCGTATTAACCACTTGCCACAGCGTAACAAGAGCAGTAGCGCTGTGTGTAGAGTTATTGCAATCCATAGTGTAAGTATCTAATTACAATGATGTACGTTTAAAATCTAGGATTCACATCCAGACCGAAAATGTACCTACAGTAATGCTTACGCATATAACGGTGGACAAGTTAAGTTTAAATAATACGCCTCAACAGCTCTACAGTTAAATGGCCTGTCTTACAAAAAAATTACTGGGGTTCGACACCGCCCATTATGTTACCGTCGTATCCTAGCACAAGGCAAATTATTTTAAAATAAACTATGAACAGAAACACAAAATGGTTAAAATCGGGTACGACATTTGAAGGAAAAAAGATATTCCAAAAGAAATTAATATGACGCGAACGTTTCATAATCATTAGATAATTACACTCTAAATATAAAGATCACAATTGCTACAATATCAGATATTTTCGATTTGCAACTTTGTTATAATAGAGCGGCAATGTTTCATACTGAAATAAAAAGAAATTCTTCAGACCTTGGACTAAAAATAATCTAGAATAAATAATAAATACTGAATAGGAACTAAAGTCGATTCGTTTAACATGAAACAATAACTTTGACTAATAATAATCCATTCTCTTCGTCACGTTCATTGGAAAATGATATTTATCACTATTGTTATAAAAGCTACAGCTGCTTGTGATTAGTTGATATACTATAATTGACAATGAATTTTACACTTAAGTATAAGTTTAACAGAATTCTGGTATCGCGATACGGAACAAGGTAGTGTATGACTCCGCCGAAATATGTACGGAATTTTATAGTAGTTAAGTATGAAGTAATTGAGTACAATCCACACATTTTGCTCTTGAGTAGTGTTCTTAGGGTTCTGTATTTCAAAATGAATAATAAAACCCTTATAGGATCACGTTGTAGCTCGTCTGTTGTATATAAAAGGGATTTTTGTACGTTAAAATATATTATTATGATTTGCTATGTTGCCACTAATTGCTTCTAGGTTAGGTTAGGTTAGAGTCTACAAACAAGTGAGTATGACCTTTTAAAAGTGCTTGTATACTAAGCCTACCTAAGGAAAACGACTTTTGAATCAAATTCTCAGGTCTCAATTTGTTTATCTCATATTTTGACACTTGTAAAAACCAATAATTATTAAAAAACTTGGTCAGACGCTGAAAATTTTCTTAAAGCACTACAAAAGACAACTATTTCAAAACTGTATTTTTTTGTTACCATAACGATAAACTTAAGTTTGACACTCCATTCAAGGTTAACTTTCTTTAGAAAAATTGTAAGTTAATTAATTATTTTCACATGTGTACGGAACCCGTAGGTTGTGCGCAATTTGGATTTACACTTGAGCGGCTTTTTATAACAAAAACTAGAAGCTCCTAGTGCCCCTCTGACGGAAAACTACTTAAACAAATATCTATTTAAGGAACTTAAAATGTTGTGACTACAATAATACAATAAAGTATACCATTTTGCTACAACTCGATATCACATCACATATACATAAAATAAAATATTGACCGCGCAGAATTCAAATTAAATTAAATTTGATTGCTTGTAGCCCAGATCACTTTTGTTACAATATCATCACATCAGCCGATGGACGTCCACTACTAGACCTTAGACCTTTTTTAGGGACTTCAACTACAGAACAATCCTGAGCCGCACTTGGTGTGTAAGATAATTTTTTTTTTATCGACTACAAGTTGGCCCTTGCCTGCTATCACACCTGATGTTAAGTAATGATGCAATCAAAGATGGAAGAGGGCTAACTTGTGAGGAGTAGGATGAAACACCCCTTCGGTTTCTACACGACATCGTACCGGAACGCTAAATCGCTTGGCGGTACGTCTCCCACCAGCCAGACCAAGATAAATTAAGAAAAATCTCAATCTGCCCCGCCGGGAATCGAACCCAGGTCCTCCACCTTATAAATCCATCGCGCATACCACTGCGCCACGGAGGTCGTCAAAACATTCCGAGCACTGCCACTGCCGCTTATCGGTCGCTGAGTGACTCTGAGCCTTCTTAAGACGCCCATAGTTAGCGTCTCCTTTAACAACTTGTTGACATAAAAATATTGGTCATACATTTAAATACATTCTTGGATGAAACAAAAAAATTAACCATATCACCGCAATAAGAATAATATTATCAGTAACAGTTACAGATTCTCAAGTAGGTAACGCAAATTCATCTCAAGTTTAAACCAAAGACTCCAGACCAATGTGTAGCTCAACAAAGCCTTATGCAACGTTACTTTCCCATTCGCTCGCCAAGAATATCTGAGTCAAATCAATGAGACGTAATTCTAGTTCGAGCAGGAAACGAGTTAGGTAATCTAGGCGTATTTCAGAATTTATGCATGCTTCTAGCCTTGGAGCTTACAATCAATGAGCTAAACTGTACCCTATAACAGAAACTCCTGATTTTTCTTTAAAATTGATACAGAAATGAGGAGATCCGCAGAATAAGCACGAGTCACTTCAGTTTTGTGACTGAACGGCACACAGTTCGAAATGTTGATGGACGTTGGGAACAAAAGGTGCTAAAATGACGACCTCGCACCGTAAAGCGTAGTGATGGTTGACATCCCGATAGGCGGACTGACCGACATTAAACATGTTGCAAAAAGACGCTGGCCACAAACAGCTCAGAATTATTGTGTTTGGAAATCCCTGGAAAAGGCCCTGTCCAGCCGTGAATATCCATCGGTTGATGTACCTAATCGTAATCACGTTATTAGATACCTGCCTACTTAAAAATACATTATCATTCATTAGCGAGATGCTTAAAAGCATTGGCGCGTAAGTCAGCAATGTTTGGAAGTCCCTACAAAAGGCCTATGTAAAAGACATCATTATCATCGTCATGTCTGCCGATGACAGTGATGATATTGTCGCTTTTAAACAGCAAACCTATACTAAAGCCAAACTCGATTGAGAATGCTTGTCAACAAACAAATTAAAAATGAAGGGAGAAATCACTAGTCATTTTACACCTAATTTTTTTGAATAACTTGTTAATGACGAGTTCATGACAACAAATTAGATAAGTAAGCTTAAAACTAATTAATATATTCAATATCTTTTAAATAAGATTTTATAAAAAAACCAAACATAATTTAAGTTTATTAGGCATAAAATGTGTTGCATTTTCTACCTGCATTTTAAATTTGTTTGTTGACAAGCATTCTCAGTCGAGTTTGGCTTTGGTATAGTTCGACAATGATGCAGGGATGTAATTGCGTCACTCTTGCAAGTATTTCTCTCAAGCATTGTTATCTTCTGATTAGAAGGGCATGGTTGCCGGTGTTTAATTACAGGTATATGAGGCTTAACATTTATGTTTCAGGTTGTCAAGTGCATATCGCCTATGAATATATATTATTGAGCGTTTGACAGTAAAAGGTAGAGCCACAAAATATGTCGGAAACAATTTGTAGATTTAATCTTAGGAAATACTGACCTTAAGTTGTGATTGTAAAAGCTAAGATAATAAAATTATTTTTATCTGTGTAGTTAAAATAAAAGGTATTAAAAAAAACAATAGTCATTATATATAGGTACCTACTTATATATAACAACAGAATGAATATTATGACTTTTGTCAGAGTGATAGTAAAAGACGGTGACTATCAGGAAATTGTGTGATCTAGGAAATAATATTGTTGACCAGTCTGACCTTAGCCAATAAAACATAATAGGTAGTCAAATGCGGTATCGAAATCATAAAAGCATATCTATAACCAAATCATTAACTTTGAATCAACCAAATTAAAAAGTTTCCAATTCAAAAGATTCAAATTTTTTTTAGATATATTAGTATAAGATTAGGCAAACAATATCACACAGTTCACGTTCTAAATGTTACATTAAATAAAAAATATAAACAACAGTTTACACTGAGGCATATTCTAATTAATTTAACGTTTCGTAATACGGAATGTGTATGACCACATTATAAGCCACTTAGCGTGATTATCAATTACAGTAAGCAGCGTACGCTTCCGAATGCAACCGTATTCAGTAAAGTAGTTTGCGGCCGAGCCGCTAACTTTGCTAAGATTAATCCACGTAACGATATACGAGTACTGTGACGTCACAATAACACGCGTGTGAATTTCCGAAATATTTCATAACACCCGTTTAATGCCAGCAGTTTCCTACGACTGTATTGCTAACACTTCTTAATTTTTTTCACACAAACCCTGTAATTTGAACGTCCGCCATTCCACCGCCGTCAACCTTGTAATAGGTATTACAAAACTTAGCATCACTAATAAAAAAAAGAAAAAGCAGAATCGATTGTATTGGTTGAAATTGTTATAAATCAGCGTGTTTAAATGATTTTAATATTTGATGACATCGAAATTTTGCGCGAAAGCGCCTGACATTCGAAGCGCCATCTTAACTTGGCGGCCATCTTGGCCGACCTTGCTCTAGAAACGCACCGGTTCGTTTCGCAATGCGATGGTGAGAAAATTCGTTCGTATATTGATTCTTATGATATTTTTGCCATGACTATGGTGTGTTTATGAGTTACATAAATAATTTGCATAACAAACTGGGAACTGACTCCATTCTTTATTGTTTCTGTATAGAGACATCTGTAAAATAGTCTTAGTTATTCGTTTGTATTCATGTTAACTGAAGGACGTTTACTGAGATGTACTAATTAATGTTACTAGAAGTAAATAGCCAGTACCAAGAAATTACATTATGAACCTTAATTGATTTCGTCGACTACGTAAAGTTCACTGTACTTATAACCACACTTTACAGCAGATTTAATATTATTTTTTAGTTCTGTTGGTTGTTTGACCTGATTTCAAACGAACTAAGTTTTAAAAATAAACTAAAGACAAACTAAGGATCAAAAGGTTGCGTGGGATTTCAATTGAGTGGGTGAATTCCCACATATTTTAATCTCTTATAGGAAGTCGAATATATTCCATTAAAAGATTTCCCTTTTTAAAAAAAGTTATAATAGAAAGTTACAGCAGATTACACACTTCGTGCATCATACCGGATATTCTAAAAGCGCAAATGTTACTGTTGCGTCGTCGTGACTTGCTCCTAGCTCAAGCTTTAACAATTTAATAGCTAGTAGAACATATAAAATACTCATATGTTAATGAAGTTTTATTCGCAGTATAAGGTCCTGCCTTGGTAAACAAACATAAAATAGGCAGTAAGAGCCCGGTCGGAACTGGATAATTAATATTACACCCCCTGCCCCAGAGATTACCTACATATGTTAAACAGTCAATCCTTGATGATTTCCTTAAATGAAGCGATAACGTTATTTTAATCAGAAAAGACCTAAAGGAAACCTTTGCTTTTCAGTGCTAAATAATATGCAGATATAAGATGATAATCCGTATCGTACATAATAACAAAGTAAAACGAATAAAGTACTCGTACAATGGAAATAAATTGAACACACCAATAAAGGTCTCACTGCAAAGCACTACCTACTCGATTGAATGCGCAAATATTGCACGGTGCAAACATTTTAACATTCCAAAGGATAACATTTATCCTGGAGTCAATGCACGAGTACCGTCGGTTTCATTTACACCGCCTTAAGGTTTTGTTTGCGATTTCAAGGTAAGATGAGAGTTTTACACATTGTCTGTAATAACGAAGGTGGAATTTAACCGGAAAACAATTGATTTGTTTGTTTGTACGTCCCACAGAAGAAAAAAGCACTGGCTCTAGGTACGTTCTACTTTAACTATTAAAAAAGATCTACATTTGTATTGTATTAAAATACATATATCGTATAATATCCCTCTCAGAATATCCAATTTAAATTAACTTATTCCAAGAGGCCTAAGCACTTTACAAGCACTTTTAAGTTTGATTATTTGTAGAGACTACATCTTAAACGTCTCAACTTAACTATAACTGACAAATAAATTAGAAGAACCATCACAAATTCATTAGACTAATGGTCAATGAGGATTCAAAGAAAATCACATATAATTTGTTACAAAACAACGTAATTAAAATGCACCTATTATTTAATTATTTTTTTTTTGAGAAAATACATTAAGGTGCGTTTTCGCAGACGACACCTACAGATGACGTGCGCAGACACATACTTACCTTTGTTTCTGTTTCTGTGAAATATCTTTCGTAGCTAACGTCATGTCGTTTCCATATGAATACATTAGTAGAAATCAGTTGTGTCGCTGCAATATGTCGTCTGCTGTCGGCTACGAAGTTGCAGCTTATTTTTTACCTACAGATTACATTTGTAATTACAGTCTCTTTGAACTACCAGCTTTGAACTTAAAGCTTTAGGAGGCGAGGCGAGCTTTATAAGGAAGGTAACCTTGATATGAGTGATAGTCCGGTCAATTTGTGAATTTTTGTGAAGTTGTTCAAAACATAATTATAAACAATGTCTGGAAGTTCCCCATCATTCCCCTGTAAGAAAAAAAATTAATTCAAGGTCAAAGGTGTAATTATGTTTTGAACAACTTCACAGAAATTCAGCTTGTTGGGACTTTATGTAACTGCGAATGTCTAAATTGACCGGACTATGAGCTTTGTTTGTTTGTTGAATAGGCTCCGAAAGTACTGTACCGATGTAAATGACATTTAATCCAGAGATAATTTTGTCTCTGGGAAATTACTTCATTTAAATGCGAAAAAGGGTTGTACTTCATTTATAAATTTTAAAAAAAGGATTTTCTTACGAAAACCTATTGCACTGCTATTTTGTAAAAGTAAGTAACAAATCAAAGCAAACCTAACTTTATGCACATTATTTTTCAAGATTTGTTTTACTCTGATGGTATTCGCTACACAAATCTACATACGTAATGTTATTATAGTTTAGTTTGTCGCTCACGTCAATGTTGTCAAACCTCTTGAGACTGTAATAAGTAGGTAAGTGTTAGATTTACATACACCAGTAGGTCATACAAGAAGTAACTGATTATATAATAACGGCCGGTAAATCGACAATCTGTGTCATGTATCTACTTACTGAGTAATTCTTATGGTATTTTATATTCATACTAATATTGTAAAAGTTACGGTCTGACGGTGTATGTCTTCGGTCACGTTTTCACGGCTTAACGGATGAACCGATTTTAATAAACTATGACATAGAGAAAAAATAATTACTTTTATCAAAAGAATAAACGAAAGTAACCGGTAAACCGGTACGAGAAATCAGGCGAGTATTATCTCCTTATCTCTCATAAGCAAAAACATTGTCGGTGTTTAAAGATGAATTCATTTGTTTTCTTTCGTTTCGATGGCTAAACTAAAATAATCTTACTCGTTCAATCGCCTTAACTCGATTTGAATTGAATATTTCAAATATGCAAGGAAAGTTGTCAAATATATTAAACGCATTTGGCATAATAAGAAACAATAAACAATAGAAAGCTGTTACATGAACAATGTTCTCGAATCATCGCCGACAGATGTCGCTAAGTGTTTCCGGTTCAAATAGCGTCCGATGGTAGGTATTAATTCGAAGATGGCAATCGACTAACAATGAATCAGCAATATTTTCTCTCTGTATACATCTTAATCACGCATTCACAATGCGATTGTGTAAGATTGCCACACATTCAAGACCCGGCATCAACGTTAGCATATTTTTATACTCTTCCAAACATCGGTTGCCGAGCAGGGTTTAAATAATTTTACGTTGATCCTTATGTAAATTTTAAAAAGTAAACTTTCGTCGTAAAGCATTCTTTACGTTGGCAGCTTCGAGACGCATCGTTTTCGTCGCTTACGTAGCACAACCCGTAAGGTTGCCCACTCTGTATCCTTTAGCTACAAATTAAAAATTAAATTCATAAAGATATAACGTCAAATATATACAAAATGTTCTTACCCAAGACCAAGCCTTTCCAATCAAGTTCTTACAGATTTTCAAATTTAATTTTCATGCTCTGATTAAAAAATCTTGAAGATAATAGAAAAATACTTATTTTTATACGTCATTTGATTTAAAAATGTACATTTTTTTATGACGTGTCTCAAACACTTACCACTCCCTGTTTTAATTGAGAGACGATAATCATAAAGTTTTACTACTAGTAATTTGTTCGAAATGAGAATATTACATGTGTTTATTGATATTGCTACGAGTGTTTTTATAATCAGTCGAGTCACGTATAGGAATTTTCAAAATCAACTTTAGTGTTGCAATATTTAATCCACCATAATATATACTATCCGCTCAAAACTAAAGCTGATCCGGTAATACATCTGATAAATACGACTGCCATTCTTATTTCTATCTTTAAACATACTATGCTATGTTTCGGAATTAAGAAAATTGGTTGTCAGTGTACTAAACACTTTTGCCTTGCCTGGCCTTTGAGGTTGATGAGCGTATAGTAGCTCATTTTACGACATGGGACTATATTGTCCATGTTTTAGTGTTATGGTGATAGGTGTCCACTATCCAATAAAAATTGACTTATCAACTATAACGACGGACTTGTCCTCTCTAGTAATAATTATTGACCTTTGTTTTGCAACAACTAACCCTTTTTTCTGCTATGCGAGTTGTAGATTTTCATTCAAAGGGCCATCCATAACCTTTAAATGAAAATCTACAAGCAAAATGAGTAGTAGTGACTAAGTAGATAAAAAATGTTTTATTATGCTGTTTATCGCAATTAAATAGTGTAGAGGAGAGTCATCATCTAAGAATATTTCGGCTGCAAGATGAAAAATTGAGGGTAGATCAATGCATAATTACTTCAAATATCCAGAATCACAGTAATAATTTGACTTATACCTACTAACAGACCATTACTAGTTTACTCGCATTTGTTTATTATATATTATTATGTAGTCTCGCAATCAGGCGATTTCTATGAGAAATAAACACCTTAAACCGTAACATAAAGGGGTTATGCCCACCAAAGTGAAAAGTGTCACAGGCGTAGACAAAAAGTGATTAAAACAGTTCTCACAACCGTAATTACACAACAACAACACGACTCGGCGTTCAAGTGACATCACAACGCGCCGCGAAAACGAAAGTGTTATAGAGAACGAAAGTGGACTCTGTGCTACTTCTTATGGTGGCTTCCCATAGGTTGCTATAGCACGAGCTTTAATATTAGCCCTGTACCCTTTAATTAGTCGATCACGCTCGGTTATGTAACGCTCGAAAAGTAAAGTTAACTCTCCTAGGATCTTGATCTGGAATAATATAATATTATGAACATGGAATAATTTTTTGCTTCTCTCGTAAAGAACACTCTTTAGTACAGAATATTTTATTTTATAAATTGGGGACGAACAAGTGGATTGAAGTACATGAATACACCACCCGAAAACGCCGCGTTGCCGGTTTTTAGTGAATTTATCCAAAATTGAAATTGTTTCTAAAAGGAAAATAACCCTATTTTGTAGCGCTGTCCCAAGATGTGTGTATGTAAAATAAAAACTCAGTTGCAAAAATCAAGAATATCTAGACGATATGACCAAGATAAAATACCACAATTTTGATAATGCAATGCAAATCTTTGCGTCATAAACTAGACTAAAACTTTTGGAACTAATTAAGGAGTTTTATCGTAATTAATAATGAGTTTTAATTTAGAAAGTACTTGAAGACAACGAGTTTAAGCGTCGCAATCAAGGTCGGATCAAGGTAGTGCGAACTTTTTCTGTTTCCGCTTTCACAATCAATGGGAAAGCACCCTAAGGAGTAAAACAAGTGGCCTAGAAAATCATAAATTAATGTCGAGTACGTATTATGGTAATTTTCTTTAAAGTGTCTATATTATGTCGAAGTGATTACATGGATCCAGGTTATCTTGAGTAGGGTTGCCACTCATAGAAAAGAGCTTTATAAATATTAGGAACTTATTTATTTATTTCATATACCTACTTCTTAACCTACAAGGGCAGGGCATAAAAAGAAGCTCGGTAATACACTATTCACGTATCCTGAGAAATTGATAGATAATATATAAATGCCTCAGTATTTTCCCGTATGAACTATGTTACAAATACCTCTACTTTTGTGTGCAAAGAAGCAGGAAGTATTTAGTACTTTATAACTAGCTGAAATACACCATGACAAATGATAAGTGTCGAATGTGAACAAAACACTCGATGAAAGCAATAATTACACAACAATAATGCGGATTCGTGAAGTCACAGCACGCGCCGGCGAAACCGAAAGTAATATAGAGACCGAAAGTGGTCTTCGTCCCACTTCTCTAGATGAGTGGCCGGCGCCAATGTGCTTGCAGCTTTATTTTGTTTTAATAAGAGACGTCTGTAAACAGTACTATCACCTAAACTATCTCAAACTGTAATGTAAAAAACACACCTTGTGTTTATTTTACTTTATGAAATAAGTCATTATTAGCAGAAGGACTTTTATTATAGAGTTCGTAAATGTATATTGGTATTATACTTAGTAAATGAAAAACATTATCACCCTAAGCCCGCCAATCCGCATTGGAGCAGTGTGGTGGGTCTGCGCTTCATATTCACTCTCCTATAAGGAGGGAGGCCTCACCATGATTACCCTTAGGCTTGCTTTTGCTGTCAAACAGTCTGTTTTGTATGGATTATCAGTAAAATACCTGAGTATTTTAAGCCCGGGCTGAATACCTTAGCCTCAGATTGAAGGTGATGTTATAGGCAATGGTTTTCAACAAGACGATTGTTTGGACAATTTTTACTAGAAAAAATATACTAACTAGGGAATTAATACATCAATAAAGCTGTGCAATGAAGATTTTTGTTTTTGAGCTTTTACTATAAAAATAAGCAATTAATGGATATCACAAACAGGAAGATGGAAAACTGACGACATTAATATATTTTGTATAATCATTTTATGTACAATACATATCGTAAGTTATTAATTTCTCGGTAACGAAGTAGGAAGTGTTTTGACTTAAGGCGGTACCGCAGCATCTTTACATTGGGCCATTGTGGTGATGAATTGAGTCATAAGTATCTTGATTTGGTTTGGATATCTTTATTAATTTGAAAGATTTCCAAAGATTTGCACGAGTACCTAAATCATCGCGCAAAGAGAGAACAAGCACACTTTTCCATATTGATGTAATCGTAATTTTAGTTTATTTAAGCAAAAGACAAAAATATTGATATTTCTTATCAAGCAGGTAAATAAGAACAGCCGATTGATGTAGGCATCTTTCGCTTCGGCTACGAACTCGCACAAAGCGTGTGTGATATTTGAAAAGCCAAACCAATGTTGTCCATCGGCTGATAATGATGATGATGAGATGTGAACAACAGTATCTTTTCCGCGGTGGCCTCTTAAGCTTTTAGCATAAGGTGTGTTTTTAACATAACAATAAAAGTGCGGTTATTTTATTACTATTGTATTGACAATAAATAAAACTATTAATATCAATGTGGTAGATATATATATTCCACCGACTTTTAAAATGAGTATTTTAACGTTTAAACTTGGGACACTGTTTTCATTTATTTGTTTTTATATTGTATATATTTTTTCCCAAATTCAGAGCTGTCCATATAGTTATAGATAAAAATGCTTATATTTGTTGTCTGTCAATTCCGAGACATCTAATAGGTACCAACATGTAATGTTTATAAATTATTATTACTTATCAACAAGTTGGTAAATTTCATCCTCATGACTGCTATCACACCTGATGTTAAGTGTTGATGCAGTCTAAGACATGTAATGTTTATAAATTATTATTACTTAATCCAACACGTTATTAAATTTCATCCTCACCATCTTGATGCCTGGTATAAAGTACTGTATCCGCGATTGAAATGTACGTAAAAGCAACATCAAGCTGTCGATCCAATCCTTGAAGCAATAATTAAAAAATACTGTGCAAATCTCGTTAAAATATGTAAGTAGACATTTAAATCAACAATACGCCATGTCTATCATTTAATTGCATAAGTACCTACATACTTCAAGATCGTGACCGGCGTGTTGCTATTTAGGGCGAAATTTACTGCCTCATACGCACCTGTAAGATTAAATGAACTTCTATCCTGGTGTTCCACAATCTTACACGTCAATGTTATGACTGCAGTGATTTTCAAGGGGAAAGTCAAAATAAACACCTCAAAGGCCGGCAACGCATACAGCCTAATAATTATCCTCCTTCCTTCCTTCCTTTCTTTACTCAGGCGTCTCTGATAACTGTCGTTTCAAACTAATTGATAGTAGTTGTTTACATGGGCGGTAATCACTTAAAATCAGCTGATCCGCTTGCTCGTTTGCTCGCTATTTTTATTAAAAAAAATGTATCAGGCGTGATTGAAATGTACGTAAAAGCAACATCAAGCTGTCGATTCAATCCTTGAAGCAATAATTAAAAAATACTGTGCAAATCTCGTTAAAATATGTAAGTAGACATTTAAATCAACAACAACAACAATACGCCATGTCTATCATTTAATTGCATAAGTACCTACATACTTCAAGATCGTGACCGGCGTGTTGCTATTTATTAATAAGCAGAAGACGAAATTTCATGATTTCACTATTTCCTGATCTCAATTACAGGCAGCAGCCTCAATACGTATGTCCTTGATGATTAAATCAATTTTTATGCTGTTGTTATACAATGACCTTGACACGTCACATGCTAATGACTCCAGTGATATTCAATTGGAAACTTCAATAATAATTCGATTACTCGATCCTTGAAGTTTATATAATCGATTTTTCCCTGCAAGTAATTACAGCCTAATAATTTTTTCCTCCTTCCTTCCTTTCTTTACTCAGATTACATACTTGACCCCAAAAAAAAATAATTGTAGTTTACAAACTAATTATAGAAATCACTAATATTACATTAGTAGCCTCGCTTAAAAAATTAAAAATGTAGAGTAGATTTCGGTTCCCGGAATTGAGATGCATAAAAATAAATAGCAACACCATAACAAATCAAATAAAAGCAAAATGTTCTACTACCTTCAATAGAGGCTTGAATTCGCGACTAAGTATGTTCATATTGTTATTCTAATTTATTGTCTTGCATGCCTACAATGGTCCGTGGTTATGGCTCGTATTGTAGTGTATCATATTTAATTCGATTAGTGACTTGATCGTGACCAACGCGGTCAGATTTGCCGCATAATTTCTAACTTCCGATTCCTGGTCATTATTATAGATCCTTTTTGATGTTATCTTTCAAATAGCTGTTCTATTTTTTCAAAGGTAGGAACCGGATGCTTACAGAACAATAAATAAGTATGTAGCTACTGTTTATTTTACTAGTGTTTGACTGTCTATCATAGACATAAATATTTATGCGCTAAGTTATGTTTAATTAGAATTTGATTTAACATTAAATAAGAACGAACATTTTAAAATCTTAGCTAACCTATATATTTAGTATGTTTATTAATACGCGTGCTTAACAGCTATTAATCGAATAATGATCGACATCAGAGCGTGCAATGAATTGAATATTTTTTATTATCGGCTTCAAATTAATTAATAAATTAATACGGTTATGATTCAGCAATAAGCATTGTTGCCAAATAATCTGATTTAAATTTATTACATTTTATTTATTGTCTGTAATGAAGTCAATCTTGCAACCATACTAATTGCATCATGGCGGCGCGGCGCTCGGAAGCGGGAAGGCATGTTATGTCACAGCGATTGCGTGACTTACAATAAGGGGGAATGTAGACTTTAGCCTAGAGGCTATGTGTGTACAAAGAACTGATTGATAGGAAAATTAGAAGAAAAGTAAATGAATTACAAAACATTTGTATACATTGGTTCAAATGTTTTGTATAATGGTAGGTACATTGGAACACGAAGCGATAAACAGAATTTAATATGTACATAAATACCTGAGAAATCAACAAAAGATAGAAGGCTTGTGTTACTTTATATTGTTTATTATGATTAAGTACGTCTCCTTTTACGTTTGTTTGAGTGAATATACTATCATTAACATTTAATAATAATCGTTATAACGTCGAACACGTACAAAAAGCCTGCGTGGTGAATCTAAGCTCCAAATCCATTTCTATAAGAAGATAAGCCTGATTCTGTAGCAGGAAATTCAAAAATGTTGATAATATCAAATCAATTGGTAAAGTTAGTACTTAGAATCTTTCGAATTTAATCCTTTATTTGTCAAGCTATAGAGGTGTATGTTAATAAAAGAACGTTTCTTGTTTCTCGGCCGGCCATTTATAGTTACGCGTATCTGTTAATAATTTCGCAACTAGCATAGTAAGCGGGGTTTATTTTGTATGTCATACAAGTGTCAAGTTCATACTTGATCATAAAGAGCTTAAATTATGAGTATGAGTCTTCCGGGACATAAAATTTCGATTGTACACGACAAAAAACTTGATACTCGTGAAGATTTTGTCGCGTACACTTTTGGATTCACACGTATTTTATGCTTTTTATATTATTTTTAAATAATCAAAGTACCGCTCGCAGTTTGGAAGGTCGCATCTCGTTGATCACATTTAGATTTTAAAGATAAAGAATAACGTTTCTTTAAAAATTATACCTTGTAATGTGAAAATATCTTGCCAAGTAACACAAAAAAGCATGTTTAGGATTGTTCTGTTTTTATTCAGAATTAAACAATAAGAAAGTCTCATTGAAAAATTATGATAAAATATGTTTGCTTTTCTTAAAAGCAAAAGACTCTTTTCCTTACTCCCTACTGCGTAATGATTTGATACCGATTCTTGGGTATTTAAAACTATAGACTATTTACGGTTAAACCGTTTAATGCTTTGTACAAGAGTATTTATTTGCGCGTTTGCCCTTTACCCAGTAACACAAATAAAGGCGTGCAAAAAGTTGAACATTCGTAAAACTTCGATTCAAGTAAAACAATACTTCTTACTACGCTAACAAAACGCATTTTTGAATGGCGAACCTATGGCGCATACGTCAAATTTGCTTAGATTTGACATTGGTCGTGCACTCCGAGACAATACGCGAATCGAATTTTCATTTAAAATTACACTGTCAAGTTGTACAATTACTCACTGGATCTTTCAAATAGAATTAGGAAATTATTTTTACAAGGGCAAGTCAATACAGTTATGTTCGATTCCGTGTTGTTAACTCAATCATAGACAAAATAGAAGAAAGCTATTGACAGTTTTGACATGCTCACGTGTCGCGGAAACGGGAAGTCAATTGTTTACTGCTTCCGGCGTTGAATTATTTGGGAGGTTAAGACTGAATGTGAATATTGTTGAGTATGTTTGAGGAGACGTTATCGGTGGCTGCTCAGTCGGACGTGCAAGATTTATTCAAGGCCCGCGCTAAGCACGTCAACCTACATTTTCAAACAATACAAACGATAATAATTTGTTGCTAACAGTCACGCTGACGCTGTATGGGCGTATACATGTATTACGAACAGTAACTACCCAAAAGATTTACTACTACTTTAAACGCGTTTGTCTATTAGATCGATTCTACATTACATATATTTTCTTCAATAAAATACTTTTCTTGTTACATAAACAAGTCTAACCAATTCCAGCTAAACTGGAGTTGAGCTAAATACCTAAAATAATGAAAAAAAAGTTGAGAGGTGTCAAGGGACACCCGGATGGAACGAAGTTAATTCGATTAATTAGTGAAGGAATTGTAATAAAATTTTATTTTTTTTAAGTAATAATAATATTTGTTGTTGTACACCGAAACACCAGAGGGCGCCACGAAAGCGCGAGACAGCATACAGCGCGGGCGCCCCCCGCCGCTCACGCGCACACACATCAAAGGCGGCGGCAAGATCCTTTGATCAAAAAGTGTCGTGACAACTTTTCGTACGAATTTTTTCTGTCTAGCCCCCTTTCACAAGGCGCGATAAGGAACTTCGTTCCAAAATTCAATGTATTTTAACGAATAACAAATCTTCAGGTTGTTACCTTTCCTGTAACCTTATTCTGTATTTTTTTCTAAACTCTATATTTAATGGTTACGATTCGTCTCTTTCTCTTATTGTCTACAGTATTTATCAGACAGAGAAATAAGTACGAATAAGAAATGTAGGTCCCTATTCCACCAGTGTTGCGCAGACGTACCTACGTAATATTGCCCCTATTTAATATAATATATTAAATAGGGGCCTTACACCCTTGATTTCTAAAAGAATAAGTAGTTCTACTAAAAATAAATATTGTTTGAAAAACCATAGACCTAAGTACATACATGGACACAAAATCTCCTTTTTTTTAGTCGCTAATAAAGTATGCCAACATCTGCTACTCGGGAAACCAAGTGCAATAGATTTGATATTTTAATTCGAGTTATAAATTCACCCAAAATGGCATTACTACGACCGCCTTCCTGCAACCGCCGACCACAAACACAGAGCATTTCATAACCGCTGCAACACCCGAGCGTGGGCAGCAACTAGCAACTGCAGCAACGGTACATTTACTATTTGCAATTTCGTTTTTTTTTCATGTTTAAATTATTAACAAAGCTCATTTTTGAATTTCAAAAAGAAATATTCGGTCACACGAGTTACTTACTAACCCGTAATAATGAAATTTACCAGTGACTTCGTGGCGACCATGAACGATTCGCTTTATTAAACCTTCTTAGTAGATGAAAACCACATTAAAAATCAATTTATATAAATTAATATAATTAAAATATTCAAATGTATAGATGGCAGGAATCTTTTTTTATTTTACGTTAAAATTAAAAATAAACATTGTTCATTCAAAATTGAGTTCCTTGGAAGAAAGAAAAGCATAGTTTCAAAGCCTAACCCGGGACTCGAAGTTAGTACTTACCTCATGATACGAATCCACATAAAATAACCATTGGACAAATGGGCTCTAAATAAACGGAACCGAATATTTCATAGAGCTTTTTTCATATATATTTAATTAGAAGAAATATATCGTCTTTAAGTTTTGTTTAAAAGTAATGATTTTCATTAAAATATAACAGAATTCTACACAGTTTAAAGTGCTAATTAAAATGAATGAATTTAGGAAATATTAACATAACAAACAAAGTTGCTTACATGCGACATCCTCGAGAAAGTTGCTAGTTGGGTTGCACAGGATGCACAACTTAGGAGATTCGCGCTCAGTGAAATTTAACAATTAGCAACATTATTAAGATTCACTCGCTTAGCTTCCGTTCTATACATAGCCTACTATATTTATATATTTGTCTATGTTTGCTGTTTTAGTAACCAGTTAAGGAGTTCTGTTATTTAAAAAAAAAAGACTACAATGGTAATCCATTCTCCTTCAGCCTGCCTCCTCCTCGTTGGTTCAGTCGTTAGCCTGTGCGACCTCAGATCTTGAGGTCCCAGGTTAGAAATCTAGTAGAGTAATAAAATATTGGGTTCTTAATTTTTTTTGTAACAATTCGAAGGGTATGATAAGTTATTGGTTCCAGTCATTGGAGTGGGTCTAAACTCCAAACGACCCCTCCCCTCTTCAATAGGAGAGCTACATGAGAGAAAAGAGAGACAAATGTAACACAGTTGATAGGTATCCTAAGTTTGTACTCTTGGAAAAATATTCTTAGAAAAAACGTCCTACTAATATTAAAAACGCGAAAGTTTATGAGGATGTATATTATAAGGAAGAACGGATTTGACACTGAAACTTCATACAAACTTCATGAAACTTCATAAAAACACAGCTTCAACATAAGAATAACAAATAGGTTATTGATATCCCGAATTTTTTACTTGAACGGGAACTACGCAGGCGCCCTCTAGTATATCCATGAAATTCTTTCATACCCCGAACCCAAGACCTTATTGTAGGCCATAGTCTAACGTATCATAAAACCAATGAGACATCTCATATACAGTTATTGCGTAATTAATTAATTACTTACATTTTTATATACATCTGATATTTACATACAGCAGAACTTTAACACATCTAATTGAGTTGTGTAATCGTAAATACACAAAGATACTGTTTATACGAAACACGTGTACAAAAGACCCAATACTCGTGTATTGGCAATTATATTCGCACATGTCTCGTTGTTGACACACAATTATGATCCTTATTGTCATGCGATAAGAGTTTTCATCATGTGATTTGAATTTACTACTAACTCTCGTAAAGCTAGTTCCACACGAACTACAAAAATTTATTTAATCTTTTCAAAGTACATGAATATGAATGAATATCAACGATAATTTAAAACAATACTTTAGGTTGTATATGATTATTCTCAATTTTTTTTCTTTTTGAAACAGCGGCTTATTAAATGTCTGGCGTAGTCTGTAAATGGTTTTGTTTTGCTTTCTCATGTCAAAATTATAAAGAGAATCATTGACAATTAATAACTTTTTTTCACTATTAGTTTATCTGATTTTCATCAAATTTAAAATCTTTTCTATTTAGAACCGTGTTTAAATTAGACTATCCGTTTGGGATTACGTTGTCACAAACAGCCATACCATAGTCTCATTATTATTGATTGCCGAGTCTTCCGAATTAGTAGTACAGTTACTAAAACAGAAAAACTTGAAGTTTGAAAGGTGCTTTAGACCTACTTGATAAAATTAATTAGTATTTGATAATATAAAGTCGGCGTGGCTCGTGTGCGAGTAGCCTCCCACTCATTTGTGCAGTGCAATGACAAAAGGTTTCTAATCCAGTCCAAGATCAAACCCGAAGGTTTCGCGGTTAAATGAAATAGCTTTTGCGTAATTACCGTAATGGTAGTGCACAATACTTTGTAGCGCGCTCGTTTCGTTGCTTTTGTATTGCGCTTTTAGTAAATTCGGCCGAGGATTGAAATGTCTACAAATCATTTTTTTGTTTCTAAATTATTTTTTGACTCAAATATAAGATATTTTTTAGATCTGAACTGATTAGTATACATTTGCTTGCTACGGCCAATATTAAATAAACAAAGCTTTATGGTTAAGTAACGCTGTAAGGTTAAGTAAGGCTATTTGAGAACGGTGTATGAAATTATTCCGAATGTATTGTTCCATTTAGTGCAAGACAAACGGACAGATAAAAATTTAAAAACTGTTTTTTTTTTCATTAACCTACGAGTAAATCCCTTTCGGACTAAGTCACTGATGTCTACTAGTATAGAACATATAACTAAAAATAAAACCGACTCAAAACGCACTAAAAAGTAAAAAATAACTGTGTAATTTAGTTGATTTAATTTATTTAAGCATAACTATGAAGTCGGTGCCAGCAAACTTAAGGAACATTTATTTAACGTAGTAAAGCAGTTTGTGGGTTCTAGGTAATGTCCTTAAAGTAGAAACCTTGGCTGGCACCGACTCCTAGATTCGCCACGTAACGTACTCGTACTATACTGTCATAGTATATTTTACGGCACTTGTAGCCAAAAAGCTACCGATACTTACACAAAAACCGAAATCGCTGCAAGTGTGCCTATAAAATTTGAAGAGTTCCTTCCATTTCCCCAGGATATCATCATCAGATCCTAACATGATGACAAGGGGATCACCTTGGAAGAGTTTTTAATTGTCTTTTCTAATAAAAAAGGAATTATCAAAATCGGACAACTCTGTAAAAAGTTATGCGTGGTCATACATAAAAAAATATATGTGTCGAATTGAGAACCTCCTCCGTTTTTTTTCGTCGGTTAATAAATGGCTGAACACTTAGTAATTTTTCCGGCTTCACAAACTATAGCTATTTATATAAACTTTGAAACATCTGATACATATTGAAATTCGATTAATGTATAGGTGTCGATTAAACATAAATAATATGGTTAAGTTAACAAATTTCCTGCTAAACGTTGGCTCAGAACAATGGTGCATGGAAATCCTTACAGGAGACGTATGATGAGTAGTGGGCGTCCAGTCAGTCAGAGCTGGGTGTGGAATCTAATTTATTACCAGATATTTAATTTATAGCCATCTTGCCTCTACAGGAAGTTGCATTGTTGGTTTTTGACCCTTTTTATTCGATTGACTTATATTTTATGTATTAATAAATTGAGTTAAACGGACTTATATTAGTTTTTAATTGACTTAATGACCTCCACGAGTAATTAACCTTTGACCAATAAATTATAAATTCGTCTCATCAATTGTATATTAATTTATACAATTAAATAAGTGTTAAAATAAAACAGGTGGACAACGTGATGGAGTTTCCCAGCATATTAATTAGATTAACTAAAATAGACATTTATAATAATTATTTTTGTT
Organism: Mycalesis mineus; assembly: GCA_034621355.1. Lineage (NCBI taxonomy): Eukaryota > Metazoa > Arthropoda > Insecta > Lepidoptera > Nymphalidae > Mycalesis > Mycalesis mineus. The sequence goes on from CM067882.1 coordinate 16,087,516, forward strand.
TGCATTAAGATATTTACTGTTAATTTATGGCATGAATTTATTAAGAATAACATGATTATCAATCTTCCTGAATTTTACATTTTTAAGTCAAGAAATAAAAAAACACTAATTACAATGAACACACTCCCTCTATTTCGTCCGCGTCAAAACCCTGAACCACGTACATTTTGATAAAAATCTATAAATTAGGGCCTAAACTCCCCCTAACCTATAAGAAGGGAGGCCTGATCTTGTGATAGGGGGGATGAAAATTATCCCCAAAATAATAATAAGAGGGTACATTTTCTTGAAGTTGTAAATCCATTAGGTAATATAAATTAGGTTAACGTTGAACAACCAGACGATTTCCTTCATCGAATAATTTATGATTTCAGCAATATGGACCATTAATAATAAAGCTATTTAATTATTATAACGCATTACTTAACAAGTAACGTAACAAGAATTATATAATATCATTGCGTTATCTCTATTAATTTCAATGTTAGTTATACATGCAATTTTTATGTTTGTTTTAATAATAATATTCTATATTATTATATATAAACAAATATGAATTTCTCTGTTTAGTTATAGAATATTGGTTATTCCACATAGAATTGACTAAAATCTTTTATTTGCGTTCCAGTCCTAAGTCGGACTATAGAGTATTTCTCAATATCTACATTTAAAAAATTTGAAGATGAGTATCTATTTTTAGTAGATAATAGAGGTAGGTACTCTATTATCTACTAAAAATAGAAAAAAAAATATTATCCGGAGTTTATCATGGATATTTAAAAAAAATAAACCCTTAAGTAACACTTTTCAATAAAAACTAAAAAGAAAAAATATGCCTGTCGGTTAGTGGTGATTATTATAAGACTATGCCAAACAGCTTAAAACCCACACGGAGTACTTAACCATGAGCTGGTTTATGTAATGTGGATTAAATCATATAGATGTCGCGTCGCTGTATGAACAAGCTGTATAAACATAACTAATGATTTTGTCGTCATCGTCAGCCGCAGATGGACGTCTACTGCTGGACAAGGCCTTTTGCAAAGACTTCCAAACACCGCGGCTTTGAGTGACTCTGAGCTTTCTTATGAGGCCAATATTGGTTTGGGTTATTAAACATTTCGGACATACTTCTACGCTAATAAAAATAATGGATTTAATTCTATCGAAAGTTCTAGTTTTAAAAAATAACTCCTGCATTTTTTAATATTTAGCATTGAGATCAAACATAAGAAATATTATGCCTAATACTCAAACAGATGGACGATCACCGACGTCCGCTACGAGTAAATATAATAAATACGTTGTTACATCAACACTTAGAAACGCTAAGTGCGCTTGTGAAAATGTACTATTGCATCGCAGTTTGAACTGTAAACTGTTTAACCTTGCACGCTTGCGGTTTTAGCAAACATTAACAGAAAATATTTCGATCGCCAAATTTTAACGGCATTAACTTTCTCATTGTAAGTTCGACGACTCGATGAACAATAGCTTACATCTGAAATAAAACCCATCTTTTGAATCACTAAATTATACCTAAAGGAAAGCATTAATGAGGTCTACGTTGGGACCAGCTTGACCAATGAATACCTATTTACTTTTACCTTTACCTAAGTGTTGATGATTATAGGATCTAACAGAACAACTGCCTCGTTGGCCTCGTCTTTAGGCAACTGGTCCTTAGATTCTGGGTTCAAGTCCTGGGACGTTCTAAGAAATTCTAATAAACACAGTGTATTTTGCGCTCCATGCTTTATGCAAAATGATAAGCCGGCAGTTCGGGTTATTAACACAAACCAATCCATTATGATTGTTACAAAATAAAAACATAATCACCCTCAGTTTTCTAAATTGTCTAACACGAACGTTTTTAAATTGTTCTCAAAATTAATTTTATTTAATAACTTAACTTTAAACTGTTAATTACAGGCTTAAAATAGAAGGTGTTTTCTTAAATTTACTTAATCACCCTAAGCCCACCAGCAGCAGCGAGGTCTAAACTCCATATAATATCTCCTATAAGTCGCGGGCGTCTACTAGTGAAAAATATACATACAGTAGGCAATTACTAAAACTAAGACCGGACAATGAACGACTGTATTTCTCTACAAGAACTATTACGGCTTACCGCAGTAGCTTCACAATAAATTATTTAAATTAAGTTGCGGCTTCAGACGTTGCTATATCATTATTTTTTATAGAATCACGTACACATTTAAATAAGCAACTAGCTTTTGCAAAAGATATTTCTGTTTCACTTAAACATAGCATAGATAGAGCTACTCTAGACTTAAAAAGAAAAAGACCTGCATTCGTCGGAATCTTTCATCTCATCTTTTGAACAGAGTATTATTCCCTTTTCCTTTCAACTAAGAGTGATTATGAAATGTTAGTCCAAACGCGGGGATTGAACCTTTTAGAGACCCTTAAACGTGAAGTTGTTAAAGCATTTTAAAATTGAAAGGCATATGTCGAAATTTAAGAGTTAAGTAATAAAAATAAAACAGTTTAGTACCAACATGACCTTTCAATGGATACTTAATTAAAGATCTTTATATCTTTTAAATAATATCAAATCAGTTGTTTCACATCTGCGCGCTGCATGCGTACATTTCAACTGGGCCCTTACGTAAGGTCTAACTAACAAATATCATGTTACAATAGTTAAGTAGGTCTCGACCGATGAAATCTAGAATTAATTTAAAATAACTATTGATTTCTTGTGAAATACAATAGCGTAGTACTAGTTATCTAGATTAAGAGGTCAGTAAATTTTAAGTTTAGTTTTAATCGTGACTTTACCTAAGTCAAATCAAATAAAATACAATAATTTTAGGTAGCCTTTTTATAGAAGTAGTTATAAAACGTGTCGATTTTGCTAGTAAATAGTGTCTACCATTAACAAATTCATAAAAAAGTCAACAAGAAAACGCAGCAGTTACATACATACATACATAAAATCACGGCTTATTCCCGTAGGGGTATATAGACTCTACATCAGTCCATTCGCCGTAGTCCTTGCATACTTTCTTAGCTTCTTACACTCTCGTTAATCCTTTCATACAAGTTCGTCGATTTAAGGTACTCTTGACCTGGCCATACTTTAAAATTTCCTGAATTTGGTCCAGAAACATTCGCCCAGGTCTTCTCTTTCAACATTTTCCATTTACTCATAAATTTCTTTTGTTAAACGAATTTCATCCATTCTCTATATATGCCCAAACAAACAAAGCAAAACGCAGTTGCTCTAAAATATAAATATATGTTGCTATTACCAATTTACTATTTATTTTATTCTATATTGTAAAGCCGAAAACTTATAGTACATTTTTTCAGTGAAGAATTATTCATAAAAGCTTATCAATATTTTATAAATAGGTATTACAAAGTGACTCGCCATTTTCACACATTATTAATTAAAATCTGCCAAATGACATCATTACACATTAAATACGGAAAACAAGCTTATTCTGGGAATATATTTACGTCTTTGTGGCTATTTGCGAAAGTTCGTGGAATTTTCAAGAACTAGTTTTTTCGTTAAATGACGACTGTTATTAATTTTTTTGTCCTTTAAATTACCTCGGAAAAACAGAAGACTCAACCGTAAATAATATTTAGAATATAACTAATTGTTATCAGATTAATGTCTAGATATGTATAAAACAAAGTCCGGTTAATTACACTATACATTTGTAACTAAAAACAGCTGGAACAAATGGTTTTTACATAACTAATATTTTCCTTTCTTCTTTAAAGAAGCTTATCAAGTAAAGCTTTTAGTACTAGATAGGTATTTATATAAGTATTATTGGGAACGAACCCAGGACCCCTCAGATTTAAACTACTTTAGTTTCTAACTTTAGTAGCCTCAAATTTCTATATCCACTATCTTTTATACACTTTTATGACTTTATATTAATGACTTTAATTACTGACAATAACAAGAAAAACAAACTAATTCAAGATACAATTTTAATTGGTTGCTTAATAATAATAATAATAATAATAATAATAATAATAATCTTTATTGCCATGAAAACAATATACAAAACAATTACCGGTGGTCTCCACACTAGGGAACCTGTATCGTGGAGACCTTAGTCGATTAACAAATTTCAGGGTAACTATGGACTAATTGAAAATACTAACTAAATTAATAATAAAAAAAAAAAAAAACTAAACATAATAAATAAATATATGAATTAAATAATTACACGTGAATTTGACCTAATAAAATATATATATAAAAATGAAACAATTAACGTCTTATTTTAGAAAAATAGGCATACAATGTGCTCTGTATTATAATATCGTAGTTAGTATGATTTATTCAGCGATTAGTATGTGCTCGGTATCTATGTAGGGTAGGGTTTTTAACCAGCATGTTATAATTTTTTTCGCTTCATTTGTTGTGCATTTTCTAAGATTGCAGAACTTTGAAATTTTGTTGTAGACTTTTGCAATCACAAAAGGCCCAAAACGCCGAGCAAAGGCTGAGTTTACGGCTGGCAAATCTACTAAGACAACTCTTCGCTTGAAGATTGCGTCTGCGTTCGGAGATAGTAAGATCTGTTTATGTTTGAGAACAGCAGCCTTCAGTAAAAATAGTTGTCGGATAGTAAGCACATTGGATTCTTTGTAAAGAAGTGATGTTGGATATTTAAAAGGCTTTTTGAGCATGACTTTAAGAACTGATCTCTGTGCTCGTTCTGCATTGAGTAAAGTGGTTTTAACAGCACCTCCCCAAGACAGTATACCAAAGCTAATGATAGATTGACATAGGGCTATGTATATCTGTTTTAATATGGTTACATTTGCAACGTCACGTAATTTTCTCATAATTCCTGTGACTTTCCGGATTCTATTTGAAAGAGTTACAATGTGGCACTTAAAAGAGAGATTTTGATCAAGCTGAATCCCAAGGTACCTTATAACGTTGACCATGTCAATCTCTTCACAGCTACATGTGTATCCACTGGAACTATGAGTGATGCCGCAGTTGTGGATTTGAAGTCTTTGACTGTTTTTAGAGTTTGGGGCAGTTAATGCGTTTTTGTGGAAGCACATATATTTTGTTTTCCCAATATTTAACGTCAGCAAATTTCTGTCAAGCCATCTTGAGATTTCAAAGATTCCCTTCTCAGTATTATGGTACGCTTCAGCCCACGTAGAACCGTGGAAAATCAAGGCAGTGTCGTCGGCGTAGCATATGATGTCAGCATTTTTAAGTGGTAGGTTGTGAATGTCATTTATGTATAGGATGAAAAGAGTTGGACCAATTATGCTGCCTTGTGGAACACCAAAGTTAATGTTTTGTATGTTGCTTTTTAGAACTCCTATTTGAGTGCACTGTCTCCTGTTAGATAAGTAACTTCTAAACCACTCAAGTGGCGTACCTCTGATACCGTTACATTCTAATTTCCTTATCAGTACAGATGTAGAAACAGTGTCAAAGGCTTTCGCAAGGTCTAGAAATAAACCTATGCATCTCTTCTTCTGATCTAGGTTTTCTGAAACCAAAGAGGTAAGAAGAAAGACAGCATCTTCAGCTGACTTTTTTAATCTAAATCCAAATTGTCTTTCCGACAGGATATTATGATGCTCCAAAAATGTTATTAGCCGATTATTTACTAGTTTTTCTAACAGTTTTGAAAACGTTCCTAGTAAGGAAATTGGGCGGTAGTTTTGAGGTAAATCTTTTGGACCTGATTTATGTATAGGACAGATCAGAGCAATTTTCCATTCATCGGGAAATACTCCTGTGCTCAGGCTTAGGTTGAAAATTGATGTTAAAGGACAAATGATAACTTTCCTTAATTCTTTAATTAGCTCATTATTAATATCATCAAAGCCTGACGACTTTCCATTTTTAAGTTGTGAAATCAGTGTTTCGACTTCAATTTCGTCTGTAGGAGTCATAAAGAATGAGTTACATGTAGAGTTATTTATTTTTACATTAGCTGCTATTTTTCTTTCAGTTTCTCCAATTTTTGATAAAATATTGTTTGCTAGATTTTGGCCTAAAGTGGAAAAGTAGTTGTTGCAGGAATTTAGAGAATCTGCTTGCTGAGTATTCCCGAGTAGATCATCAATTTTTGGGTGGGGTGTTCTTAAATTAAGTATATTTTGTATTGTTTTCCATAGTTTTTTTGAGTTTTTGTAGCTTTGTTCCAGTTCTTTCTTTTCGTAGTCAGATTTCAGCTTTCGAAGCAAGTCGTTGCAAAAATTACGGTACCGTTTGTAGATTATTTCTATTGTTACATTTTGCATGTCTGATCGATATTGCTTGTGAAGTTTGTCACGATGTTTCATGCATTTCATTAAACCTGGTGTTATCCATGGTTTGAGGTTAAACTTTGAGCGTGTTAGCCTGATAGTTTTAGTATGTAACCGGATAACATGCGATAAACGAGTCATAAAAAATTTTACTGCTGCATTAACATCGGCAACATTATATATATATGACCAGTCTTCATTTTCTAGGTCTTGAATTATGGCTTGAATATTTCGCTTTTTTCTTGTGCGAGGTAATCTATCAGAATTCGTTTTTAGAATAAGTCCTGTCATAGAAATGTCGTGGTCAGTTATGTCAGAGTTGCATATTATACCTATTGCTTTCTCTGAAGACCTTATCATAATATGATCCAGACACGAGTCTCCTCTAGTTGGAGTGGAAATGCAAGGTTGTAGACCATGTTCTGCTATCAGGCAAAGATACTCTGTACAACTAGGGTTATTAATAGAAGGAATGATATTAATATTAAGGTCCCCACAAATTACTAGGCTTGGATGTTTTTTTAAACCTTCAAGTAGTTTGTCAAGTGATACGATAAATAGATCAGTGTTTCTTGAGGCAGGCGAGCGATAAATCCCAACTAAAGTAATCGTTCTTTTAATTTCAACGAGAAGACAATCGGAGTCATGTAGTTGCGGTTCTTCTATAGTAGCATTGTGAGATTTTTCCACATATACGACAACGCCGCCGTTCTGGTTTCTTACTCGAGAAGTTGAGTATGAAGTGTAGCCTGGTATTTGGGGAATAAAAGAATTTTGATTTAACCAGCATTCAGTTAGGACAATGACATCTATCTTTGTATTGAGACGCATAAACGTAACATAGAAATTGTCGAAGTTTTTTTCAATGCTTCTTATGTTAAATGTCAAAACTTTAAAGTTATAGAGTGACAGCAAGTTTTTACACGCTTCTGGGTTACTTATAGTGAGACAATCATACTGCATTGAGTCTAAAATTCTGCCTGTGTCATCTGGATCCATTATAACAAAATATAGGATTTTTTACAATAAGTTGGTATAATACAGAGAGAAAAAATATAGGTTTAGGTGTTTCTATTGTGTTTAAAGTAAAATTAACTGCGCACTGATCTGCTGGTAAATATATATAGGTTGCGAAAATAAGTAGGTAGTATAATATATGACCTGTCACTGTAATGAAGAGCAAAGCAATGTTATGTGTGTGGACGAAACTTGTCCATAAAGCAGTTTTGTATATAGTTGATATTATAAAGAATAGCCACATAAAAATAAAATTAAGAAAGTTAAAAATACAATTGACATACTTATATAAAATGGAAAAATTATAAAAGTCTGGCAAATTATAATACTGGTGTATTGTTTGGAACTGCTTCGGTTTTATTAGGAAGACGCGCCAGTTCTTCTTGACTGCGGATAGCAATAGCAGGCTTCCCTTCGCGCTCTCGAACATGAATTGTCCCGTTGTGGCACCAGCAGAAAGCGTATCCCAGTTGTTTTGATTGGATTCTGCAGTCACGAAAAAATACCCTGTTTCTGTGTGTGAGTCGCTCGTTTATAAAAATCTTTTGTGGATTTCCTGTAAGGTTTAAGTCGGTACTGGTGATATTCCGACGTGATTTGGATGCTTTGAGTAGTTCATCCCGCTTGGAGCGCCGTAGTAACCGTACAACAATAGGTCGAGGATATTTTCTTGCGTTTCCTGTAGCGTTTAGAGCGGAAAGAACGCGCGGGCCTGTGCGAGCAGTCCAATCAATGTCCTGATCTGTAACTTCCACACCAATTTTCTTTGCAATTAGCAAGGCTATGTGTGTTACATTCTCATTGGGGCACTCAGGGATGCCACAGAGTTCAATATCATTTTTTAACTGATTTTGAGATTGTGTGTTTAGTTCTGTCTGTAATTCGCTAATGGTGTATTTTAACGAAATTATTTCTTGGCTCTGTTGTTCGAGGGTGGAAATGCGAGCTTCGTTTGAGGCAACAGAAGTTGCCAAGATGTTAAGCCTCTCATTACTGTGGTTTAAGGATGCTGTAGCCTCCTCTAATCTAATTTTGAGGGAGGATATCTCCTCTGTGAGCTGCTTTACAGCAGATAGGAGGCTTTGCATTTCTGAATTTTGGGAGGTAATAGAAGACTCGTCAGCTGGTACTGGTCTCTTACGAAGCATAGTATTCTGAGTTTCGACACTTGGTCTCACTGTAGTCGAACTATTATCCATACCTTTCTTCTCTTGTGCACTGCATTCAGGGCATAACCAATTGTTTACACGGTCAGGTGTTAGAGTGTTTATATCGATGCATCCATTGCAAAAACGTCTCTTGCAGAGTGATGCACTACAAGCGGTATACAACAAACCTTTAACGCTCTTCAAACAACCAGCGCACTTCATTGTTAACAGAAATGATAAAACGTAAGTAAATCAGATATTTAAATTATTTGGATCACTATTTTACTAATTTTATACTATTTCTTGTATTTCTGCCTATATAAGTGAAATATTTACAATAACTTTATTAAAATATTTTATTTCTGAAAAACTATGACAATGTCAACCGCTGTCGCTTTATAAGTCAATAGTTTTGAGTTTTGAAACATTAAACATTAATCACTTGGGTCAAGAAACTTTTCTGTTGATGTCATAATATTGAACATTTCATTTGAATATCTTTGAAGATTGTGCGACTTAAGTGATTTATATTACGTGTATATTACTTGTACATTGCGAATATTAGTTGACTAAATATTCACCAAAAAAACTTAATTTTCTTGTGTTACAAACAAAGATTATCTTTAACTGTACCCATACAGTTAAAGTTAATATTTGTTTGTAATACAAGAAAAATAAGTTTTTTGGTGTTAACATTTTTCTCTAATAATCTACTTCTTTAGAATTTCGACACAATTTAAACAGAGTCGTCGAGTTGGTCGGTCGAAGGAGATAATTATAACTTTGCTTAACAACTTAACGACGATTTACAGTCAGTCATATCCAAAAGTCACCAGACATTTTAGTTTCGTTAAATTAAATATTCAAAACTGCATAGGGCATTTAATTAACCATATACTGTCAGTGATATTTATTGCCCGACGACTCAGTTAAAAATGCGTCGACTATACAAGGAGTGGTAACTATATTTATTAAACCAGATGTCTTATTATTTTCTTTACAAAACAAGAAATAATAGTCAAGGATGAGGTTAAATTAAATTAAAAAGTTGTAGCAAAAGTGATACAAGTAATATATAAGGAAGTTTCATACTTAATAAAAAGAAGATTTAAATAAGGAGGATTTAAAATTCAAGACAGTATATAAATAATTGAACTAATAGTAAGGAATAAAGAAAAAAATTGAAAGAAGGAAAATGTCGCATTGATTTATATTGATACTGCTGGTACATTTATCAATCGGGCCGCATATTTCCCAATACTAAATCAAAGATTAGATATTATGGAGTTTGCATTAGTATAGTATGTGATTGATGATCCCATAAACCACATAACGGTCCATATGCCCGGTCAATAGACTATCCATGGACTTGAAATAACACTTAGTGTGTTTTGCAATGACTCATGATGAATGGTAAAATCTCAGTTCCACGAATCAGTTGATCTTATTCGTAGTAGTCGCTATAATTTATTGGAGACAGACAAAAATTAATTAGGTAATTTCAATTAATTATCATGGAAAGCCCTGGTGTGGAATTTAGGTACCTGTATTTTTGACAAAGAGATTCTTTAACTTGAAACAGCACCATAACTGTACATCACTTTTTTAAAATAGGAGAAATCATCAAAGGTAACTTGTAATTGATTCGTTAGTTATATTAAATAAAATGAGGAAGGGAGACAAGAAAGTAAGAAAACACAATAAACAATTCGATAATTTTTTTTCAGACCTTGTTATATTTCACTTCGTTACCCAGAGCATTTTTACAGGTATTGCCTTTGCTTTCAAACATTGTTAATATGCAGAAACTAGCAATGTAGATGTATTATTAATTTTATTTTACAAAGGACATTTATTTGGAACTTCCGTATTCTAACTTCTGTTGTTCAAACATTTCTTAAATCAGACTCTCAGTCTTGACTTTTCCTACTTAGGTAAATCAGATACCAAAACACATTTTAGGCAAAATAAATTTAGAAGATTAAATGCCAGAATGTCTTTCATAAAAATATCACGACTATGATTCACGTGTTATTAAACAACTATAATTCATATTGATGATATTTATCTGTAGTTTTTAGGTATGAATTTATTAAACAAGCGATATTTTGATTCAGACAAATAGTATTTAAATTTTCCTATAAGAAGGTTTCACTGTAATCTGTTAATTTAATTCAGGTTCTACAATTCTGGCTTAAAGATTACGAACATAATTATAATATTTTTGGATTCTATAATAGATATGTGCTCAGTAGTGTCGACTATCGACAGCATCAAAATTAAAATAAAATTCGCAGTCGTAAAGGTCTGAGGAAACATTCCAACTGTAGCTTCGGTATGAAGTTAAATTCTGAAATGTTTGCCCTGGAAATGGCTGTCAGTCCGTGCTGGACATAGGCCTTTTTAAGGACTTCCAAACACAAGTTCCTGAGCCGCCTGTGGCCAGCGGCTCCCTGTGATACGTTTGGCGTCGTCAGTCTACCAGTAGATCAGTGGGGGTCGACTAACAGGCGACCAATGTCGACCCCACACCGGAAAGCGCAGTGTTGTACCTACATCATGCTTAACTCAAATATACCCTATCATACAAAAATAGTTCTCCTTTCCTTCTAATGAAACAAACAACAGGAGGTTACGACAAAAGTTCAACGGGCGGGGATTGAACCCTTAACTGTGGAGCAAGGGAACTATTGAGGCTTATTTTACCTTCATGTTCATTGCTCGTATCATGGAATTTCCGCTAAGTTACGTCTTAATACATACTCATAACGTTATACCGTTAGCATTACCTATTCAAGCAAGTGCATGAACTCTAATCTCTATCACGATCTCGCATATGTGAGTTGTTTGGTGAGGAAAAAAATATGCTGTCAGCGAACATTATTATTTGCGCGTAACTACGTAACTGCTTATTGGTATTCCGTATGAAATTGCGTAACAATAGGCAACGGACAATAGGCTTGATTGCAGCTGCAGAGTAGGTGGTGCATAGAGGAAATCATTTTAAGATTCTCGTGTATATTTTGTGGTTATTAACTTCAATTATTATTTTTATCATTTTAAAGCTACGAGTGCTTATACGCCTTATTTTAGTAGTCTAATATAGTAACCCAGTCCATAAAGACAAAAGTTTTTTAGCTTGAAGTATGGCTAGTTCTAATTCAAGATATAGAATAATTTTATTTTTTTAAACTATTGAATATTCAATATTATAGTCCCAAGAATATTTTTTTTGACTCTCATTATTCCTGCAATCTGTCTTGAGACATTCAGCTGGATGTTATGTAATTATTTTAAGGAGTGTTTGGAGCAAGATCCATTAACTTGTCCAATTAATATTTTATACTGTCTATAACAAGACATCTTGTAGTGCTCTTCTCTTGAGCCTTCTAAATTTTTAAGATATTTTAATAATGATAAGTGGCGCTGCAATTGAGATAAATTATATAAAAGTTATGTGTTGGTAACGTGGCATGCATAAAATATAAATAGCACAGTTCCGTTAAGAATAAAGGCTTTACTACAAAAATAGTTATACCAAGTCAAAAGTATAAGACAAAAATATCACTTTATTATTTTAGTTATAATTAATGATATACTTCAGTGGTTGTATTTAAATGTTGTAATTTAATAAATTACTGAGCATTTGACAGAAACAAATTGAAAATTAATTAATATTACAAATAACTGATAGGTATTTTAATTTAAGAACCATGAAGTACGAGAATTGGTGTCAATCTCAAAGGTTAATGACGTAAAAATCGACTTTTGTTTGATTCTAAATTAAATATATAAAATTGACATACTTTAAACTATGAATATAGCTTGATGATGATGATGATTGTGATATTTTTTTTTATTCTAGGTAATGAAATCTAAAATGTTATGAGTAAAATGAAATTCACACCAATTTCGTTTTCTACACGACATATTACCGGGACACTAAATCGCTTAGCGGTATCTTTGTCGGAACGGTGGTAACTAACTACAACCGTAGCTTCCTCCCAGGAAAATCTCCTTTGGCCCAGCCAGGAACCGAATCCACGACCTCATCTTAGAAATTCAACGCGCTTAGCACTGCGCGACCTGGACCTTAAGATCTGCTGACCGTAAACGTATTGACGCCTTCGAGATGTGGTGCTGGAGAAAAATGCTTCGGATCCCGTGGACAGCATTTCGGACCAACGCATCTATATTGTCTAAGCTTAAAATTAAAAAAAGACTGTCAACCATCTGCCTGAAGCGAATTCTGAAGTACTTCGGACACATTGCCAGGAAACATGGAGATTATCTCGAGAAACTAAGTTTCTGGCAAAGTGGAAGGAAAAGGCCGCGTGGCCGCAGCCCCATGCGTTGGTCTGAGACCCGTACCCACGCCACATTTTGAACATGATTAAAGACGGAGGCGGTCACAACCCTCATCAATGAGAAAATTGACGAGAGGAGGAGGACCACCGCGCCACGGAGGCCGTCAGAAATTAATAAGACGAATTCACTTGCATTTGGGCGCAGTAAAAATCTAATTGAGGTTATAACTTTACACGTGCATACTACTCTGTGCACAAAGGGTGAGTGACCTATTTCACGCAATATATTTAACTACTACCTGCATTTATTATTCATCTCGTAAGCTAAGGTTTCATTTACATGTGCCAATTATTTGTTTGAAATGAGACCAATATTTGCATAGACCTTATGTATAGTAACTAAAGTCTACCAGCCCGAAGGCTCAGTTTCCTGCTCAACATTATGTGGGTACTTATTTCGACAACTAGTATCTAATACTATACTCTAAAGGCGAAAGTTTGTACATAAGCGTGAATGTACTTAATCATTTTTATGATGATGCGGATTGTGACATAATTCTGATATTTTGTGTTTTTTTTTTTTTTATTCTCTTATCTTAGCAATATGGGTACCAATTAAAAGGTCGCAAAAAGACCATTTAAAAAATATAAATATCATAAGCGTGAATGTACTTAATCATTTTTATGATGATGCGGGTTGTGAAATAATTCTGATATTTTGTGTCTATTCTAAATACTTTTAAGCACCATAGCTGCAGGCGGGGACAAACGTAGTTTTGGTAGATCTTTCTTTCCCCGCAGGTTAAAGTATTTTGTCTCTGTTTGCAGCACCATGAAGTATGTACAATTTTATACATATATAGTGATCCTTGTTTTTCTCTTTCCAGTTCATAACTTCTAAGCAGGGTTTTTGTTTTTAGAAATTTTAAGCATATTATAAGCCCGGAGCTGATATTTCACCGCCGTGTATCGGAGTGCACGTTAAGCCGTCCGTCCTGGTCACTATCATCAACATCTGATAGTGATCGTTAATGAACTAAACATTCTCAACCTAAGCCCGCCAACCCACATTAGAATAGCGCGGTGGGTCTATACCCCACATCCCGTCACCTATAAAGGGGGAAGCCTGCGGCTGTAATGGGCCGCTCATACGCTGATAATGAAAGTAATGATGATGATTGATATATAATATTAATTTAAAGAAAATTGAACGTGGGACACTAAAGTATGAGCATGTCGAATTAGTTGTGACATCGTGGTGTAATATATAATCTGTAGTTAATACGATGTGAAATCGTGTAATATCGAATCCTAGGCGACCTCCAAGTGATGCGCATTCTTACGCAAAGCTGTTAAAGGTCTTTCTACATTAATTCTAGAAATATTATTGAACTCCGCAAAACATTTTTGATATCCATCAAAGTTTTCTCTTTTATTTACAAAAACCTTAACTGCAATATCACCTGGTGGTAAGTGATAATGCAATCCAAGATAGAAGCGGGATAACTTGTTAGGAGTAGGTAGAAATCCACACCCCTATCGGTTTCTTCACATTTTACCAGGACGCTTAATCGCTTGGCGATACGTGTTTACCGGTAACTTTACGGCCGAAGCCCGTCACCTGCCACACCTGGATCAAATAAGAACATCTCAATCGGTCCAGCCGGGAATCGAACCCAGGACCTCCAACCAGGTCATCAAAGTTCCGAAGTGGAAATATATTTCCTATATCCTAGAAATTTTAAAAAAATGAACTTAGTTTTTAATGTAAAGAAAAGCTTATGGAACATTTTTAATATTCTAAAACTCTTTACGCACGGTTCTAAACGAGTCAGTGAGTTTGCAATATTTTATTTGGAGCCCAGTATCTATATAAAATATATTAAAATAGTTTACTTTTTTACTTTCAAAAAAAATCTCGGAGAGCACGTTATGTCTTTGATCCCGATGGTCATGAATACAGAGTGAAATAACGTTAAACCCACTAACCCGTATTGGAACCGCGTGATGAATCTCAGCTACAGCTAAAATATTTGGAGAAAAGAGAATTGTTCCCTGTTTTGCAAAAATGGGCCAAAATAGACCAGGCTACGCGTGCAAAGAGCTTTAGGGTGTGGTGTAGTAATTTCAACACAATTTGATAGTTATTTGTGGTCTGGTCCTAGTGCAATATTAACTGTATTGAGACCTGATTGGGAACAGACAGAGATTTATGGATCTTTATGTATAAACATATTTTTGACACTTTGGATCAAAAACTCATTTTTCAATATGATTGATCGGTGATCGAAATCGTAGGTGATAAATAGTTTTCATAATAGATACCTACTTAATTATTAATCCAAATAAATGATTGACATTTGTATAGGGGTCATAAGGGGTAATTTGGTTGCGAAATTGCAAATGCAACTATTCATTATATATATCCATACTTACTAGTGGTCTTCCTGTGGTCGAGTTTCAATTATAATTCGTTTTTTTAGGTTAAATGTTAAAAACTATATACCTCTATTATAAAAATATTCAAAATTATCAAAGATTTCACGAAGCGTCTTACTCAGTTAATGGTAGTATATTGTTTTATTAATTTTATATAACATTACTAAAACAATATACCAGTCACTGAATATCAGTCACTGGGCTAGGCATTCCTTTTTGTAGAAGCTCGGGAAGAGTTTTGGATTGCACGCCCACTATGTTGCTCCAACAGAATTACGAAACATTTCTTTATATTGTAAATATTACATTTATAATGTATATTCTAAAACAACATTGCTGCACTCCTTCCAAAGGAGGATATAATAATTGTCACGATTAAGACTTTTACCTTTGGTCGTGACAATTTCACATTCCTCCATCTGCGTAATTTTCGTAAGAAGAACTATAGTTGAACCATTGAAACGACGGAAAACAAATGAAGCATTCTTGAAAATCTAACAACATTTTCTATCACTGTTTTTAGATAGTGTTATTGTAGATAATTTTTGTTCGCTTTCGTATACCTACTGGTCCTTTGATTAAGTTTATTCTTTTTTTAAAATGAACAAGTTATGCCGTTTTTACTTTGCTTACTCGTTAATGACCCTATAGAACTAGTAATGTTTAGAATCAATTATGAAAAAGCGAGACCCTCTGGGAAGCTAAGGTGAACACCCTATCCCTGTCAGATGACGTCACCGATTACAAAATAGCTCGTCAAAGTGTGGAACAACCGGTCCATTATGAAACTGTACCGGCCGGTAATGAAGTTCTTGTCTCCGATGACCAATGTATCGGTTATATGATTAGTGCACGAATTATTCCTTTGATAGATATTGAAATACGAATCTAAGTAACCAAAATCCAAATTAATAACATAATATGTAATAACAGAAATAATTGCGAAAAAAGGAAAAAATTAAGAATGTTTTTTTGTTCAGCATTTTATCTTGTTCTGATTTTTTTATTGATTTCTAATACTAAATACATTTTAACTTAAGATTGGATGGACATTTGAATTTCGGTTTGGACTTAAAGGATTAAAAGTTGTTCGGAAAACTTATATAACATGAAGACGAAGTTACGCTATCGCGGTTAGTTAATGTATTCTTGTACTATAGGGAACAATAGTAAAACTAAGGGTATGATTTAATAATTGACTACTAAGCCGGCCATTAATTTAAACGTCTAATTTGAAACGTACCTTGTTATTGAGCGAGTGCGTCGTACAGAAGGAACAGAGAAGCACTATTGTAGACAACCAGTGAGCCGACACGTGCCGTGTCGCCTCCATAGTGGAACTGCAAACAAACAATAACTTGTATAAATATAAAGCATATATAGATAGAAGTACTTAACATTTTTTTGCTTTAATCTCTACAGTCACACTCGATGGTAAGTGATGATACAATCTAAGATGGAAGCGAGGTAAATTGTCAGAAGTAAGTAAGCATACACACCCTTTTCGGTTTCTACACAACATCGTACCGAAACGCTAAATGGCTTAGCGGTTTTTTTTTTTTTATAAAAATAGCGAGCAAACGAGCAGGCGGATCACCTGATGTTAAGTGATTACCGCCGCCCATGAACAACTGCGACACCAGAGGCGCCACTGATGCGTTACCGGCCTTTGAGGTGTTTATTTACTCTCCCCTTGAAAATCCCCAAATTATAAGATAGTGGGAACACCGAGGATGGAAGCTCATTCCAAATCTTACAGGTGCGAGGCAGAAAATTCCTAGTATAGCGGATGGTAGTACTATACCAGGCATCCAGATGGTGAGGATGAAATTTGTTTCTGCGGCGTGAGGTACGGGCAGAGAATCCTGACGGTGGTATTAGACTAAATAGCTCTTCAGAACACTCTCCATAGTACAGTCTATAAAACACACAAAGGGAACTGACGTCCCTTCGGTGTTCTAAAGACTCCAGACTATCAGTTAACCTGGGATTGTCAACAAGTCGATGAGCCCGCTTTTGGATCCGGTCAAATGGAAGGAGTTGGTAATGTGGAGCACCGGCCCACAGGTGGGAACAGTATTTCATATGAGGCCGTACTTGAGCCTTGTAAAGGAAAGTACCTCTTAGCCCTACTGAGCACGCCGAGCTTTTTTCTCCCTTCCAGATGATGTCGGAACAGGACTTCGTTCGAAATATTGACCCCAAGAATCCCAATGCTGTTAGAGGTGGTAAGGAGAGTGTTCTGAAATATAGGAGCGATGTTGAAGGGGGTCTTTTTTGCGGAAAATGCGCAAACTTGTGTCTTTGAGGCATTCAATTGCACATTGTTTTGTGCTCCCCAATCGGACACTCGTTTTAGGGTTTCCTCAATATCGGACACAAGTTTGCATCTGTTCTCCACTAGCTGTGCTCCGGATAGCTGCGCATGGCCTTTATAAAAAGCGTCTCCCGCACTGTCATCTGCATAGCAATGTATGTTGTTATTATTTTCCAACATGTCATTGATATGCAGTATGAACAAGGTGGGAGACAGCACTAAGCCCTGAGGTACACCAGCATCAATGGGCTTAGGATCAAAACCGTCAACCACTACTCTGATATTGCGACCATCAAGGAAGCTGGCGACCCATTTACACAGACTCTCCGGTAGTCCGAAAGATGGTAACTTCGCTAGAAGAGCCACATGCCATACCCTATCAAAGGCCTTTGCAATATCCAAGCCAACTGCCAGAGCTTCCCCCTTGCTATCAATAGCCTCAGCCCATCTATATTAAATACACTAGAAGGTCACCAGCTGATCGACCTTTACGAAAGCCGTACTGTCTATCGCTAATGAGCTGGTGCTCCTCTAGGTATTTAAGCAACTGGGAGTTAATGACATGCTCCATCACTTTTGATAGAAGAGAGGTAATTGCAATTGGTCTGTAGTTAGCGGGATCGATTTATCGCCCTTTTTAGGCACGGGATAAACCAGGGCAGACTTCCAACAGGACGGGACAGTGCTAGTGGAGTACGACAACTGAAAAAGACGCGCCAAAACAGACGTCAACTCAGGGGCGCATACTTTAAGAACAACTGCGGGGATACCATCCGGTCCACTTGCTTTGTTGATGTCAAGAGAGATAAGCACTTTGCGTATAGAGTTCTGAGTGAAGTGAATTTTACTCAAAGAGCTTGGACACCGCGGGATGTTGGGTGGTGTTCTCCCATCAACAACAAGCGTTGAGTTAGAAGCAAAGAGAGCGCTCAGGATTTCAGCTTTCTCTTTGGCAGTATGGGCCAGAGTATCGTCCGGTCGGCGCAAAGGTGGAAATGTAGACTGACAGAAATTGCCCTGAATTGCTTTAGATAGGGACCAAAAGGCCCGACTTCCAGAAGGCATTGTAACTAGCCTCTGACCAATTTTGTCAATATGCTTTAACCTTGCTCTGGCAATAGCGTTTTTGTATGACCTAGTGGCAGCATTAAAACTTTTCTTCAAGTTTGCGGTACTTCTTTACCGATAGGTTAGTAACTAGCCACGAGCGGAGCCTGAAAATGTCAATTAACTCAGCCAGGAATCGAACCCAGGACCTCCATCTTATAAATACACTGGGTATATCGCATCGCCATAGACGCCGTCAAACATGACTCTTTGTCGTAGAGATTATTTAGGGGAGTATACATAACCTATTCTTATTTTTGCTGCAAAGCAGTAAATATACAGGGAAATAAAGGTAAAACTTATGTCTCAAAACAAGTTCATGAATCCTGGATGGAGCACTGCATTGTAACGTGTTCCGAAATCATGTAGGCGATGGTTTCAAGTGACGAGTACGCCTATATTTCATTTTCGTAATGCTAAGTTTTAACCCCTGATGATTTTCTTTGTATAGGTATATCCTGCAACTTTTATGCTAATTATAAAGATTTAACCATTTTTTTGGTCAATAAAAGAGAAGTAGGCGATAATGCGATAACTAAACTTATGAAATCTTATTGTTTAGACACAAGCAAATTACCTAAATGTTATTGCTTAAGGAAATGATTTTAATATTTTTCTTTAATTGCAATGATCAAGCATATTGATTCAATTTATTGATATTCAAAAACTAAAATAAATAAGAGAAAACATTACTTATTTATGATTTTTAGTAGTACCAATAATAAATAACAACATTCTCAAAATAAACAAGGCGACCGTAGAAGGCCAATATCGCAGGTTTGACCCCCGCTCTCTTCCGCTTCTTCATGCTTTATTGAATAAACTTTTGCCGTCGACTTCTATCATATTTGTACCTCAGCTACCTGTTAATGTTTCACTTACAAATACTCAGCTTTTACGGGTCTTTAATTTCTTTATGTAAAGTTTCCTTCCCTTAATCAACTCTTGAACACTTTAAGAGCGCGTAAATATTTATCGTATGGGCCTAAGAAGCGCTCAGAAGACATATGTTCAGTAGAGAAAACGGGAAACAGCGGCAAAATCTGTCATGTAGGTCTCTCTTGCTCCCCAACGCAAATTAGAGTGAGCCACATTTTTGATTGTGCTATTGGACTACGTT
Source organism: Mycalesis mineus (assembly GCA_034621355.1). Lineage (NCBI taxonomy): Eukaryota > Metazoa > Arthropoda > Insecta > Lepidoptera > Nymphalidae > Mycalesis > Mycalesis mineus. Next base: position 16,107,253 of record CM067882.1, read on the forward strand.
TTACTCGATTGAGAGAAGGAAACTTTACATAAACATCAATTAGAAATTCATAAAAATATAGCAGAGTATGCGTAAGATAAACACATAACAAAGAGGACCTTCGTGTTAAGTCTCTTCGAGACCTACGAGTGTGTTCAATAGGCCTAGAAGTGGTAATGGGAGAAAAAGAGCGCCATATTCTCCGTATATTCCGTATATTTGTTTTTAATAATTTTTTTTCTGAAATCAATTTTTGAATAGTTTTTAGATATATTAGATTAAGATATAAACAATGAAATTTTTTAAAATCCCTTTTAACAATATTATTAACAATTGTATAGAGAATAAAAAAAAATATTACTTAGACATTATGTTTTTTTTTAATATATTTTTCATAGGTCGAAAGTACCCAAATTTGAGATTTTTCGAACCTTTAAAAATTCATATCTTTAAAAATATTAACTTTATCGTCAAAAGTCATAGGACCTTTTTTATTGGTATTTCAATAAAGAATATGAAAAAAATTTGTCCGGTTGAAAAATAACAATTCCTTGCAATTTTTTAAACAATTTCGGTTTAAACAATATGGCACCGGGTTGCGCCATGGCAACATGCATTTATATCATTAGGAGGGCAATTTGAAGAGGATCGCATAAAAAAATTGAGGTCGAATAGTTTTCGGTACTCATGCGGCGATTCCTACTGGACTATGATCTTAATACGAAAAAAACTATTTTAATGATAATTTTCCTTAAGCAGTTTTTATGAATTAGGAATAAACATCTCGCCCGTCCTCAATAAATCGTTAATAATATATAGCGACAGCGGGACTCGAACACGCGACCCGCCGCCGGCTCGAGAATGGGTGGCCAGTTCACATGAAAAATTAACTCAATATTCGCTGAATGAGCTTATTGATAATACGCAACACAGATAGGGTTGTTAAACAACGTTTAGTTTTTAATCGACTTTAAAAAAGAAGGTTTCCTTTATGTTTGTATGTTCCTGTTTTTGTAAAGATTTTTGTTAAAAACTATACAGCCTATTTGAATACAACTTATTTCAATGCATATTTTTCAAGAAATCTTTTATTACCTACATATTTTAGGGTGTTCAGTTAATACAATTATTATTTTTAGGGTTCCTTTCCTTGAAAGAATAAGAAGGAACCCTTATAGGATCATTTTGCAGTCCATCCACCTGTCTGTAGGGACTTTTTTGTATTAAATTACAATTCAATAATGATTGTTACAATAGGTAGCGTGAAATAAGTAAGACTTTTATCTAATTGGATTTAAAGACTTCAGAAAAGTTATTAATAAAAGGGCTCTTTTATCCACTGACCTTAAAAAGTCAAAGTCAGTTACTGGAAAAAGGAGAAGAGTCGAGAAATAAATAAAAAACTTAAAGATTTATATTTTTAAAGTAGAAAAAAGCATTCAAAATTACCCCTCAAAATAATTAAAAAGATTTTATGTATGCACTTACTTATAAATCCCATGTAAATTAACAATAAATCTGCAAACAATCTACCTACACGTATAATCATCGTCTAATTAACCCCGACAACCCTGAACAGCAAAAAAACTTTAAAAGCATAGATTAATAATACGTTGAGCACACTAAAGAAAACAACTCCAGGTCGACGACCACTACACAAAAGGACACTGTCTTTTCTCAGAAGTCCGGGCCAAATATTAATAAAGCTTTGGTTAATACCCGTTTATGTACGGTTAGCAGAAAACTTCTACAGCTGATCTCATCTTCTTTCATTTTTAACTGAATTCAAAAAGGAGGTTATCAATTGGGCCCAATATACATACGTAAGTACTATTGTTAGAATGGCACATTTATGTATATATTTGTCTAAGCCAGCTTCTAAACGTATGACACATTTTAAAAGTGTATGTATATTTGTATGTTTGTTCACACATATCTCAATGACTATAAATCAAATTTCTTTTTTGGTACGTCAGGGAACTTAGGGAATTAAGCATTTTTTCACCAATTCAAATTATACTAGGCACTATGAAAACTTCTCTTTCTTCGTACTTATTTCAGTTGCGACCAGTGGCAATAAGTAAAATAGGTATAAGAAGTGGGTAAAAGATTTTATGCACAAAAGTTTTCGACATCACAAGTGAACTGTGTTTGCTTTTTGCAATAAATTTTACCAATGCAATGAAATATTTAAATAGCACCTTTGGTTAGGAAGGTCACTGATTTTGCTCGGTAATTTAACAACAGGTAGCTCGCAAGTAGTTTTTTGAATAACAATTTAGTAAACCGCCAGTCACTAATATAATGTATAAAAATGTATTGTACTAACCGTGCAAAATGTGTCTACTGCTTCAATAGACATAGCAATGATTTGAATATTTACTGTAATACAAATATTAGCCTTACTGTCACCAAATTTATAAAAAATTATAAAAATGTCAAGCATGTTATACATATAGATTAATTGACAATAATGTCATAATGTAATCGACAGTAATAATGACTATAAAAGTCATGATATATTTCACAGAGTAACGATATATATTTTTTGACATTATGGCAGATACAGGTTTTAAACAGGAAAATATCTTTTTTCCATCTTAAATTTTGATTGCATATCTCTTAAAATTCTCCGACGGTACCTTTAAGTTATGTTACCAAGGGATTTTTCAAAAAATTAAAAGCCTATAATAACATATAAGCTTATATTTACCGTAACTACGTCGTTTTGTGTCAACAAAAAGAATTTACACCTGCTTACATATTTTGTTACAGTCGTTAGGAGAAAAAAATATTTTTGCGAAAACGAGATTTAAGGTAACTTCAACACTGATCACATAATAATATCTTTTATGTAAAACCATCGTGGTTTGAATTTCATATAATTACTAATGTTGAGCGATATACCATTGAAATAAAAAAAATAAAAAATAAAAAAATAAAAAAAAAAATATGACCTATATATATAAAGCTACCTACTATACTATATATATAAAGACCTAGCTATAATAATGTCAAATAAAATGATATGATTCGGGCATTATTACCTAATATCGTGTTGTTCTTGGATAGAATTACTATACATTTGAATGAAGTAGTCGATTATTTGTATTTGTGTTTGTCTTTTGATTATTCGTAGATTCGAATAATCAAAAGCAGATCAATATTTTATTTTTCTAAGTACTTATAAAGACAAGATAGATCTGGTTTTTATAAGTACTTAGCGAGGCCTAAAAGCTTTATACAATTTTGAACCAATTTACTCTAATATGTTTTTGCTTTTTTACTCTGCTAAGAATATATTTGACGATGAATTCACCAGTTTTTCGAAATGTAAAAAGTTAGTAACTTTTTTTTTTCGTGGGGAAATTCTCATAGATATCTTCCCGCCATGATGAAGCAAGAAGGTTCTATCGGGCTTCTACCGACTAAAACCCCACAGTGCTACTTACTGGGCCATGGGAACATTTTCAAAACTACCGCAACCCAACCAGCGGTACTCATAAAAGCAAACTCTCCTCTAAGATTTACACAACCTTGACTTGTTAAAGACGCATCGAGAACACAAAGAGCCTTGTTTTATACTCTAACACGCATGTTGAGTATTTCAGAAGATCGAATATTTTTAATAGTGTGACAAATGTCCTGTATTACTGGAATAAAAAATAGAAAAAGTATAAAGAATGGCCATAAGCCCAATTATATTATTTTTAGCTAATAGAAAGTAATTATACAAGTCAAAATTCACACAAGCAAAGCCTACATTCAAAGCTAGTATCACCTAAGTTAATAAAAACATTTATCCTAACTGTTCTTTTGGACATATATTTTACAAGATATTTCACAGAATTAAAAGCTATATAACAGTCATTCGTCATTTTTACCGTAACCGAGTTGTTTTGTGTCGTCGAAATTAATTTACACCTCTGAACAACATTTGTTACAAACCGTTTTGGATAAATTCTAACAAATCGTTTCTTCACACGCAATTTTGTTTTGTGTCATTCCGTGTTCGTAACTACATATATTTTACGAGCTTTTACAAAAATATGCGTTAGTATATTAATTTGTGTGAGTGGTCAAATCTTGGAAACTATTTACTTAACTACTACTATGGAACTATATATCACGTCTTTATCGAGTGGTAGTTACCAAGGCGGAAGCCTCCTACCTACCAGCTACCTACCTACCTCAACCAATTTAGTAATCGACCCAGCTGGGAATCGAATCTAGGACTACCGTTTTATACCATTATAAGAAGGAAGTCTTGGGCTCCGTAGCACAGTGGTTTGCACAGTTTCTCTATAGCTACTTGTATGGATAACATTCCGCTGCGAACTCTTACCATTATTGATCTTACGTGAACCAAATAAAAAGCTCAAAAATTAACAAAAATAATTAAATTAAACCTTTTACAAAATCGTATCGAAGCGTCGTTTTTTTTTTATCGACTTCAAGTTGGCCCTTGACTGCTATCACACCTGATGTTAAGTGATGATGCAGTCTAAGATGGAAGCGGGCTAACAAGTAGGACGAAAATCCACACCCCTTTCGGTTTCTACACGACATCGTACCGGAACGTTGAATCGCTTGGCGATACGTCTTTGTCGGTAGGTTGGTAACTAGCCACGGCGAAAGCCTCCCACCAGCCAGACCAAGAAAAATTAAGAAAAATTTCAATCTGCCCCGCCGAGAATCGAACCCAGGACCTCCGTCTTATAAATCCACGCGCATACCACTGCGCCACGGAGGTCGTTTATCGCCCATCACATAAATGCAACGTTTACATAATTTCATTGGATGAATAAAAAATCACTGAACTATATACAAAAGATATATTGTGTAACCGTCGTCATAAAAATGGGATAGAAAATAATTAAAAGTTTTAACGAATGATTCCAAATTATTTACGATGAAAATCCGATGAACCAATAAATTACAATGAGAATTATTTCTGACTTAAAAGTCGTTACTACGGCTAAACTCACAACTTCAATGGAGTGGATTAATAAAATTATAATTTTTAAATTGTATTTGAATGGTGTAAGTTCCACAAATTCTTGTGACATTCAATATTTTTCTCGCTTATACCGTATCAATGGTTGTAAAGCAATAAGTTACACTTAAGTTATCACTTAGCGCGCCGTGTGAAGTCCGATCGCATCGGCGTTGAGTGTACAAGTTATTGCAGTACTTAACATGAATCTTGTTCTGCTGAACCCAATACAACGTGATATATCGAGGGGTTATATAAGTGTTAAGCTGGGTGTTCAGTGATTTCGGCAACAAATAAGTAACTTGTCCCCCCGGAAACCATGTATTTTATAATAATATACAGATATTATATCACTAATAATCCTAATTTCACTCTACTTTTTACCCGATTGCGTCAGAAGGAGGGTAATGTTTTTCGAGCGTATGTATGTATGTATGTATGCTTATTTCTTCAGCACACGCTACAGCCTAGACGGCTGAGCGGATTTTGACATGTGAGGTGTCGTTGATCTTGGCAAAATTATGGAAATGACATAGGCTATAAATGATAATGCTGTAAATGGGGGAAAAGGGGGGGATGTGTGTATTTTTTTCTTTTATCTTAGCTATATGCGTATCAAATGAAAGGTCGTAACAAGACCATTTCAAAAATATAAATATAATATCATGTTTATGTTACTGTTTTAACAAAAACTGTCAAAAAGTGTACCGTTTCATTTCTATACCACAAATTAAAACTAAAAACTCTCAAATAAAATTATTATTATAAAAACAAAAACCCGACTGCTTAGAAGTTAAGAACTGAAAAGAGAAAAACAAGGATCACTATATCTATATACAATTCTAAATACTTTATGATGTTGCAGGCGGGGACAAACGTAGTTTTGGTAGATTTTTCTTTCCCAGGTAGTAAAGTATTTTGTCCACGCCTGCAGCACCATAAAATATTGAAAATTTTACATAGATATAGTGATCCTTGATTTTTGTTGTTGTTTTCAGTTCTTAACTTCTACGCAGTCGGGTTTTTTGTTTTTAGAATAATAATTGTTGTGGTGTTTTGAAATACATAGTTTTCGTTGTAAGAATTATAGCAATGCTAATTGGCAATTGAAGCAATATACAAACATAAAGATCTAAATATTAATCTAGATTCTAGGTAATCCCAAATCTCAGAAGCAAGTTTGGATATTTAGATACCTATTCAAGTAATATATTATTTATATATTTCTTAAAGCTGAATATATATGATCATGATATTTCCAGATATAATGTATACATAATAAAATATATACTTGATTAGATTTTATATACTTAACTGTGATCAATATGGGAAGTAGTGAAAAAACAATATATAATATGCAAGAAGGCGTACAGGTTATATGATGTAAACATAAAATTATTAAAATAGAAACAATACACAAAACAAACAACGAATAAAAACAAAAGATGACCCTTCACCTAATATTTATTACATACATAAAACCAAACCTTTAACAAACATTATTCTACCAAGTCAAACCTTCATTGATGTCATACGACAATATTTCAAACCTTCTTAATTAAAGATCGTTCTTGTGATGTAACTAATAATCAATAATATACTTATTAAATTTTATTTTGACACGAACACGGCAGGTCATTAATACTAACGAATATCGGAAACGCATAATCTAATTGAAATATACGAATATCACGCCCTCAAATGACATTTATATCGCTCCAACAGATTCATTCTCTAAGAAAAATAAATTTTACAACGGATGATACATCTTCAAATTTAAAATAAATCGTCGTTCGCTATATGTATAAGGTACGTGTGCCTACTATTATGTACTCTACGTTCTGCGTATATGTGTACAAAGTTTTCAGAAAGAATCAACAAGATAATATTAACCAGTCATTCATATATTTTTATAAAGTGATCATGAAATATTTTTAAGTCCGATTCCTTTAACCGTAGATAGATATAAGGATTAAATAAAGACGTGTGGCACTCGGAGACTGCCGCGGTAAAGCTATTGCAGAGAAGTTAAGCAACATCGGGCGCGGTCAGTGCTTGGATGAGAACATCGCGTGATGTTGGCTTTTTTAATTTTTATTTAATTTTTTTTAGTTTGTTTTATTTTTTTTATTTAAATTCAAAAAAGCCAACATCACGCGGTGTTCCCAGGCGGTCACCCATACAAGTACTGACCGCCCCCGGTGTTGCTTAACTTCAGTGATCGGTGGAGAACCGGTGTATTCAACATGATATGGACGTTGGCAAACAAAGACGCGAATAAGACAATCTGAAAAAAAGTATCACCGGTGTGCCGGTCGGAGTGGGGGGTGTTATGTTTTTTTCGTTACGGAATTTCTGTACTCGGTCTCCACGCTCAAGGTCCGCGATAGAAGCTATGCGATAGCTTAACAAGTACTTATGAATGAAATTGTGATTGAAATTGCAAATTTAATTAACATTATGGTCCAGAAACATATCTGTATAAATAAATCGAAAGATATTCCTATATCAGAAACTAATTTTTCATCTGTGACAGCGAGTTTTCAATTCAAACATTTAAAGATTGCGATGTTTCAACGGATGTTATTTGCCTTAGAGAATCGACCTACTGATAATTATCGTTAACAAAATCGATTAGCCTGCTCGCCTCTAACCGAATACAGAGGTCAGATGATAATCGCTGCGTGTAAAAAATAGCACTTTATAAGATAACAGTTAAGATATCAAGTTTCCCATTTGTATAACTTCTCAAGGGACAAGAAGGTACTTAATCAGTCTTTTTCATATCCGACCTATAAGGTAAAGGTACCTAACATGTAACTTTGTGTGACATCCAGCTTATGCGTAGGAGTTAAACAATTCATTCATCAGCCCGTAAGCATCCTTCCACAGCTAGGCATAGAGCGCACCACCACACACGATCCTCTGGCTTCCTTATCCAGCCACTTCCCACTTCCTTATAAATTAAACTTTATGTGCCTGGAATTACACCGGCTACGATACTCTGCTACTATACTAAAGCTACTATTTGTCGTTAAATAGAAAATAATTATATGTATTTTTTTTATGTACATTGATATTGTTTATATACACTTATATATTATGTTTACTTTTTTATGTAGTTTATTTATTTATTTTTAAATATTATATTTATAATAAATTTAAGTAATTTCTTCTCATTGCACCACCCCGCTTACGATACTCAAATGTCTTTTCAATAGGTTGCCTGTAAGAGATTGCTTCTAGCAATAAGGCCGCCTTTGCATGTTTATTTTAATTTTTTTTCATGTTTCTGTTATATCTATTTTTATGTGCAATAAAGTGTTTCTTCTTCTGTGCAAAGTGAAACTCAGCAACGCTTGGTAACAGAATTAAGCTTGGCAATAGCACTTCCCCAGATGTGCTTTGTCTTGTAACGTTTTACGACCAATAAATAACATATATCCTCTAAAAGTAATCAATCACTTATTTCCCATAAACCTTGGATTAACATTATTAATCCAACCTCATTAAAATATGCCCTAGCATATATCACAGACATTTGCAAATATCCTGTTACATATGCTATTATATGTATATAGCGTTAATTATATTATGGAAATTTCTCGAAAAGGTTACACGCACCTACAGGCGGGCGCCGGTCCGTGTCATCACACGGATGCAACTTAGCTTATCATCCAGGAAGGGTCTTTAGGAAACATGGTAATAAATAATAGTCATGACATGTAATAATTGACCGCTTCGCCTTGACTTAGCAATTGAGATGTTCATTTGATTTATCGCTGTCATTTGCAGTGTCCATGTGTAGAATTGATTTAGGGTACACGCACATACATCAGTAATGTCTGTTCAGTCATGTCAAAAAAATTTCCCGTTTAAACTCCTCATTCGGAAAATAAGTGGTAGAAGTAAATCAATTTTTATTTATGTCCAGTTAGCGTTTGATCATCTCGCCAAATGTTGCATTCTTAAGGCACTCGGAAGCATACATTATTAATTCTGATTAGTTTTTGTGCGGCATTACACTGGACTGCTAAAAATCTTTACTAGTAGGATAGCTAACCTTTGATTAAAATCTATTTCTGATACGGATCTGCGTCAATTTGTTTGAATTCATCAACTCTTTTCATCTAGAATAAGGAGTAGTATCGCTCTGGCCGCGATTGCCATAGAGATGTGAGTTTGATTGCCGTCGACTCCAAAATTTTTGATATCACTGCGATGTATGCCCAAGTATCTTTGGATGGAATAAAGGTAGACGGACATGTCTATGAAATCACATTCATCAATCTGTGTAGCGATTATGCTAATTAGGATTGTTTTGCGTTAGAAGACACAGTTCGTCATCGCCTCGGTATGATGCATTATAAGAGGTATTTTTTATTAACAACTATCTGCTACTAACTAGCATTATATCACTGTCATAAGTAAGTAAAATTTTGTCAAAAGATGCCGTAAAGAAATCCCGGACCAGCAGCTAAATGCTATGCTGGCCCCAGATATCGTTTCAAACGTTTGAACAATTGAATGACGCTATGTCTATTACGGACTTGGCATTTTTGTTCAAATAAATGTGCAAAGACATTTACTTTACTATATAATATTGCGTAGGTAAGTAATTGATACGTAAGAAACAATCTATCAAATTCTCAATCCAAACCACAAATTATTGTAAATCTGTAAAATGACCGAAATAACAATATTGTAAAGTTAAACTTGTAGAACAAATTCCAAAAGTTTAACTTTCCCAACTGCTTATTTTTTACTATACTTAGTCGTTCCCTGTCTTAACACTGGTTTTCACAAATTGTGAAAGAATATATTAGTCAATATTTAAACAGACTTTACTGAAAAAATATATTTTTCAATATATAAAAGACATGACTAATTCCATGTTTAAGACAAGCAAGTGGCCTATCTAGACTTTTTTATTTTCTGTATACAAACAAAAACAAAGTACACTACTCTTATTTCATTTTTAAAGACGTATAAAATATTCACAACTTGCGGCGGAATGCTGTTTCTGTTTGCCGTGACTTTAGTGTAAGGTTAATTCGTTGGCATTTTGCTAATAAAATTCGAGTGCCATGTGAACTGCTCTACATTAGAGGTTGTTGCCAGCCTGCCTCCGTACTCGTGACCTGCCATTCGAGCCGGTGACTTTTCAAAATCGCTAGTTGTACATAAATATATTAGTATACTTTTTAATACCTAATAGGTATGTAAAATATATTTTTAGTTTTAGTCTCTGAAGGCAGATACGAATATAGAAACAACTACTTACAATGTTTATCTAATTACACTAATATTACAAAAGTCTATAATGAACTAGTAAAGTAAATAATACACGTAATTTCAATACAAATACATAGAATCGATAGTGTCGTTGCGACTCGTCACCTGCTGCTGTCGTCGGTAGTTTAAATTGCACCTGATAACAAAATATAATAAAAAGTGGTAATTCGATATAGCATTTGATCTGACTATTTATGTTAGTATAGGCATAATCGAGGACACGCGAACCAGTTCACGAAAATCGCTTTAAAACAAACATTCAGTCGGCCGATTTGGAAAGTCATTGAGCAATTTCCTTTAAAGCCCCTTTACCTCAAACGTAGTTACCGCTTGTTCTATGAATTATTGGTCGAAAATTGTAGGTTACTTTGACCAATTTGTTGTCAAACAATAAATTACTGTCGAAATGTAGATGGCTTACGCAGAGGTTGCGTCAGGGACAAAAGTGGGTATATTACAAAAATACACATTGCAGTGACCGGGACCGTGCGAACGGCTCTTACGCAAGGTGTATCCGATTTTGCGAAACAAATGTGACTTGAGATAACGTATTTATATTATGCATGTAGATTTTTAGGTTCCGATTTTAGAGTTCCGAGGTAATTTATGTAGATTACTGCGCTTGACCTCTATCTGATGGCTCCAAAACTATGATGTATCTGTTGTTACACTTCATTACGTAGATGTCATTATGACATTTTATTATAAAGATGGTTAAAGCCACCATGCAGGATTGCTGTATTTTGGTCTGAAGGGGATACTTTGTTACATTAAAAGGCACATGAGGCTAAACACCTGCGCCTTCAGGTTGACAGAACTAGGTGGCACATTGTATTACGTGTTCCTTGCATGCTTTGTATAAGGGGGTGGTTTTTTTTCCCACCAAATGGACCATCATTTATCCACATTGTCTGGTCCGTCAATTATCCACGGTTAAGGTCCTAGACTCAAATGCAAGAGCTGCGTGGTATTACTATTAAGTTATCATTTTGTGGCAAAATTTAAACACATTAAAAGCCACCTACGTAAAGTTATCATCATTGTATAAGATTAGTTACCACGTACCGCCAAGCCATTTAGCGTTCCGGTACGATGTCGTGTACAAACCGAAAAGGGTGTGGATTTCATCCAACTTAGTTAGCCCGCTTCCATCTTAGATTGCATCATCACTTAGCATCAGGTGTGATAGCAGTCAAGGGCCAACTTGTAATCGATAAAAAAGGCAATATCCCTAGCAAAATGTTACTCTGACATAAGTGACGGTTTTCCACTAAACTTCAGTTCAGTCAACCGTCAACGATTGTACATAATTATAGAAACATATTATATAGCACCAATTACAAGTGTAATACATTAAAGATTCCAAAATGTCCAAGTATCCGACGATAGCACCCAATTTCCTTAAACCGTTAAGCCTAATTTAAATTCCTGCAGATTAGCATAACGTTTAATTCAAAAATCCAATTTACCGTGCACCGTAAATATTATCTGTAATTGGATTACTACATTTAACATTCATGAATTGTAAATTTCAAATATCATATTACATAAGAAATACAAGATTGTGTTTGTATACAATATTGCATTTGAATTGTTACATAAACTAAGTTGTGCTTTAAAATAATGCAGCGGTTGTTATGGTTTGTATAACTCCATATCCCTAAAATTTCTTATTTTAGCCTTACCCTTACGTAACAAGTTACAATAAAAACACGTGTGGCACTCGGAGACTGCCGCGGTAAAGCTATTGCATAGCATTTTTTATCAACTTATGTTTACCTACTGACGTCATCGGGACCGTGGCCTAGCGGTAAGGCGCTGGTATCTAATACCAGAACTTTTAATTACTTTTTGAAATATCAAGCTTGTAAAAAAAATTACTTTATGAAATATTACGCTTGAAAAAAAATTGCCGAACTGACGGGATTCGAACCCGCGTCTCTGTGGCAATCCGGGCACTTAGAGCGCCTTACCGCTAGACCACGTTCCCGATGACGTCGGAGTTATGCTTTTGATATTATGTTTTTGATATTACACCCCTTGGTGTAAGGCTTTTTCGTTATAGAATTTTTGGATTCAGTTTCCACGCTCAAGGCCCGCGATAGAAGCTATGCAATAGCTTAAAAATACGTCAGAAAACTTTTTATGTTCAATAGGCATTGCAATCATGTACACATTCATCTTATTATTTTAGAAAGGCACATGGGGCGGCGGAAATAAAGTGGCAAAAAAAATCGGGCACTGAAACGTTGAATCAAGGTCAGTTAGAAGGCAAGCGTTTACATGTAAGATCTCCATCATAAAGGACCGACTCTATTACCGACTAAAAAACCATAAGCAAATAAGATCGTGAAGCTTATTATTTGATTATGTATGAATGAAACCTAACCACGATTACATCTTATAAGTGATGATATAATCCGCTAACCACAAGGCTGGCTTCTGTTGACAACATTTTCTATCGGATTTTAAATTTCATTTTGACTCTGTAAAATTTTTATTTATTGAACTATTACCCACACTTTGGTATTACAGGCCTTACCTGGATATCAAATCATAGTTGGCATCCCGTTGGTTCCACAATTGTTGATATTATGTTTATTTTCAAATATAAATCAGTGAAATTGTAGTTGTACCTATATATAAAGAAAACATTAAACATGCTTTTAAATAAACAGACACTAACTTATATACTTAATAACACTCTAACCTTGATACACTAATCACCGAAAATTTAATTGGAATGTGGTCGTAACGATCTTTATCCACCAATGTCTTAATGAAGTCCAATTCGTACGCTTTTAATTTAATAAATTAGTTGATAATTTATTGTTGCTTTAGACTAATTCAAAATACACATTTTTGCACATTTACTGGCATATTTTTCACCTATAGTAATATTTTTTACCTATAGTAAGGCATCACTAAATCGACAAGACAGATGGCATTAACGAGATGAGACCACAATAATACATATTATTAAGGGATAGAGCAGTCCTACTTGATAGATATCTAGGAAGCGCCTTTTCGTTCCCGTGGTACAATTTTCACGCGACGGTAGGAACACCGTGAGGTTTTAGTCGAAGCGAGTCCGTCATAACCTCCTCGCCTCCCCGTAGCGAGAGGATTTCCCCACGAAAATAGGCCTACTTGATAGATAGTGCACAACCATTGCCTATAATCGAAGTAACATTTCATAAGGCACGCAAGGAAAACGTCTCACAAAGTGCAGCCCTGTGTTTTCCAACCTGAAGCGTAAGTGTCATTACACTGACAAAAGTTCTTCAACCAGCTCTATCACAAAAACCTTTACTACCACTTACGCCCATAAATATAAAATATTCCAATGCAAACCCGGTTTTTGAACCCGGTCGTCATGCGTCAATGGCGCATGCTTTTCGCGGCCGTTAAGGAACATGAAACGTTTTTTGACCCCCCGGCGAACGCCACAAATAACCTTCCCGTTACCGCGGAGGTGCCGGCGAAACCATTAACCATACAGAAACCACCTAATTTACACCATTGCTATTTACACTCTACGACCAATAGAGTATGTCTTTGTTGAGTCTCTATGTTTGTTTTTTTAACATTACTTTTAGTAATAGTGATAAAGTCGTAATTGGACTTAGACTTTTATTATCTACACAAAACGGTATTGATTTTAAAAATAATGGTGAGCTTTGATTCAAACAAACGCCACCATTAAACAAACACCTCTCTATTCTAGGTATGATCGACAGCCCTGACAGAGGAGGGCTTGTCTGGATCACGACGAGACACCGATACACGTTATGCTCAGTTGCAGAGGAGTATCGGAACAACGTGAAACATACACTGGCTCCAAAGCGACCAAGAGGCGACCTGGGTGGCCTGCTAAGCTTCTGGAGCGAGCTCGGCTGGCTGGAGTCAGTCAGCGGGAGCCTACACCAGGGGACCCATGCACAACGGTCAACTTGCTGGCCAAGTGCGGAAAAGACCCAGGAAGAAGAAGAGCTTTGATTGAATCGATTATCTAATCTGGCTTAGTTAGTAGTTTATTACGCCTTTAAAAACAAATTTAGAGACAATTTACATGTTTTCAAAAGACTGTTTAATCCGGTAATTAGTAAAAAACATTTAAACAATAAATAGAACCGACTCAAAACGCAATAAAAAGTAAAAAATATCTATGAAGTCGGTGCCAGCCAAGTTCAAGGAACATTTATTTAACGTTGTAAAGCAGTTTGTGGGTTCTAGGTAACGTCTTTAAAGTAGAAACCTTGGCTGGCGCCGACTCATAGATATGCTTAAGAAAATTAAAGCAAGTAAATGACGCAGTTTTTTTTTACTTTTTAGTGCGTTTTGAGTCGGTTCTATTTTTTGTTGAAATTTTTTATTTCTTACTTTTAAGTGATTTATCGACACGTAACCTAGTGTGCCAATAAAATTTGAAGAGTTCCTTCAATTTCCCCAGGATATCATCATCAGATTCTAACATGATCTTGGAAGTGTGCCCTTTTTAATAAAAAAAGAATTATTAAAATTGGACAACTCTGTAAAAAATATATACGTGTCAAATTGAGAACCTCCTCCGTTTTTTTTTCGTCGGTTAAAAAATAATTATCGTTCCCAATTTCCGACATTACCGATATCAATTGTTTTGTGATACTAAAGAACAGGAAATCACTGTTGAGTATAAGAATAAAAACTAAAGTCGTGTCCGTGTCGTTGTCGAATAATTTAAACATCTCTTTGCGTATTTTATGTGCGCGTATGAACTTAATATGCGTTATTTTATCACTCTAAAGTAGGTCAAGAATGTATTCAATTTTGCAAATAAAGTTAAGATTTTTTGTGTTACATTTTCAAGTAAAACATGGGTATAGAAAACACGCGATCAACATCCGTTTACGATAATAGTTTTTTACTACCAATACTTAAGCGTAGATAATTACTAACTAATACGTAAAGGGTTGTCACATGCTTCTGTGAAGTTTTTTTCTGAAATAAGCAAACATTTCATAACTCATTATTCATTGAACGATCAGTTTGTTCTGCATAAAACAATTGACAATTAACAACTAGCCTTTATAAATAACAAAGCTTTGAATTAAGAAGAAATAACAAAGCTTATTTATAATAGCAACTAAATGCTTAGATATTTCCATAATTTCTAAAACGAACGATAAGTTTGTTCGTAATAAACGAGCCCAATTAGACAGTTGCTATAAATAACAAAGCTTAGAACAACGAAACGCTTTGTCATTTCCAATCAATTGTAATAACAAAAGAATTTCAAAAGCTCCGCCGCACATGGAAACGGATTCAGGTTCCCGTGGCCGAGACATTTGCTGGCTGTTGGGAAACAATGAAGAAAGTTACGAATTGATTCGTCAACCAAGTCAAGGGCGGTCATCCGTTCTTCAGACGAACAGCTGATGTTACTTGCGAAATTCATGAGGCGCGCTTTTGTTATTTTTTTTATTTCTTGTGTTTTATTATGACGCGGCATCAGATATGTTGCGTATTTTTTTAACAATCCAAGTTATGTTTGACTAAGCAGGACTTTGTTTATATTTTCGTAGTTATTAGTTTTGTCTTGATTCAATCTTGTCAACAAAGTCATGGTTGAATTATAAGATTTAGTTTTAAGCCATACGGAAGGAAGTGGCTATATAATTAAACTTTTTTTTTGCAGCATCATGAAAACTTATATTGCTTGGAGGTAAGTCGACATCTAATATATTATGGTAGCACTAGCAATGAACCTGAGTGAATTTAAATTAATTTTGAATCGTCATCGCGCGTAATGTTTGTTTTTTAAACACAAAAAGAAATTTTTTCCTATATCTTCCGTTTACTATATCATCTAAGAGTAAGGGTCGCTATTGCTATAAGAAAATCACTTTCATTTGCACGATTGTGAAAACCCCTTTGTAATTTTTTAGCAAAATTTTTTAGCCTAGTGCTTAAATCCGTTATTTATTAGTTACCAGTGCCAATTAGGCTATGACTATTATTACACTGTGTCGTAGAAAGCGAAACAATGTTATAAAATCGTCAACCACAGGCCACAGGACAATAGATATTCAAAAACCGCTTTCGTAAGAAGTCAAAGAAAGTCCACTTTGGATGCGGTGCACAAAGTATGAAAGGCGGCGTATTATATCGGCCACGTGAAAACAGACCGCGGCGAGAATCCGTAATTCGGCTTATAATTCGAGATCTTTCACTTTCTTTTGTGTCTATTTCGAAAAAATTGTGCGGGAAAGTTGAGCGAATGAAAAATACGCATCGAATTTAAAATGTCATCTTGATACATTTTTGGTTTCTTAGAAGTTAGGATTAATGCAAAATAAAAGAGTCATCGGCACATTACTCACTGACATCTATGATGTTAGTTGACAAAGTAGTTGTTCATAAATCTTTACAAATTTTGAAAAATATGAAAAAAGCTTGTTCGAAATAATTGTTGTAACTTAATAAAATACATTTTTCTCTTTACAATATTCTATACGAATATTATAAAGCCGAACAGTTTGTTTGATTTGAGGGCTAATCTAATATATAAAATTTCCCTGTCACAATGTTTGTTACCGTACTCCTCCGAAACGGCTTTACCGATTTTTACCAAATTTTGTATACGTATTCAGCAGGTCTCAGAATTGGCTACAATCTAATTTTCATCTAATTTTTTTTTTAATTTTTAGTGCAAAACAACGTTTGCCGGGTCAGCTAGTAAAATATAACAAGGAGTAAACTTAGGCTACTGGTAATTTTATTTATTTTAATTGCATGCGGACAAAGTCGCTGGCATCCACTAGTACCATACAAAATCGAAAACGAAAATTCAGACAGTTTTTACAAACAAAGATTAGAAAAAATTTCATTTGTGTTTTCGTTCATACTGCTTGAGTCAAACATTACGATAAATATTTGTGAATTCTCAGGGCCTGAGAATACCGACGAGCACATGTAAGGCGAACAAAAAGCCTTCGCAATAGTTATTATTTACTGTCAAGTAAGTAATAGGCAACCGTCTGTTCACTTATATCAATCATCTATGAAGAAAGTTGCAAACAACGCTGTTACGTAAAAGTGTAAAAGTAGCGTATTATTTAAAAAGTAAAACGTTTACAACTTTATTTAATTGCATCCGAAACTAATTCAATGACAGATCGGAATTAATCTAAGATTAATAGAAGTGCTTTATCTATGCAGTTGTATTATTAGTATCGAGATCGAATTTAGTATTTTTAATTAGTACTTTCAGTTTAACCGATAACAAATATTTGTTTTTAGAAACGCTTATTTAAGTATTTAATAATCCATTTGTTCAATTTAGGATTAAATTTAGCTTGAAATGTCCATATCCCAGTAAGTTCTGCCACGAGACCGAATAATATATTTTGAGTAAGTAAAAACCATTGCTTATAAGCATAGCAACGCTGACCTGTATCCATCAACCTGAAGTGTAGGTTTTAAGCCTCATGTGCCTGTAAACTCGTTAACACAGCAAGCTTGACTTTGAATACAATTGAAGAAGAAATAAGCGTGGTAGTGGAACTTACTCGAACGAGCTCTATTACAATAAACTCTACTACTTAAAATTTATTTCTCTACACAATGACGTGATAATGTATAAAGTCCAACGTATTAAAGTTTAAAAAAAATAACAATATAAATCTATAAGTAGCCAAGATAATCCACCAACAACTTGCTCTTCAGTATGGCCTTGTCGATTTTGAGGTGCTTTACTATAGGTACGATCCAGCGCCAGTTCTAGAAAATAACAGTACATTGCTCTACTGGGATCGAACGATTATCACTGACAGGTATATTGTAGCCAATAGACCTGATATTAGTGATAGTCGATCGATCAGTACGCCGTGCAATAATTGTTATATTATGTTCCTCATGACGGTAACCCCGTGAAAGCCGAAAAGGAAAAAATTATCAAAATACTTGGACCTTGCTCACGAGATTAGAGCCATGTGGAATGTTGAGTCAACTATTATTGTTCCGATAGTCATTTCAGTTGCAAATGGAGGAGAAGATTTTTTTTATAAATTTTTAATAGTGTTTTTATATATATTTTTGTTTTATATACCTTTTGTTAAAAATTAAAAAAAATATGTAAGTAAAGATAAATGAGAGTAAATCTATTAGAAGCAGATAAAAGTAAGAAGCAATAGATTCTCGCTGTACCTAATCGTAGGTGTTGACAATATAGCCTCGGTGGCCATACAAAAGAATTAAACGGGCTCCGAATTAATTAATTGTAGATTTTTGCACTAACCTCACTTTATTCTGTTTTATATCATACAACAGGTTGGAAAGTGTACTGTATATTAAGAATCTAATTAAATAAAGGACTAATCGTTAGCTATTCAAAATTCCTAATATTTAAATTGCTATATATTACAATAGAAACGCCCGCTGCGTCTCTGTGTCTTTTCGTGATAAACTCAAAGATTACTGAATTGATTTTCATGCAATTTTCACTAAATAAATAAGCGGTAAGGTTTGAGTACCTATATAATTTATAATTTGTTAAGGTTTTGTGGAAATTGGTACAATAAAAACGAAAACTGTTAGTAGTGACGCGACGAAAACTGGTACCGCTTTCATTGAAAACGCTACCTAAACCGTATGAGATAAAACAAAACAATGTACGAAGGATTGTTCCTCTTTATAAGGAATACAAAAATATACATAACGCCATTTATCTATCTTTAAGGACAGCTCGCCATACCCATTCTTTCTTTTGGAAAAAAGGGTCAAGTGCAATAATTTTTTTGGTGTTTTTTGGAAGGTTGCAGTATATTTTTGACGACCTCCGTGGCGCAGTGGTATGCGCGGTAGATTTACACGACGGAGGTCCTGGGTTCGATTCCCGGCGTGGCAGATTGAGGTTTTTCTTATATCCGACAAAGACGTACCGCCAAGCGATTTAGCGTTCCGGTACGATGTCGTGTAGAAACCGAAAATTTCATCCAACTCCTAACAAGTTAGCCCGCGCTTCCATCTTAGATTGCATCATCACTTAACATCAGATGTGATAGCAGTCAAGGGCCAACTTGCGACTCCGTTAGTAGAAAATAAAACAAACTCTTTTAGCTTTTTTGTAATTATAACATACTTACTACATACGAAGAGTTACTTCGAGTATTAAGAAAGTTCGTAGAAGTATTCAGCAATAACATTAATTCAATGTTTAGATGGTCAATTTAAAGTAACTTACTTGTATAAATATCTACACATTTAGTATTCTAGAACAGCGGCGCATCGAGTGTGAACATCATGTAGGTACAATTAATGTCAGTTGCCGAAAGGTCATATTTACATTGCATTTACTTCAAGGTGCACGCATTATTGAAACGGATGCGTGTGATCCGCATTCTTTGGGAATCTTCGGACCTGGGAATCTCCATTATTCTTAATACCAACTGGTATACTGACGGGTTAGGTCATTCACTAAAGTTTAAAGCACACTGTTGTTTTAGTACTAGGTAGTAACGTTACCTTAACGGCTTATATTTTAAAGTTGAAAATGGACTCTGGCTTACCTGTAAACAAAATAAACATTTTTATAATAAGTTTAAAAGTTTATCGATAGGTATAAAAGATAATTAGATACTAAGTTAAAATATTAAAAAGAGCTCATCCGTAAACAACGAGATTTTTAACATCTTCTTAAAAAGTACTTGATAAAAACCTAACAATCAAATATAAAATATTTTTAAGTTAAAATAAGTTTGACCCCGGACATCTTCAATTGTATTTTTTGGTTAAATATGAGTTGTTTAAAATCAATAGTTTTGCGTTCAAAAATTACTTATAGTCTACCTATACCTATATTGGTATTTAGCTTTTTGGAAATAGTAAGAACTAAATTATAGATGCAGTACTTCAAAATTTTGTAATAATGCTAAGTGCTGCAAAGTAGATGCCGTAAGTTGTTTTCATCAACCAATCTACTAGCAAGTGCTTATAGTGTATGATGTGATGTCTTCACAGAAAATTACTCATCTGCAAAGACGTCGTTCTATTAGCACTTAACGAGGTTGTGGTTTTTGAGATATACGTGTACCTAACTAACATTTCAATATATTATAAACTATTTATCAGACACTATAAACTATTTTAATTTTAGGTTAGAATACAATTACAAATTAAAGTAATCAAGTAGTCTACATCGTAATTACTTTGAACGCCTAGAGTTTATACAGTACCGACGAAAGTAAATGGATGAGTAAAAAAATATTAATATTTGTTACCTATACCTATGACTAGCACACGGTTGCGACTTGACCCGCGAAAAATTAGTGTAGGCATAGCAATCTTCCAACAACACCAAAAAATATTGTACGTGACATTTTTTCTGAACATAAAATAGATTATAGCAATCCTTGTAGTTTCTTGTCTCTGTGTTGAAACTGGTAGTTTCTTGACTCTATGTTGAAACTGGTAGTTTCTTGACTCTATGTTGGCCGAGTTTATATTTTCTGATTTGCCTCCGGTATAATTTGGCTTTTGACTGCCTCGTTGGTCTAGTAGTTAGCCTATGTGGCTTCTATCACGAGGTCTTGGGTTCGATTCCTGGGTCGGGTCATGGAATAATTCTAAGCTTTTTCATTCTTTTATGAAATTTTCATTACACTCCAAGCCCGGAATTTGGAAGCTGGTGGTGTTGAACCCCTGTGCCTCGGAGAGCACGTTAAACCGTCGGTCCTGGTCACAATCATCATCTCTCCTATAAGGAGTGATGCCTGGCCCTGTAGTGGGCCATTAATAGGCTGATTATGATGATGATGATGATGATAATGATTATGATGATGATGATGATAATTTGGCTTTGGGAGTTACCCGATACTTCTCTATGCACAGAGATGTACCGGCGAGTAATTTGTCGTTTCACTGCTAATCCGCATAGATAGATTAACTACACTAACTCGTAACGTACTCTTCCTTAAAACTTGACACTAATGTTATTATTTTAGGCTGTAATCAGATGCATATTTAACAGCAGGTGGGTACGAGTCAAACACTAACTTGCCGTTTAATAAAAAACGTTTATTCTGTTTTTTTAATAATTTTTGACACTACCTCTTCATAACACTAAGTTACCTCATACGCTCTAGTGGAAAGGCTGCAGTACGCCCAAAGGTCAGTCAAACAATTGCAGATACATTATGAACAAACCACGTTAACTGGTATTTATTTTTATTAAGTAGAACAAACAAAGATGTCACGGCTCAGTTAACTCCGCTAATAATGTTTAAACAAATTACTAAGCCTGTGTAACTTTGTAATATTCCTCTGTTATATGTACAATGCCGACCTTTGCAGATACCATGAACATTGAACAGCCTACAAATTGTACGTCTGTTATAAAGATAAATAGAAATTTTATAATTAAAAAATTTTCCCAAGTAAATGTGTTTTACACTGAGAAAATTTGTTATACATTACAATAATTAATTGGATCTCACCGAGCCAGTGGTTAATTTATTTGGCATTGATACATGATCGATCGTTCGATTCGAGTTCATTCACATTTGTGCTTTGAAATATTGAGATATTCTTTCTTCTATGTAAGATGTAGTAGCTAGGAGTTGCAAAGTTAGTAGGTTTACATCCCCTTATCTGGGGGACTACGAGTATATTAACCCGTCGGTCCTGATCATTACTGTCGATCGTTTCACCACCATCTCACAGCAATGTGCTAGAAATGGGGTTCAAATTTCAATAGTACTCTTTCCACAAATAGTGAAGCCCGTAAAAACATCCTGATGGTAACAACTTCAATTACTGTCAATTGCACCAATACATTTCATAAAAAAATATAATATCTAGTACTCAACTGTATTCAATACGTAATAACAACAAAACACAGAAGATCTATGCACAATAGAATACGAGAAGATATTTTTATTAGAAACTAAACTGTTTGCGTCGTTTCAGTTTGTTAGAAAGCGAGAAAAAACCTAATTTACAATGCAATTCCGTTTCACGTTAAAGCTTGGGCAATAGTAGTTTTCGTTAGGATTTTACAGTGCAATTTGTCAACACGGCCAGTTTATTTTAGTTCCTAAAAACATAAGTACTAGGCCAGTGATGCAAACGAACCGGGCACTGAGCAAATTAATTTATCGCAATGGAACTCCTAAATACATTTACAAGGTGTAATTAGAAAAAAGCGGCCAAGTGCAAGTCGAAGTCACGCACTGAGGGCTCCGTACAAAGAACGTAACTGAGGTTATTTTAAATATGCTTCACTAACACTAAATTCTAATATTAAATAAAATGTTTACAAAATAATATTTCAAAATATAAATTTAAATTAAGATTTATTTAATTATGAATTTGAGATTGAAGTAACTTCTAACAACTGCTTTTTAGAGAATAGGTATAAAAAATAATTGATAGGGATTGTTTCTTTAATTGTGCTATATGACACTTGATATTCACGTCAAATTAATGATTCTAGGTCAGTGTCAACAAGAATGTTGTATAAGTAAGTAGTAGTAGTTTTCATCTCTTCTCTCTCTTTGAGCGTAAAAAATGCGACATTAATATATGATAGAGGTTTTAACCTAATACTTCTAAAGGATTGACAAAGAGCTTTTAACGAATAGAAAATAAGATGTACAACAAATTGATCTTAAAAGGGTTTCTTCACATTCAGCCATGGAACACTAAAAACTATGAAGTTTTTGTTTAATTAATAAAGAATCGTCTACTGTCAAAACAATTTGAGTGTAAGAAACAAATTGAGTAACATGAACGTTAATTAAATTTTTTAATTATTGATCGGATTAAACGATTAATTATTTTTGTTATGAAGATACAAAAGTTCAACGCTCCGGAGATCAATTATCGGGCCTTTTTTATCTCGCCGCTGCAACATCTGCCTGAATTAATTGATTGCGAATATCAATATAAAAGATTTAATAAAGGATTAACTTTTTCTGTAAGCGATAATGTACGTAATTTTTAATAAAATTCAATTTTGCCTATTTTCATACTATTCGTTTTTGTTAACAAAGTAGGTACACTCTTATTGATTAATTTCTGCTTATTTGTCATACTAGAAGATTAAGAGTAGTAGAGAATTTTGTGATAGAGCTCGGCCGGAATTTACTACCGCCATGGTTATGTGTTGACGATTCAATTGATGACACATGATCCTTAATTTACGCTAGTGCTTTCTGCTATGTTTAGCAATCCTAAGAAAGAGAAATTAGATCAAATTGTATCTTAGTAGGAACATAATTACCGATTCATAATGCAATACAATCTCACCTATTGAAGCACATCGACGTGCGTATTATAATTAAAACAAGCGTACATATATGAATCCCTGACTCTAAGGTCTGCAATGTACCCATTCAATGCAACAGGAATTTTCTACCATTGTTTAAACAATGACAATAGAATTCAATTTGAGTCGGATCAGAGTTTCACGGTCAATCTGTCAGGGTGACGCTATGACCTTGGGGTTAACGGCTTTATTTTACGAGTTATTTTGACTGTAAGTTAAAGCTACTCATAAAACAAAGCTATTAACTCAGATTTTTGTCTTTAGCTCACAGGTTGTAGAACTGCAGTATAAAAAAGTATTTTTTCTAGTTATTCTAATATATAGCCTGTGAACAGAGTTTCAGAAGTTTTCATACTTCGCAAAGAACGTAAGGTTCATGGTTTAAAGAGTAATTATTCAAACCATTAACCTTAGATGAAAATATAAATCCTCAGGAGCCTGTAATTACATCGGCAAACATACCCGACAAAACTTATCACAACAAAAACACGACTGTAAAACTTTAATAAAATATTGATTAAATTATTCAGTGCTCATAATAAATTTCCGCAAAGTGACGCCTGCTTCTATTCAACAACACTTATTTATATCAAGTATCTTGCAGTAATGGTTGCTATATAATTTTAAAATTCGAATCGAAAGTATCACCGTTGAAAAAAATGGCAAATTATGGCAAATTTTGCGATAAGAGAAGAATTTTGCTTACAAATCAAATAAGTTCAAACGATCAAAAGGTTATAGATCCATTTCGCCACACCGCCAAGGCCTGCGGACGGCGGTCTGTATACGAGTGTCTTGCCCAAGCCGCGGGTAATTACAGGGCAAACAATACGTTTTGTAACCAGTCGCACGATCTTGAGACTTGCGCCGCTAAAATGGTGTTAATTGTTTATTATTTCATACGTTAATTTGGGTATAACATGTTAAATAATTATATTGCCACCTTATCAGTATGTGCTAGATGCACTATAATGCAGAACATTTCATTATTACACTTCTGATTATTCAAATGAGATTTTTTATGACTAACAATTTTCTGCCGCAACAATCACAACTCTATGAATCAGGTAAACCATTTTTATGTATGTAAAAAATATAAAGTATTTGTTGATGGAAAGAAGAGATGGCCCACCTGTTAATAAGAGGAAAAATATCACCTATATCAAAATCTATAATTTCTTCAGTACCTATATATGCTTCGGACCAAGGAGCACAGGATGCAAAATGCATCCAATGTAAGATGGAACACCTCAAAGCTATTATTTTGGTTGATACTAACAAGACAGTAGTAATTTCCCGATAACTTATGGGCTTCACGGAAGATTAGCGCGATGGATTGATGGACACACATAATGCTGAAAGAAGACATATCATGGTATCATATCATATCACATTTCCTTAAAACATAGTTAATTTATTTTGTTTTAGGTTTCATTGTGATGGATTTTCCAAATAAACTTTCTTTCTTTCTTTGTTTCTATAAAGCCTGTTATAGCGCTTTACGCCTCTACGACTAAGTAACTCGTACGCATTATCCAATTTATATTTTTCGCCTTTTAGGAAGTTGGTTGGTTTGCAAAAACAGCAGCATTTTACAACTGCGAATGGTATCACAAACAGTAATTAACGTCAAACAAAGGCTGTGTATAACCAGCCGTGAAATATTCGTTTTGAGATAGACCCAGTATTAATTGAGAGGCTCTGTGTCAAAACAATAGAGAAATAATCGCCGGAACTAACGTGTTTCGGTAAATATATTGTATTGGTGTATTCATATGCAAGGATTGTTAGCAAATTAGATGTTAATGTTATCAAAATTTTAAATTTCATTACAAAATTAATATCTGATAGAGTTTGTAGACTTAGCGGTCAAGTTTTAAATTAACAACTTTACTTATCAGTCATCGTCGCTTACTGTACAATAAGGTTGAAATTATCAAACATGGTAACTTTGGTCTCAAGATACGATAAAAAGACCATTACATCTAAATCAAAAAGTGTCTAAGTGTTACTCTACTGGATATTGTTATTGGCTTTTTTTCTTTAAACTTTTACCGTTAATTTACAATAACATAAAAAATAAATATTTGCTTCAATACACCTTTACATGGTATTATTAAATAAAATTAATTTTGTGCTTGTATTTTTTAGTAATTTCAAGAGAAGCCTATAAAAATAGTTCAGGAATTAGGATTATTTAATTTGTTGTAATGTAGGCAATCCATTTCGGATCTGAGCTCCAGCAGTATTGAATTAAAAATATGTTTCGTAAAGTTCTTACATTAAAATACCTACTCGAATACCTCGTACACCAAAATAGAAGATTTTGTCACGTTAAGAGAACATTCCAAAAACATACCAAATATAGGCAAAGTTAAACAGCCACACTGCGTTATAACCAAAAGATCAATTGTCGCTCATAAATTTGAATTTGAATACAAAATCTGAAACCAAATGGAAATATGTATAAAGTTTAAGTGGACACACAAAAACATACCAATCGAAAATGTCACGATTTTATATTTAATATACAAATATACAAATAAGGTATTCATCAGTACAATAGAATGCTTATATTTATACAATTATGGTAATTTTATATCAGTGTGATGTTTATATGTATAATGTATAACTCTCAAAGTGATTATGTTTAAAATTCCTGATAAATGACAATTTAAACTAAAAATATGCCAAGTTAATTGAGTGAATCTACATACATACGATTATTTATTGGCGTCTCAACTTTTGGGCTAAATATTACCCAATATAGGGCCTGTACAAGTCATCGTTAATAGAAATGATGATTGAGAAAGCAACTAGCTTACAAGCCTTGAAGTAAATATTGCACAGCTTAACTTAAACTCCGGATTTGACATTTGTACATATTATTATTTGTAAGACATAAAAATATATATTTAACAATGCTTTACCACTTGTTTTTATTATCCTGACTGATCGATTTATAAAGCTTTTAAAGCAAAATAAGGTTCCTTTGCTGTATAGCAGTGCCTGCGGTGCCCAGGCACAAGGAGCAGACCTTAAAGGACCCGACCAGGAACACACATCATTATTTTAGGAGCACATATAACTCGCACTGGGTGCATAAAAAGCCATTTACGGCACTGCTGAATAAAATTTTTCACGTGCCGTTTATGCCAGGTAAAAAGAAAAAATAGAAATTTATCTATATCTTTAAATCTTTCTATGAAACCAATAGTTATTCTAAAATTAAAAATCTGTTAAAACGATAAATTGTTAATCTTTACTTTGCGCCCTATTAAATTATCAACCTTTTACTTCAGTACAAAAAATCATATGCTCTATTCAGTTTAATTGCTATGCTTACCTTTTTATATTCTTGAAAATAAAATTCTATCTTTGTTGATAATTTAAGTCTCAAGATAAGTTTTACCTAATCCACTTCAACTTCCGCGTGGCAACTCTGAGGATAACTCCCTTCATCGAATATTATTTCGTTTTGTATAACTTTTACGTAAATTCATACAGTTCGTAAGAAATAATTGTAGTAAAGTAAAGAAAGTAAACTGTAAGTGCGTTGTTACATTTGCCAATATAATGTGAAGTTTATATTAAAGCTAAAAACGCAGTTAATTTACTCTTACACAAGGATGTGTAATTATAAAATTTCACTGAACTGTTGCTCTATACTCGAAGTTGTGCGTGTAATTTTACTTATTTACTTTACTTATACTATACTTTTTTCTGTAATATTTATACAGAAAAAATACTTTAAGGCTGCATTGACCTCAGCATAAGTAATAATAATCTATGGTGTTCAAGTGATATCGATTATGCAACTATGGCTCTTTGGAATGCTTAAGATTAAAAATAAAAAATCGAATGAAAAATATCTCAGTATAGCTTTTTCCTAATATGTTCGTGATTAAAAAAGATTCTTTAGCTATATCATCTGAAAAAACAAGTCTGTTTGTCTGCTTTCCGAACCGTTGGTAGAATCACTAAGCACAGATACTTTTTCAAATTTAAATAAGTTACTTGTATGATTACATACCTACTTGAAACAAATGAATTTGAATTAATAAACA
Source organism: Mycalesis mineus (assembly GCA_034621355.1). NCBI lineage: Eukaryota > Metazoa > Arthropoda > Insecta > Lepidoptera > Nymphalidae > Mycalesis > Mycalesis mineus. The sequence goes on from CM067882.1 coordinate 16,134,896, forward strand.
TTTAAAGTGAATTTCGATGAAAAGAACATAACTATGTCAATATGAATCAAATTACAAAAAATCAACAAAGCATTACGAGCACTCCAAATCATTATTAATATTTTAAAAATGCGTTTCAAAAAGTGAAAACACTGACACTTTCATACACATTACTTTTGAATTAAGTGCACATAAAGTACAATACTTGCATATGCGGAATCCACGTTTTTTCTTAGTGCTCTTTGCCCCATTGTCCCGTAGAAAGTAGCTGCGCAGGCGCACCGATTGGGTTTAGTGCACTTTGTATCTAAGCCGATACATTTTGAAATAATTTATTATTACAGAAAATGCCTAATATTTTTTGAAGATTCAATCAAGTGTTTAAAAAGAATATTTGTCACTTTTTCTTAAAAATGGTAAATTTTCGTCTTTTCCGCTTATTTATAAACGTGTAATTATAGAACAATAGTCCTGCAGGCGGGAATAAACCCAAGAACCACACTTAATTATAGATTTGTTGAACTATTAAATTTTATTTTTTAGTAAAAATTAGCAGGTTTGCTGTTTAGTGTACATTTTTTTAAATATTACTTGTCATGCGTGAAGAATGCGTAAGGAATAGGTACAGTCAACAAGTAAATAGTTCAACAATCAAACCTTGGACTCTCGGTGTTTATTCCGACACTTTAATCGTGGAACTATTGTTTCAATATTTCAATATTTCTCATTATTGCAGGCACGCAATAAAATGTTTTATTGCTACTTCGAAATAAAAATATACTTTATTTTTGAAATGCACAGTGATTGTGATCTGACCTCTGCGATCCATTAAACTGCATCAGTATGACATTCGTTCGTTACCTAACAGACTAGAGCACCGACAATCACTATCTGATTTTAGGGACGATTGTAGAAAGTAAGTCTATTATGAAAGGCGAGTGATACTAACAGTGGTGGATGACAAAATCGCCAAGATTTCAACTCGGTGCTTTCAACAAACGAATTACGACATTCGTAATGTTTTTCACGATCTAATCGCAAAGTGGTGCACACTTTAGCCTTGCTGCAGCACTGAAATGAAATCTATTGTTTTTAGAAAGCAATTTTTTAATATCATATACTCTCATTCGTATTTGTAGTAAGCCGGCTGTTACCCAAGATTTCATCCACATAGATATTTTTATAAGCAAACAAAGTCATAAAGCCTTAGGTACTACCATTGACATATTAATACTATGGACTTCGGGTCAGCGATAAAAAGTGTCCGAACCAAAAGAATGCCAAAATGCGAAATGATTTCCAATCGCAATTCAGTCTCATATTAGTTGACTGACAGAATACACGTCAATAATGCCGTAATGTGTTATAAAAAACTTGTAAGAACTACCCGAGTAAGGTGAGAAAAGAAGACGGTGTACCATATTTTCAGTAAGTAAATATTTACTGATGATTTTAAAGTATTTTTTTGCTTAGAAACAGGCTATTTTATTAAAATTTTAATAAACTATAGAAACGAATTACATAACCAACCAAAATGAACAAAAGTATCTATCTGTCCTTTTCCCATACGCTACCCGCGTATAGGATAGAAGGAGTGCAATATGTTTATCTAATTAACCACATTTAGTTCGGATCTGCCGTGAGCAATAGAATGTTTTAGAACAACGACTGCATAGAGTTATTTTGTTGTTTAACATTTGAATTATTTAATTACTTAATTTTTGAATGAAAATAATTTGATTATTTTCAATTCAAAAATTTTTATTTTTTATGTCAACTTTTATTTTTTATGTCATGAATATTAATCAAATAACTTTTACCATAATGGTATATTAATTTGATAACTATAAGAATTATCTAGATGAAATTAGGAACAGTTATTCAAAAAAGTGATCTATCGTCATTGAAGTAAAAAAATATATTTTCAGTTTAATTAAAAAGAGGAAAATATCGAGAACTTAAAATTTCAAAGTAAAGAACTATGTCGAGTGGCATATCATTTTGTACATTAGTGGATTTGGTTTGTAATTAATTATTATTATAACTAATTATTATTTTATACAAGATAATTACAACAATTATTATTTGGTACAAGATTTATCCCAGCATATAGAGGTCAGGGATATGTAAATATAAATTAAAATTTGCTGTAAATATAATATATAAATATAAGATGCCAAAAAAATTTGAAAGCTGCCGACTCCACACCATTTATGTTGTCCTATTTTCACGAGAAGCTGTCATGTCAAAAAAGGCTGCCATGGTAACCGTCAATCGAAGCTGATTGATTACTTATTGCATGCAATTAGACCGTTGCAAATTAGACTGTATAACAATAACAAAATAACATTGTAATGTATGTCTTATACATACATTACAATGTTATTTTGTGTATAAAAACATAAATACATCCTAGTGTGTATAAAATATCTTGGGACACTTTTGACGTAAATTTTGCATTAGACCCGAAGTCCATAGTATTAATATGTCAATGGGTACTACGTACGCCAGTACTTACCCACCACCTTCAAGTCTAAGTTTTGTTTGCCAATTTAAATCTGATCATGAAAACATGAGCAAGTAAAACATCAGCATCATCCGTCCACTGCCGGACAAGTGTCCTGTATGGTTTGCAACACACATTCGAGTCGCCCTCATTCAACAGAGTCGATCAACAATTCACTTAAAGATACTATGCCGCCATTCTAGAAGCTTGGCATAAAAAAATTGGACTAGGCTGGAATTAAGCCCAAGAACTGAAAATAGTGATCATTGATAATAAGGAACCAAAAGGAGTGAGCCAGTTCACGGTTATTAGCCGATCGCTATTCAAAAGGCGCGTGGGCCAGACATTGTCATTATGTACCGCGATTGTCGACAATGTTACATGAATATTGAATGCGTTATAGAAATTAATAATTTCACATGCGCTGAAATGTATCTGCTAACATTAAATATAACATGAGTGATTAATTAATAGGGAAACAAATGCTGTGTTACGTACGCCTTATTAAAAAAGCGAGATGAACAGTCTAATAAATTTCTTATTGGAATGCAGGCGGCTTAAGGCCGTGGTGTTTGGAGTCCTTAGAAGAGGCATACGTCTAGCAGTGAACGGCCATCGGGTGTTCATGATGATGACGATGAAATCGTAACGGATTAAGAACCTGGGCAGCTAAACAGCTAATAGGTCTCAGTAAGAATAGTAAAATTACAAAATGATGGGCAGCTAGTTGCTAACGTTACAGTAAAAGTACCTATGTTCTATTTTCAATAATAATTGCTTTTATTTAATTACTAATATAATAATTTAAGCGTATCTAGGAGCGTATTTAGACTAAGCAATAAAAATAATCTAGCATTGTGAATACTCAGAATTTAGGACTTCTTTCATAATGCACGAGGTATTGTGAAAAGGTCCTAAGTTCGAAGTAAATAATCAACAGTTAATGTATGCATACCGCGTAGTTTGAGGAATAAACCACTATTTTAGAAACAGTTACCCATTGTTTGGAACAATATTATATTCACAATGTCCCTCTATGCTGCTTACTGAGGCATTGTTTTAGAATACTAATACGCCATAACTATTATAGCTAAGTGAGGGTTAGTAGTTTTCTATTCTGTGGCTTTTTATTAGTTAGAAAATATCAACGTCCTTTGTTTCAGCCAATGTAAAATAAAATTTTAAATAATCTATAACTTTCCTCCATTGAGCGCCAATCTCAATGGTATATTTAAACTTACCCTGAAGAGTTTGTTTGACTACTCTTATCTCTGTTATATTCCTTGGCAGAAGAATTATTGAGGAAAGTTATAGATTATTTAAATTTAAACTTAGATATCAAACAAAAAAGGCTAAACAAAGCCTATTCTATTTATGAGCCTATAGTAACAAGACCTGCTTCATTTAACGTATAAGTTGAAAGTTTTTGAACCTAAGTATGCTCCAAGGCTCCTACTGTTGTACCTAGGCAGCTCTATCGTTTGGATTCTTATCAATTTTTAGCTTTCATACTGGTCTTCCATAACAATCTCTCGATACATTTACTCATATATTGCATTAAGCTTTGTAAGTACTATGTGTAAAAAACCTGAAAAACCGTTTTGCGATGTGCGTAAAATAATTGATTCAACAGTTATTATTGCATCAATGTATAAATTAATACTCACTGAGAAATAAGAGATTTTCTAGGTCTTTGAGACTATCCCTGATCCCTGGTCATCAAATACTAAAAAAATTTTGGACATATTACCTAACAACTGATTCATGTGTCCGGTGACCAACGTGCTGGTGCTTATTTAGCCAAAAGAATAAACCTTGCTATTCAGAGGGGAAATAGCGCCAGTGTGTTGGGCACCTTGCCTTTGGGTGAACAATTAGAAGGCTTATTCTTTTGTTAATATCTTGTTTTATTTGTTTTAACTATTAAATATTTATTTATATGTACATAAGCCTTTGATTTTTAATATAAAAAAGAATTTTTCTTAAATATCTCAATTAATTGCCGAAATCTTCATCTATCATTTCAAAGCGCATCTTCGCAACTTTTTATCATATATAAAGTGGGATATAATTTGCGTTTACAACACGAAGACGGTTATTATTGTTCGATTATATCTGTCCCTCACCCAGATGCTCATGTGTGGGTTACGACAATAGGAAACTTGTCGTAGAGGAAATTGCTGCTTGCGCAAACTGACACCATGAGCGGCCCGTGAGGCGTGAATGTGTACACTAACTAAGCACAACTCAGTTGAGAAACAATTATTTTTCTATTAAAATCTGTACATATAAAAGCGAAATACCAGTAACTAACCTATTGACTCATCACGAGATCCTTGAAACTATACACTCCATTTTAATAAATGGTAATAACCAATAATTATTTGGTAACTAAATTTTCTAAAAGACTCTCTTTTGACAACCTCCGTATTTTAATTCTTATAAATAGTTATAACATTATAATCAGGTTAAACTTTAATATTCACGTTTGATTAAATAAATTTTTTGGAACAAAAAAATTTATTTCTTTTCGTCATTTTTAATTTCAGTTGTTTATGTGATAAATTTTTATGCAATTTTAGACACTTTGTTATATAATACATTGTTATAATATTATGTTACAAAGAATACAATAAGAAATTTTAGCTAACTTATCCTAAAATCTGTACAAATCACTGGCACTTAAAATAATTGTCATACAGTTACACTCAACAGGAACTTACGGCACTCTCGTAAATGCTATCTACATCGTAAATTACGTCAAAGCGTATGATTTAACGCGTTAACAGTCTGTCATTTAACTGGATGTTTGCTCAATCAGCCGCCGTAAATAATGTTATTCATTGCTTAAATATGTATATATAGTTATTAACAATAACATTATGCAAGAAAAAATCTAGTTTAAGGCTTTTGTGTAATTTGTTGCCCCACAAATTGTATTCAAATTTTTGTTTATTTAATTTTTTTTTGAATAAAAGGTCTGTTATCATTGGTAAATCTTTTATTATTTTTCTAGTAATAGGCAGCGACTTTTGAGTCGTTTTATTTGAGTAACTATTTAAAAAGACCAACAGAGTCAACAGCAGAATTACTTTAGTTAAACAACCTTTAAGTTTCAAAAGTGTTTATAAATGAAGCCTTACTTGGAGTGACTTTTTAAAAACTCTGTTCAATATTTCTGTATATACTGAAGCCAAACACGATTGTGATTGTGTCAATAAACAAATTTTAAATGAAGGTAGAAAATGCAACACATTTTATGCCTGATAAATTAAAAATAATGTTTTGTTTTGCTATAAAATCTTATTTAAAAGATATTAAATATATTAATTAGTTTTAAGCTTACTAATTTAATCAATTGTGAATTCATCATTAACAAGTTAACTAAAAAAATTAGGTGTAAAATGACTTGTGATTTCTACCTTCATTTTAAATTTTTTTGTTGACAGGTATTCTCAATCGAGTTTGGCTTTAGTGTAGGTATGTATTTGAAAGAGGCAAAACCGGAAACCTTTGTTTTATTTAAGTTTATAAATAATTATTAAAAGTAAGATCAGAAAGTATTAGCGCACCAGTGCTATTCGAGTCGAGAAAACTTACACTTTTCACCATAGAACGGCTTCCTGCATAAGTGTTACTAGTTTTTCCGTGGCCCCAGCGACTTTTATAATCACATTGCCTAACCGTGCAAGAAACAAGATTATATCACTAGTGGTTGTCTGCGATTTCGCCCGTGCAAAATAGTTTGCAATCATTTTAGAATCACATTACATACATTAGTATCCAGTGTGTTATTAGTAGGCTAGGTGTAAAAACAGTTTTGAAGGTAACGTCTTCCTGTCGTGACTCTGCTGCCGGTTTCAAGGACATAATCTACGGAGAAGAGCGAGCAAGACACTCTTAGCTATAGTGTTAACTTCAGTGCTGGTATCAGCAGTCCGTTAAGATTTCAGTCAATCAGGCAGTTTCCTGTATCATCATCATGGTTGAACATATGCCTCTTGCAAGGACTTCCAGACACTGTGGACTTGAGCCAACTGCATTCAACGGTTCCTTGTGATCCGCTTGCTGTTATCGTTCCACCAAGTGGGCGTCGACCAACCATACGCTTTCCGGTGTCAGGTTGCCATTCCAGCAACAACGTCATCAACGTCCAACCTCCAACGACTCTTCAAACTATGTTTCCCCTATATACATACGTAAATATACCAATATAGACACAAATGTTATAATAAAAAGGGCTCTTGGCACCATAAACATTCCTGCGCTAATCGAGCCGTCAGAAATAAGCGGGATGATGGCAAAAGACCTGATGGATTGACGCTGGTTCCCTGGGAAGTGGGACGGGCCCTAATGTGGGACGCTACTTGCGTTGACACATTGGCTCCGTGTCATATCAGGGAGACAGAATTAAGACCGGGAGCCGCAGCAGAAAAGGCTGAAACCGGTAAGTGGCACAAGTATGCCTCTCAACTGGTAACCGAAGGGCTGGCTCATTTTTTGCGCAAAGGATTAGCCTGGCTATCCAACGCGGAAATGCAGCCAGTATTCTTGCCACCATTCCACGTGGACATGATTTGTATAGTTATTAGGATAAGTTAGTTTAAGTTCCTTATTGTATTCTTAATGTTATATCACATATATTTATTCACATAGGTACCTATATGTGCTATAACAGATAATTTAAGGCCTTGATGATAATTTAAATTAATTTTGTATCTGTAGTTATATTTTTTTATAAGACGTGATCAATTAGCGTTTCGAATAATGCTCAAATTGGATGGGCAATTTGATAATAACCATTCAATTGAAAGCACCAAACTAAATTAAGTTATTTGGGTCATGTCAAGGTTATTTTTAAGTGCAAAAAGAGAGAGTTTAATTTAACAGATAATATTAATAATTAATTGATTTTCCATAAAGTTATAAATAAGTAGGTACGTGTTTTATTAGAAGAAATTCTAGGCCACTAAAAAAAACGTAGCCAGATACCAAATAGAAGTAATTATTTTAAGACTAAAAGATTTCGACATCAGATAGAAATACAAGACACTGGGTGAAACATAGGACTCGTACAAAATGTCTTAACTTTTCTTATCTTATACGCATCCCAGAGATGCCCATCCGGAATATTTCCTAATTTTGGATATCTTTATAATAAGGTATAGGTATCTAAAGTGAGGTTGTGGTCAAACGCGAGCGTATTTTTCAAAAAAAACCTTATCGTTCAAATAACTTATTTGTTTTTAATGACCATAGATAGATATATATGTAGATAACAGATATAAATATTTGTACAAAACTAATACAAATGCGAAAGTGGTTGCTAATGGTTGATATAAAAATTATGTATAGTCCAACATTGTTAACATTGCCAACCTGCGAAACATTATTTAGAAGAGAGACTCGAACAGTGGATAGCATATACGTATAGGTAAGAGATAGATAGACAGTAGTTTGACTCCTTTGCTCACTACGGTTCAACGCCCTTTATTGAAAATTTATATAACTCGGACTAATAGCTTTTAACTGTCCATAACAATGAGGTATCTTTTAGCAGAGTCTGGTAGCCGTTAAAAATGGGATATCCATACATCAATTGGCAACGGAACGAAAAAAGGACAAAATCTTCACTTCTGCTTCACTAACTGATCGGGAACCAAACCAGGGTCCTTTCACTCAAACGCCGCAGCGTTCTAGGTCGTCATCGTTAAAAACAATGACAAATTGACTGAATACCGCATCGCATCGATCGAAAGTGAACGTGTTGCACACACGCGCAAGAGTATGCGTTCATGTACGTTATCTCTGTGTGAGTGTTGAGGAAGCGATGTGTATCAGATGTACACAGATATTCGGACAAATGAAGTGTCTTTAAAATATGTACCTATCAATATTTTGTTATCATTTATCTCTACGAGGATCTCATATTTCATCCCGCGATAGCTCCACTATTCAAGATTAATTCGACTGAAAACCAAGACGCCTAAGGTTCAATCCCAGCCAGTGACGCACTGCTGGCAAATAGTTATTGCTTAAGGGGAAAATGCACATGGGTTATATTTAAAAAACTCGATTAAAATTTTTTAAAAATGTGTAGTGAAAATTGTATTTGTAATAATTTAATATTTAATACATACCGTTCTAAAATACTACTCAACATGTTCTTATTAAAATACTTGCCCCCATTCTCATTGCTTTCACCCATTATTTTTGTATTACTAAATCCTTTCTGCACAAACAAACTTACAGTATTAATTAAATATTAATTTTTTAACTAATACTAAGTTTTTTTTGTGTAATTTGCGTAATTTATAAATAAATCCAAAATCCAAATTGATATATATTAGATTTAACGACATAATTTTCAACAACCGATGATGCATTTCCAGCAAATGGTACATCGATGTAAAAATATATAAAGTAGATAAATCACGGCACTCCGATTACGGAGAAAATCTTTCAGTACGATAGTATCACAGCTTATCGGACACTAATCAGCCTTAGCTGCCGACAGACACATACAATGTAAAATTGCCATTAACATCTGATATTAATGATCTAAGTTAAAATGTTAATTGTCTCGTTGGTTTAGTAGTCAGTTTATGACAACCTCCGTGGCGCATTGGTATGCGCGATGGATTTATAAGACGGAGATCCTGGGTTCGATTCCCGGCGGGGCAGATTGAGATTTTTTTTAATTTGTCTTGGTCTGGCTGGTGAGAGGCTTTCGCCGTGGCTAGTTACCACCCAACCGACAAAGACGTACCGCCAAGCGATTTAGTGTTCCGGTACGATGTCTTGTAGAAACCAAAAGGGGTGTGGACTTTCGTCCGCCTCCTAACAAGTTAGCTCGCTTCCATCTTAGTCTGCATCATCACTTAACATCAGGTGTGATAGCAGTCAAGGGCCAACTTGAAGTCGTTAAAAAAATGCAACTACATATCACGAATTACGAATCTCTATCCTTACTGAGATTTTCTATCTTCCAAATATTTCCAAAAATCTTTTAAGAGTTCGGGGTTATCTCGAAGAGCTATTTTAGCTGTCAGTACCAATCATTTTATTACTATCACCTGATTAACGTTATCACTTATGTTAGACATTGTCATCCTCAGCCCGCCAACCAGCTTTTAAGCATCGCATCTTGGAAGTAAATTCCACTCACTATAATAAAGAGGGCTCATACTCATAGTTAGCAGTTCATACTTGTAGTCTTGTAATATATTCACTGAATAAATCTCAACTGAAATTTACTAAAATAAACAACTATAGAGGATAGCAAAAATCTAAACAACAAAATTGTAGTAATTAGTAATTCCAAGCACGTGAATAGTAGGTAAGTTAATACACGCATATAGGTATCTAGGTACTTCCACATTTATTCATGCACGAATAAACAGATTTGCATAAGTATTCCTTTATCTAAAAACAAAATACATTGTTCCGATTTCAGTTTCTATTTTAGATTCATAACATCCTAAAGATATATTCGTTTTTTGTAGTAATAGTTGACGTAACAATAATACGCCTATATATCGAATACTTGCACAGAGATCATCATGTAGCCAAGATAATCCACCAACAACTGCTTTACTATAGGTACGACCCAGCGTCAGTTCTTCGACCGATTATCACTGAGAGGTATATTATAGCCAATAGACCTGATATAGTGATAATTAATCGATCAACGCGCCGTGCAATGATTATTGATATTACTGTTCCACATGACGATAATCTGGTGAAAGCTGAAAAGGAAAAAGTATCAAAATACTTAGACCTTGCTCATGAGATTACCGCCAGGTAGAATGTGATTCAACAATGATTGTTCCTATAGTCGTTTCAGTCGACGGTCTTATAGCGAAAAGCTTTGACCAACATCTTAAAAAGCTTTCGCTTAGTTGTTGAATCAAGGGTCGGATACAGAAGGTGGTTATTCTTGAAACGGCGCGTATTGTGAGGAGGTTCCTCACTCTGGAGCCTTAACCATCGGTTGCTTGGACCCCCGGGCCTCGCAGCAGGCAAATTGGATTTTTTTATAATTGTTTTATAAGCATTGTTGAAAATTTAAAAAAAATTGTAAATAAATAAATGATAGAAAAAAAATACGCCTATAAAAGGTCAATATTGCACAGGGCATGCAAGGAACGCACCTAACAATGCACCACTACGCTTAATAACAGCAGGTTATAATCCTCATGAGCTTGTGATTTCGTTGGCAACCGTTCGTTTCAAACCAAAACAAAGTAATGCAGCTTCATGTCAGAAATTAGTCAAACTTAAATATGAATGCGATTCATTCAGAGCTTAAAATGGAAAAGAAGACCGTAAATGCGGTTCGAATCTTTACTCAAGATAGATAGTGTTATATTAGCTTCAACATCGATGCATGCTCGCAAATTGCCGGCCATAATTTGCATTGATTATTTATACGACCGAAAATTGCGGTTATCGGAACGACAAGCTCGTAATAGTTATGTTAACTCATGGAAATATATAACTTCCATGAACCATTCATATTACGTTTACGTAAATATACCATACAAACTGTCGTTTTTCGGAGAACTTTAAAGTTGTGTAAAGTTTTTCCAATAACTGAATTTACTTGTTACTTTTTTTGAAAAATCCATGAGTTTAGAATATACGAACTATCTATAATACAAAAAAAACGATTATAAGGGATAGAATTTTAAAATAACCTTATAGTAAGTTATACATTTAACGTTTGCAACGAGCGAGACTTCATTAAACTCCACTGCTAAAAATGTTAGGGAAAAAGACGCTGTTTACTAAACTACTTCTCTTAAAAAGTTCATACGTAAACGTGCCAGGCTATTTGCGTAGTTGATGAGAAAAGCAAATATAATCCATGTCCAAAAACTCAGCAAAATATAATAAGTAAGAAACTACAGGTATTACAAAAACAAAATTGAAGTACGCTTAATTAACAAGAAGTTAACTTGAAACGTCATGTTAGAATACTTAAAGTGACTCTACCGGCTCGGAAGGCGGGCAAACAAAAATTTACCTACCGGTCATGCACAGTTTAATGTTGCCATAGCAATAAACTCTGTCGTCATTAAATAAATCCCGTTTAGTAAGTACACAATAGACACAATACAAATGAAACATTACGTTATCAGTGATACATTCACCGTGATTATAATATCCCGGCCCGTAGACATGATTACAATCAATTAGTAGAAACTACTAAAGGATATCCTTATGCCAAGGTAAGCCAATAATTAACCTATTCCTTTGTACATGTAGAAACAGGTACAAGATATGTCCAACCGGCGATATTGCATTTATCGGGCCTTAAATCAAAATACTATTGTAAGTTCCGGCTTCGGACAAAAAAGGATCCATGACATTAACAGTTAAATAAGCTAAAATAGTTTGTTATCAAACCTCTAAACAAGTTTGTCAAATGGAATGACTATATTTATTACGTGTGTGTATATCTTGGTGGCGATATACGACATGATTGGATTTATAACATTTTTAACGTTCTATAATAATTACGGTAGATATTTATTACGTTCCAGCATTTTAATTCTATTCAATCATCTACACTTATTCCTACTATGGTTAGTCATCGTGAATCTTTATAAATATGTCACCGCAGGGGGCCTCCTATATTTGGTTAAAAGGCCTCAGCTGGCATATTGTCCTATGAAAATACCTGTAATATTTTTCTCTCACAAATTGCTTTATTTCAATTATAATATACCAATGCATTAATTGTCTCTACAATATTTTGCTTTCCGTTGTTTTCTACTTCTTACAACTTCTAAGTTATCGTCGAGATAGGTTGTACTCAAGGGCTAACTCATAATGAATTAAAAAATTAATTATAGAATCTCATTTATTCAAAACTAACTAAATAACCTAAAACTTATGACTAAAAAGATGGTAAAATATCAAAGGACTCATGTCAATTCTGATTATTTTATGTACTTGTCATTAATCTTGCATCCTGTATATTTTTGTAAACAAAAAAGTTTTGTTAATGAAAGGCCATAAAAGATTCCAGGCCGTTAAATAAATTTAAAAAAATAAACAGAAATGTGGTGTGCTTATAATAATTATATTTTATTCAAAACATTACAAAATATTACTTATATAAATATCACTGGTAGTAAATACCTAATTGTAATCTATTAAACATAGTCACTTTAGAATCCATACAAAAAATACATGAATACGTACTGTTATCAAATCATATAATCTTTATCCTGGTTTGGATTAAGAAGTTGAAATCATAACCTTTTAGACTTTAGACCATTTCGGTATGTAAGATAATTGAAATGATGATTTAACATACAAAGTATTGCGGATGACCGATTACTTTGTTGCTTGTTTTGCCTTTCAAATTGCTTTTCGTAACAATTTTAGGGATCTCTACTCCAAATTGAAATAGAGCCCGGAATTGTAAAAAAATTATGAAACCTGAAATAACTTTGATTATTTTGAGGAGAATAAATTTTCTGAAATCTACGGGTAAAATTTTACCTGGGGCTACATTTTTGAGTTAAAATATATGTCCAATTCTAAACTGTTATCAAAATATTTATATGAGTAACAAAAGTTAAATCCAATTATATTGTTTGGAAGCAGTTGCATCTGTTTAAATCTGCACACAAAATGAAGTTTTATCGGATTTTTTCTAGAATAAGCAAATAAATCACTAGAAGTATAAACAAGGAATGTCGAAAGCACTCTCCAAAATATAAATATTATAGCCAAAAAAGCATTGCTTTAAAAATAAGAAGTAAAAACGAGTCGCAACGAAAGCAACACATTACGTGCCTGATACCAGGAATTTATCAAAAACAACCAACCGTTCAACAAAAAACTATAACGTAACTGCAATAAGTGTTACGACGTTGGATAACTGTAGCGTATTACATGTTACTTTACTTTATAGTTGTTGTACTAATGGCTTACTTATTCCTCTCATTAGATTATTTATTTTTATTCTTGATTTTCAGTTTAATGTACTTTTTTAATAGGATCGTAGCAGCATCATTCAAGTTTGGTCAACGGCTGCATGTCGATTCTGTAGTGTAGTTCGATAGTGCGAGTCTTGACACAATCTCTCTTTATCTATTACATAGAAAGAGATAGAGACAAGATTAAAACGTGTGGTAGTGTTGACAGCATGTCGATTGACATGCTGAAGCCTACCAGAGTCAAGCTCGGCTAGAAGAACATAAGGGGATGGGACATCTTTGGCTTCGGCTAAGAGGAAAATCAGGAGCGAAAGGATTTATGGGCAAAGTAAGTTCCATCCTGACACTCTAGTTTGGAATTAGTTGGAATCCATGTTCTGGTGACGTAAAATATAGGAAACATTCTCTTAGCCGCCTTTAGAACTCTCATCTTATATTTATTCAAAGTATCTAAGATTTTTGTGTACTTATATATATTTATTATATGTATTCTGTGATTAAGATCATGTTGTGTGTTCAATAAATAATGTAGGTAGGTATATGTTTTGATTCATATATTTGATTTGATGAATGCCTGACGGACATAAACGCTTAAGGTTGAGTGTAGATGGAATTTCCCAGATATTTTTATCGTTAGGTACAAAAAATAAGTATTTAAAAAGAACGTTGTATATTTTTTTAAGTACCTATTGGTAACGTAACATAATTCTAAATAAGTAAAAAATATGCGCAAATTTAGAAGACTAGAATAGTTATGCAGCCTATTTTAACGACCCACTAAAGAACCAGACCTCCCTCCTGTACAAGGCTTGGAACACCATAATATTTCAATACGGATTAGCGGATTTAGGGTAATAATTTTTAATCTTGTATTAAATGTAATGACACGAACACAACCCACAACGCTACTGCAATGCGGGCTCGTGGTCATAAGTATTCTCGTGGTCTTTAACAAGATAAGAAATATGTTTCGGAATCATACTTTAGAATGTTAGGTATAGGTTACGGTATCTATATACGATTAAAAATCCCAACATTGCGGATGTTAAATGTCAAATAATTATACTCCTTGGTACCTATTTCTTTTAATATAAACATGACATATTTCAATCGTAGTTTAGCAACAACATATAAATTATCGATACTGTTGTAATATAATCAATTGCTGAGCTTCTCTACCGAATTTATGGTAAAAGTAGTGGGAGCACGCGGTTTCACCCGCTGAATTCCCGTTCCGAATATCAGGATACAAATTAGCCAACGTCACTCCTGATGAGTCTTGTATAAATATACAAAAATTACAATTCTTTAGTTTTAGACATTAATTGGAACAAATTAACAAACAGACGAAAATATTCAAAAATGATTTTTGAAGGAAATGAAAAGCTGTTAGTAATTTAAAATCACAAACAAAAGAGACATTTAAATTTTGCATAGATTCTTATTTGTAAAATAGTTTTAGTTTGCAGGCACTTTTGAAAGTCGATTCAGAAAGTGAATAGTCTGAAAGAAGAACTATATAACTATTATTCTAGAAAAAATAAAATAACCTCTTTTGCACTATATCTCCTACTAGCTGGTAATGACGCAGTCGATACTATAAGAACACTAAAAACTGCTTTAAAAAATGCTTAGCCTTTTCTGCCAATGTGGCTGCGGCCTTACAGTTTATGCACTGATTCACAAAGTTACCGAACCGAACGACATAAATAAATGTGGGAAGACCCTTAAGCCGTCACTTTATTGCAAATAAAAATTAGTTTTCGCGGCTTTTTATTACAAAAAGTGGAAATCGAACCATCACACCGGACGTGACCGGAAAACCCGACTAGATTATTACGATGGTTTTAAAATTTGCAATACAATTCTAGTTGCATAAGATTCTTTTTAATACCACTCATTATATTGCTCAATGGTAGGCAGGTAATGTTAAATACTCATTCGTTTGAATTTAATCATTTATTGATGAACACGTATGATTATAAAACACTTAGTTCTACATTATTAAACACCTATAAAGGATTTCTTTGAATTTAAATCAGATAGAGATAACTCATAAAGTTTCGATTACTTACTTTTACTAGTTGGCACTATATACTATAGTGCCAACTTAAGTAAAATAAGAAGAGTAACTGTCGAAGACGTGCCGACAAGCGATTTATCCTTCCGGTCGATGTCGTGTAGAAACCGAAAGGGATTTGATTCCATCCTACCGTAACAAGTTAGCCCACTTCAATCTTAGGCCTCTATTCCACCAGCGTTTTGCGAGCGTCAGCGTTCCTCCAATGTCTGCGCAGCGTCGACGTTGCGTTTATTGACAACAAGTACAATCACATACATATTTTAGCAATCTGTATGATAAATTTGAATGTATTCTTTTTCTTACCTCAAAGTCATAACAAGCCTCTCTTCCGTATGTAGTTTGACATTCGCAAATATTTATAAAATTCAGATTCGTTAATTTTAATACTATCAGAGTGCGAAATATAATTGTAATCGATTTGACCATATAGGATTTTCCCGAAAGTGATGATGATAATTTCTTATTTTTTTTATATTATTTTCGTCGAGTAGTGTTTCTTGTCGGAGTCTATTTTTTCTCGGATTATATTTACGCGGAAACGCAACGTTGACGTCGCGTTAACGCGACGGCGACACTGCGCAGACGTTGGAAGAACGCTGGTGGAACAGGGGCCTTAGATTGCATCAACACTTACCATCAGTTGTAATTGCAGTCAAGGACTAACTATTAATAATTAAAGAAAAAAACAAAAAAGAAGAGTAGCTGGTAATTTATATAAAGGAAGTAATCGTGTTGTAAAATTTCAGAAAATCGTAATTCATTTTCGTTACAAAAACTTGAGTAATTTGAAATAACATTTAGATTTTATTTAAAATTACTTCAGATTTGCAAAACAAAACAACAACAATGACAAAAAAAAAGAAATTATGCAACGCGAGAAAATTGATATTTCGTGACCAATGAAAACGGGTATAATAACATTGGGAATTGTAAAATATATCAGAGATTACACTAAAACCTGAGTTTTATGCTAATCGTGGAGAATTGAATCGCTTCATCTTGTTCATGTTCGTATAAAGCCAAAAAAACTCTTATTTATGACTTTTAGGGTACCGCAAGTAAAGCCCTTGAACTTAACTCATAATAACATTTTATATTGTCCGATTTCTGTGTATAGAAATAAGTGCTTCAAAAACAATTTTATTCTAGCGATTGCAATTTTCTTCTAATAGTAAGATAAACAAGAAACAAAATCATCAAAGTAAATAAATTACTATTAAAGGATTCTATTCGGTTTACAGAATATACTGTCACACAAACCTAAGTAAACTAAATTATTTTTTTGCTTGCTTACATTTATTACATTCTCAATATTTTATTAGTTCGCACTAAAAATAAATTAGCCGGGAGCTTTTGTTATAATTATTTAATGACAAAATGACATGAAACTAAAAATTCATAAAGGCTACAGATGTATGACCAAAAAGGCTTCAGTGCCTACCTATGTGAAAAATGATGTATGGAGAAAGAAGTTATGTTGACAATCGACCGACAACTTAGTTTGGAATAGAACAACGTGCTTGATCGTATGACAAAACTAATGACTAATATTAAAATTGGCCAATGTTTTAATAATATTGTTTTATTATGATACGCTGGTCATATTATTACCTGTCGTATAATTAATTATAATTTATTCAAGCCTTTGTGGTAAAATT
Source organism: Mycalesis mineus (assembly GCA_034621355.1). NCBI lineage: Eukaryota > Metazoa > Arthropoda > Insecta > Lepidoptera > Nymphalidae > Mycalesis > Mycalesis mineus. Next base: position 16,152,077 of record CM067882.1, read on the forward strand.
AATAAGAAAAATATAAGTTGTAGATATAATAAAATTTCATTTTTAACTCAGCGTGAAATTATTTTGTAATAATGTTTTATGGTAGCGAAAGGTGATACTAATACTTAATATTATTTTAGCAAACTATCGCACCATCATCATCATCACCCATCACGCATCCACTGTTGGACATAGACCTATATTGAGCAGTTTCAGCCCTCTCTGTTATTGGCTTGCCTCCAACCCTCCGGAGATCGTCGCTCCATCTAGTCGGGGGACACCCTGCACTCCGTTATCAGTCTGTATATTATGTTAAATATTGAAAAGTACAACACTTCGGTCCGTATCTAATACCTATATATAATAAATCTACTACCTATATATAATAAATTGTACTAAGATAATAGTCAAATATCTTAGTACATATAAATCTACTACATATATATAATAAATTGTACTAAGATAATAGTCAAATATCTTAGTACATATAAATCTACTACATATATATAATAAATTGTACTCAGATAATAGTCAAATATCTTAGTACATATAAATCTACTACATATATATAATAAATAATATTAAGATAATAGTCAAATAAGTAGAAGGTAAGTTACTAAAATTAGCTAATTTTTTGTAAGAGTTAGTAAACAAGAACGATAACATAATTTTTATTTATCTAACGTCTACTTACTTGACAGACATCATTGATCGAGTCAAAAACCATTAAGTACCTAACTTTTGAGTAGCTTTTTAGTTTTATTTTTAAGAATAACTCTCGAGTCGTCCTATTTTAAAGTTTTTTTTTTGTTTTAACTTTGTTATTACTCAACTTTATAATTAATTATAATTTATTCAAATTAATATAATAAAAATATTTTAAACATCTTAGTGACAAAGATTAAGACGTAGAGATGGGACAATTTTTTTAGATTGTACAATAATATTTTATAACTTTAGTTCTTAATACTAAGACATTTACTTAACTCTTTAGCTCTCATCGTACTTATGCGCATGTTATGATATGGACTATATCTTTTAATATGCATAATATTACTCCAGTCAAAATAAACATTCATACTTGCTTAAATTTCTAAGAGGCCTTAAATTCCCATGAAATTCAGAGTCGCCATTAGAATGAAATTGCCATAGGTCCTTGTCGGTCTCAATGTCAAGTATACGAAAAATGTGTACTCCCTGGAAACTTACGCAAGGTCATCCCAATTTTTTCGAAAGTAGACTTTAATAGTATGATCTTTAAATAAGATGAAACTCTTCACAGAAATAGATCTATTATAGCTTAGTTTTAAGTAGCAGAAAAGCTAATTTATATCTCGATATTCGTACAGGACAAGAATCAGCGCAGCGCACAATTAGTTTACAATCGGCCTAGTAGCAAGTATAGACAGCAATGACGAGCCACTTAAAAAATCAACACATAAACGCGACACCTGATCTAGTTCGGTAATTATTACGATCAATACATTACAAACAAATCTAACGTTCACGCGCGCACGGCTCGTTCGCGGCTGATCGAAAGTTGGTCATGACGTAACACTTCCGACACAATCGCGAGCTGTATTAAGTTTATAGGCGTGGATTTAGCTTAGTAACTTAGAAACAAGCCTGTATTGAGGCCTGTGGCGACCGCTTTTGTCTACAAATGTCATGTTCAGCGACAGACAACAGGCTGACAAAATATTGCCGGATCCTTTATAAGTACAGTTGCATTACAATTCTGTTTACTTGACTTGATAGATTTACTCAGTACAATAAAGATTTGGCCTTAAATATTAAAATAGGTACCAACAATATTTATTTGACATGCGTAATACGTACATTACGATAATGTGTATTTCTTGTATTATCTGTATCTGTGACATCCTAGATAATTTGATAAACATTTATCAAAAGGGGAAATTCGTTCCCGTATGATGCATCTGCATGTGAGTCCTTTACATCATCACAGACATCGTGAAAAATTGTATCACAGAAACCAACGAACTATCGGTCTAAAGTATCATAAAAATAACCTAATAACCAAGACGAAACCAGATAGATACAAAATCAAAGCCTATAAATTCGTTTTAGCTCAAATACTTTATTTTTTTTCTAATTTCACAATTGAAGTTACTTCCGAGTAAACAAAACAAATATTTACCAAAGCTTAGTAGCTTTTTTTGAACATTTTGAATTCTGAAATACCAGCGCGAATGCCTTCGTTCCGGTTTTCTTAGCTTAGTTTTAATTTACCAAAAAAGTACTCCAATATTACACAATAACCTGTACTGAACTGTGCTCTACTTCTCAGTCACGAACGTTTCTGTTAATCAAAAACAATCTTTATCGACATTAACAATAAAATACAATATTCGTTGGAGACATTGCATTCAAGCTACTGTACCGGACAAACGAATTTGAACTCTATCACACGAGTATTAAGTTGAGAATGCGATTATTGTCGTATTACGTTTAAGTTATACAATCCTGTCATAATTTCTGGGAATTTTATTAAAATAAAAAAGAATAACACATTTTGTATTATGAAATTGTGGTTAATTGCATATTATAAGCCAACATTGCGGTGGGAAGTGTTATGAATTTAAGAGAGCTTAAAAAGTTCAAGGAGTTTGTCATCCTTCTGATAAAACTATGTATATACCTACATTTTCTATCGGTGTCGATATATGAACTTAAAATTTGTGATGCAAAGGCTATCCGTCAACAATATTTTTTAGATTTATATTCATTTCTTAGAGGTATATTACTGCAGGAACAGATTTAAACAGTATAGTTGCAGTACAAAGGTCTCGCTTACCTACTTAAGACATTCTTTGTTTACATCAGAAGGAGCGTTCGAAATAAAAAAGGATGAACCTTTAAAAAAGTACTTTTGTAATCGAGTTTAATAAGTATTCTCGTATTATTTTGTTTTTAAATGATTGTCAAATGACTGAATGATTGGCAAATGGAGGAGTTCCACCTTGGCATAGTGACAGTTCGAAAATAAAATCTAATCTTCATATTGACCAATCAGAAATAATTAGTGGAATCATGTCGAGACACGTGAGCCGGAAATGCCACAGATGTTACCAGGCACGGCCAAACAAGTTTAGTAAGGAGATTGACTAATTATTATTTGGTCATAAAATATAGAAAATTGATTGAAGGAAACGGTCGATTTCAAGGTCAAGAGTCAGAGCTGAGCGGAGATACCGCCTGCGGCTGACATTTCCATACATTAAAGATTTTAACCTTTTTATACAAACTAAGCTAGGAGTACCCACTCAAGTCCAACAGGGCGGGGATTGTAGAGATCATCCACATGAGCAATATATCTGTACTTTTTTCATAAGTACTATTGGAACATTTTCATTAATACTAAATGCGGTTAAATTATTAATAAAAAAGGGAAAAATATTAAACAAGGTTAATAAAGGACAATCTAATAGTAACTATACAGATCTACTGGTATACTTTTCGAAAATGCTGACCTTTATTAAATGATAAAAACTACATAATTTGTAATATTTTCTATGTACATATCTAAAGGTATTTAAAAATTTAAATTCCAAAGTTTGGTATATAATAAATTAAAACTTTTAATAAAAAAAAGCCGACTAAATTTCGTAATCTATTTTAATAAAACTTTTAAAATAGATAAATTCTTTATTAATTTATTCAATTAAAAACCTGTATGTAACTTTACACCTTATGGCATTGAAAGAAAATAACACTCCCAAACGAACTGGTTTACCCTCATAATTTAAAATTTATGATCGTGTTTTTGTTTTGGAATTAGCTGTGCAAATTAATGGCGGCAAAACGAACTTACTAAACACTTCTTTTAAGCTAACTATAGCTGCTCCCCGCAGTTTTGTCTGCGACTAAATCTCAGAACAGATTTTTTTATAAGCAGATTAGCGATTGGTTGCAAACACGCCTGATACCGGGTAGAACATGCCTAGAAGATATTAATTCACTCTTGTTGTGAAAATACCCATACTGTAAATGGAAGTTAGCAGGATTCTATAAAGTAACAGAACTGTATGTCGATTCTTGAAAAAAATACATCTCACTTACACCTCGTCAATCCTCCCACCTTCAGTTCGTCTGTTTGTCCTTCTGTTACATCCACTTTGCAACGGCGGTACATCGGCTGTAAAACTGACGTATTTTTCAAAAATCCACATACTGGTCTAAATACGAATTTGAATTTATTTAAGGAACTAACTATTTATTTGAATTACTTTGTCAATTATTCTTTAAATTATTATCCAATAGAGTCAGATTTATTCTCCGTCTGTATTGAATACCCCATATCGATTGAACGTCGTAAATCGATTGTATGAAGAATGTTTACTTATAGACAATAGTTTTCCACGTAGTACCTTCCTGTACTTTAACTAAAGAAATAGCTTACACGTAAATATAGAAATCAAACCCCACACTCAAAAGTCAAGCTGACCGTATAACCGCTACGCCAATGAGGTCAATATAAAACCCATTTATAAAACAGTCAATATGAGGTGCGAAAATCAATACAAGTTTAATGAGACATGACGTACGGTACATGGGATCCCGTTAAATAAAGACAAACCGAAATTATTTGAGACACTCCAAACGTCAATGCACTTAGCAGTTGACTAGAACACCCGGAAGTGTTTCATCAAAATAGGTGTCACATTTAAAGTGGAATACATAATTTCTTTTAGGCTCGTACATTTGTTTGAAAAATAGCTGACTTGCGCGGGTTCACCCACTTGGTTCCCATCCCGTGAGATTACGGGGATAGATAAAATAATCTATATATTACTGCTCATGAAGAAAAAGAGTGTTGCTGCTCTCATATACAACAAGAATTTCATAATTGCCAGTAGGGTGGTATAGCTGCCAGCCGGACCTGGAAGATCATCACAATCGGACCAGCTGTGAATCGAACTCAGAGCCATGTATACGGACAAAAAAATGTGTACACTCGTAAGAAGTGAAAATTTATTATGACGTTATTTTTCAAAAAATAATTTACTATATGCAACTTTAAAGAAATTGGTTAAATAAAGTTAAATTAGATAAAGTTTAATAAAAGGCTTTTATTATCATAAACATAAATACAAATTCTACAATTATTTCATTTTAGGTTATTACTACAAAGATTATTATTGAATTTCATTAATTGTAATAGAATTATTACTATCATTGATGTCGTAATTACTTACTTTTTTTAGAAATTCACTGGAATTAGAATTAAAATAAACCCTTTGATTTTGCTGATCACTTCAATATAACATATATATATATATATATATATATATATATATATTTATCACGTCACTTCCATAAGTCAAAGATGTCGCGTAACCGAAAAATGTGACGCGTAACAAAAAAATTTTTTCCAACTTCGATAAAGAAGTTTCACTTCAATAAAGTTTTAATACTACCAGCTAATAGAACATCTGAGTATATAATAAAACCGTTAAACGGAAAATATAGTATGATGAGACGCAATTCAATTCCAGTTGACACTTGACAATTGTACTTCAATAAAATGACATCATTTGCCATGCTAAACAAACAAATAGCAAAAAATACAGACTAGAGGAAGCCCAATATTCTATTTGTGATCATTTTTTTAATAAAGATCTCAAGAAAACAATATAAGACATTGCTGACAAATTATTTATAAACCAGTTTAAAGTATTGGAGATTATCGTAAAAAGGCAAGATGGCCAGGGTAAAAAGTATTCAGTTTTTTTGCGTCATTCAAAATCAAGGGCATGATTAAAATATTTTATTAAATTAAATTAGTCATGCTGAATTGTCAATTAATTATTTTTCCAATATTTGTGAAGTCATTATAATAATTATGGAAATTTAGTAAAATTTAAAGTGAAAAATTTCCACATTTATAACAATACCATTACTATATTCCATAAAAGGTATAGCTTTGTTAGTCATAGAATCGACAGCAGAAAGTACATTGATCTTACTACTATGTGCTTTATACTTGTACAGACCTAAATTCACAGTACAAGGGTCGATGTTCTTTACAGATTTGTTTGCACATAATCTGGGTTCTGTGTTTTTAAAGTGTTGACACTTAACGGTGATGGGATAAAATGTTGATTCGTCGTATTACATGTTTTAATGTAGGCAACCAATAACCATTACTCAGTGAAGATTACTTAATCAATAAACACTACAATTAGTGTTCTTTAGGAACTAATTTACTACACATATTACTAAACTAATTATAGTATATAAACCAAGTATAGTAGTATCTGTATATAAAGAAAACGCATTTTCAAAAAATATATATTTGTATTTATGTCTATTTACAATTATCTCAAATGCTATAATACGCAGGTAGTGTTTGTAGATTAAAATTAATCATACAGCGCCTCTAGCAATGGTTTTGCTTCTATGAGATTTAAGGGGCAAAAAATTATCTAAATCGAAACGAATATGCGTTATATAAATTAGTATTAGTAATATTTTTAACTATTCAATAGATCAAAAAAGACCTTGACTTCATTTTAGAGTTCCGTGTGTCATATGCAGCATGACAAATTCAACATGGCGGACTTAACTACAATACGTATTTTAGAAATTTCATTGTCGAGTCAAACGATTTTACCCATGTAACGGGTGTAATTATGTTTTTATTGTCTGACAACATTTTGCGTCATACTAATATATATATATATATATATCGTCTTTTATTGCTACTATAGCGCCAATCAATTGCATCACAACAATAAATGTTAATACTGAAACTGAAAGTGAAGTGTCGTAATCGCTTTTAGAGTAATAAGACACAGAGTAAATAAACATATAGAAGTGAGAGGTCACGTTTGAGTCGGTGGAGCGAAAGCAAATGCAACATCTATTACAGCTAGTAAGATGCTACCGATTGCAAAACGGTACAGGTCGGGAACTTAAAGGTTATATTATGTAACATCTGCGCGTGCGTTGCTCTGTGGCCATTTTATGTAATATGCAGTATGGCGAAGATTCCTCGATATTTGCAATTGGCAATTGAATTTGCAATCAGTGTGATTTCTGATTGGTTTTGTAAACTATCCATTGTTACCTATCTTCTTCATATATTTATATAAAATATATATCTTACGAATTCATACAAATATAAAAATATCTACTTATGTTTATAATATTAACTCATGCCGAGAATTCGGAAAAATTTATGACCTAAAGACCTAAGATTCTAATGAAGAATTTTCCAAAAAAAATTCACTGAATTTTGTATGAAAGTATTTTTGAAATGAGGTCAGGGTTTTCCACGCGCACATAGTCACGGTCGCTTACTAGTGCCTATTAATAAATTAATGTGTCTTTCCGTATCTTTTTTGATAATTTAAATACGGTAGACGTGAATGCAACACGCCTACCAGCAAAATCTCTATAATAGACACCTGCTTTTAAAGACCTTCTTAAGAGGATATTTACATAGAAATTATGAATTAAAATGTGATAAATATTACAAATGTATGATGTTAGTTTTCAAAATAATAACAATTGCAAAGAACTGTAGCAAGCTTCGTTTTATTAACCTTCAACTATGAAGCTACATACATATTTGTGGCTATCAATATTGACGGAGTACAGTAAAAATGTTTGTTGCTACAATTTTGGGATAGCACTTAATAATTATACCATCCAAAAACAATGAGCTTTTTCATAATACTGCAGTTCTAACCTACTTTCTAAAGCTTTTAATGTAACACAACAAGTCGGAGGTAATGTGTTGTTTTTTCTTTATTTTTTAGATCACTGTTTTAAACGTTTTGATCGAATAAAAAATACACACATTGCATACATCGCATACCTACCTGTCATTATTGCAACGCCACAGATATCTAAAATAAAAAAATCTACTTATCCTGTCCGAACTACTTCGTTGGGCCAGTAGTTAGTCTGTACTGGCTAGACTTAGATTCTCGGACTGAAATATATAGAGGTTTTCTGTCTTGCGAGATATTCTTCAGCTTAATGTTTTAAAGTGTGATTTACTTGTACTATTAAAAATAGAATATTGATGACGAATGGTGATGATGAATATTGACTGAGAGGGTCTTAGAAAGCAAAAACAATCGGTCCCAGTTTTATAATGATCATTACAGTGTTAAATATTATTACTATTCACCATGAGCTTCCAAGTCGTAGTAGTGCAGTCTGTCGAGTATACGCTCCGTATATCTTTTTTTAAGCTTGTCTCTTCAGTATATTATTCACAACAGGCAGGTAATAACGAATTTTGACTAACTGTACAGAAAATGTCAATAACAAGATAGTCATATTAGTATTTTCCGTATTATTAAAATATAAACTTACAATAAGTTCGCTTCACGCCGCGTGACAGGAACATGCAAGCTCATGATTAAGGACCCCGTATGGGTTCTAAACTAATCGGGCATACTCCGAAAACCGTGACGTGAGTTTCAGCCGTTTATATTTTATTAATAAGATAGTCCTGAAAAATGTAAAAGTCTGGAAGCCCCAAGTATTGCACATTATACTAATTACATTTTCACACAACCTTCACCTCTCAGACACGTTGCGCGCTGTCTTTGCACTGCACCTTCTAATACATTCTAATTTTAGACTAAAATCTGATTTAGAAATACACACATGATAAACGATGCCTAGATAATCTAGTTCGTTCTTAGGTACCTACTATATAATAACCCTGGTTATAAGGACATGAAAAAAAAAATTTAACAAAAATAGAACCGACTCAAAACGTACTAAAAAGTAAAAAACAACTGTGTCATTTAGTTGCCTTAATTTACTGAAGCAAGAACTGAAGCAAATCGGTGCCAGCCAAGTTTAAGGAACATTTATTTTACGTAGTAAAGCAGTTTGTGGGTTCTATGTAACGTCCTTAAAGTAGAAACCTTGGCTGGCACCGACTCCTAGATATGAAATCTCCTCCTTTAGTAAATGAAAGCAACTAAATGACACAGTTATTTTTTACTTTTCAGTGCGTTTTGAGTCGGTTCTATTTTTTGTTAAAAATTATTATTTCTTACTTTTTAGTGATTTATCGCCACGTGACGTACTGATAGTTCAATTCACTAAGACGCGCCCCACTATTTCTCGCGAGGGGAAACCGAAGGGTGCGGGGAGTACAGTTCGAACATCAGTCTCGAGTCGACCACGGCTCGGTGTACACGGGCTATTGTAGGTTGTATCGCTGCGTGTCACGACCCAACGGAATGATGCTCTACTTAATTTTTTTACCAATATTATATTTATAATGTCAAAAAAACGTATCGTATGATGATAAACTACATATTTAAATGTGATTTAGCCAGAAAAATCGTTCCATTGCCCATTCCTTCAGGTTGACCGACTCGACTTTAATTTTTCTACAAAGGTCACTTGATTGGTTTGTTACTGCCAATATAGATTTTCCAAATTAGCTTAGCAAAATAGCTTTGGTCATTGGTACTATCCTATTAAAAAAGACGTGCCGTCAAGCGATTTAGCGTTCCGGTGTCGTGTAGAAACTAAAGAAATGTAGATTTCATGCTACTCCTAACAAGTTAGCCCGCTTCCATCTTAGTTTACATAAACTAACTTGTAATGATTCAAAATAATAATAGATATCATGGGTTCACGCTTTACAAAAACACGAGGGGTATGGTAGACAAGACAGCGTGGAATTGAGCTCAATCATTAAACTGTTTAAACAAAAGAAAAATAGATATACTAGGTACCTATCTGAGATGATTGTGAGTATGCGTGTTTTTAAGATATTTTTAAATGGGTTAATATATATGTCGAAGGAATTAGACTAGAGACTTAGAATAGATTGTTGTAATATTGTAATAGACGTCATTGTTTATGGAAATGTTACTGTCTGTGGATGTAATTATTTTTGGTATGTCACGAGTTTTTGACGTGACAACGTCTTGTAATTCGATAGAGCCGACTGCACGCACGAAAAAACATGACGTCATGCGTCGTTACCTCGCTTTGAGGCGTTCCATGTAAGGCTTGAAGTGCAAGCGAGAGCGCGGAACTAGCGACAAAGAAAGACAATCGGCCTTTGCGTTCGGCAGCGTTCAACATCCGTCTATTAAATATAATTGTTAAATAGTATATTAATTTTAAATTAAAAATTAATATATTTATTATAAATTTAAAATATACATTTATAAAATCAAAATATATATATATATATATATATATATATATAAATAAGATATGAGATAGGTGCTTACTTAAAACTTTAACACAAAGTTAAATTCAATTTGATTTGATAAATGAATGAATGATTGATTTGTTTTAATACTCCAACCAATAAAAGAGTCAGGCGCAAAAGTCCTAGTAGAGTATTTACACCGTCTTGAGGGGAATAAAGGAGTTTGGTAGTTAGTTTGTGTCTGGAGTGCGGAGAGGATATACTTTTACACTGGTCGAGTTGGACCAGTGTAAAATTGTTCTTAAAAAGTAAATTAAATTAGGGAGTAAAGTAAGATGGGTGTAAATAAACTACTGTTCTGAATGTTTATAATACGTCAGGAATTATAAAAATCTATTTCATGTATCAAAACATTGTGAACTTGCAATATATCTGTTCGTGAAGACAAAGTCTTTGTTACCCTAGAAAACGCCCAAGAGATTAAGAACCACTAAAGATGATGTCAAGAAGAATGGTGATACTCCGATATATATATTAACCTATATCACAATATAATTTTGCTGTGCAGGACCAACACGACATATTCATTTTTAAAAAATGAGTTAAAATGAAATAGAGCATACTGCTAGTCAAACATGACATTCTTGTTGACATAATTAACTTGACACTTTGTGTGAGTGTGCACACATTGCTACTCGTTACGTAGTAATAGAACTCACATTCTTGCAGTTTTTATTGCACACTTGCAATGTAAGCGTTTGAAAAACAAAACACTACGAGCCATCGTGGATTGACCAAGCTATACTCGTACTATACTGTCAAAGTATATTATACGGCACTAGTAGCTAAAAAGCTACCGATACCGAGACAAAAACCGAAATCGATGTAAGCGTGCCTCCAAAATTTGAAGAGTTCCTTCAACTTCCCCAGGATATCATCATCAGATCCCATCATGATAAAAACGGGACCACCTTGGATGTATGCCCTTCTATTAAAAAAATAATTATCAAAATCGGACAACTCTGTAAAAAGTTATGCGTGGTCATACATAAAAAAAATATATATATACGTGTCGAATTGAGAACCTCCTCCGATTTTTTTCATCGGTTAAAAATATTCTTGCTTATTATTGAACTTATATTTGGCTGATTTTTACCCGTATTAATAAAATACATCTTTCCAATCTAATATCAAGCATGGCGAGCTATCTCATGGTAATATTCGATCCCCATTTGAATAGGAACATTTTGGTTCTTCATTCCTAATTCAAATGGCGACTTTGTGCAAATGTAGAGTAAGGGACTAGAGACTGCATCGTAGAATTTTTACTACAGATGCTCTATTCCCCTCTATTTAATGCTGAGACGGTATAAAGAAACAACCAGACAAAAAGATCTTAAAACAATCTTAAGAACACAACAAGAAGATTGCAGAAATTATTAGATTTTTTCATAAATCTAGCCTGACTTTGTTTATGTCGATATTCTATAGGCTACCTAAAGAATCACGACACAATCTTTAGCCAATGTTAGAAAATAAAAACTTCTTAATTGAACTGAGCCAGGTACCAGTCAAACCTTATTATGATGCAACAAGTCCTCGAATCACACTAAGAGGTTGCTGTATGTACCTACTGAAGCTAATGATCCTTAATTTTATTCAATCAGTGTGTATAACAATCAATCAACCCGAAGCATTTTATATTCCCATACCTGCTTAGATACATATTTATAGCTACCCACATTTGATTAGCATTTCATTAGCATAACTGAAGCTTGCTTACAAATACTTCAACCCTTTAACGGTAATGCACGTGTGAAATATTTTCCATATATAATGAAAAACATCACTTGTTATTACTTGCATGTTAATCAATCTTTTCCGAGTTGCATTGAGATAACGAATGCATACTTTAACTCCATCGCTGTACTATGACTATACTATAGGGGCTTTGTTTAGTGAACGGTGATTCCTAAATGACGATCTCAGTTCAACGAAGTCAAACTCCTCCAGGCTGTAATGAACCTGCTATTAATATTAAAACTCTACAATTATATTACATTACTCATGGTATACTACAAATGGTTTGAACAAACCACGCTGTGCTGTTCCATTGCAGGAGGAGCCGTAACCGACAATGTATGCGCCCTGTGCCAGCATGCGTAACTGCGCCCTACAAACTTGTAATTGATACGAAATAAGGCATTGTTTTTATATGGTTTGATCATTTCTGCGCCCTGTGCCTGGGCACCGCTGGCACTGCTCTAGTTACGACACTGATTACGGGTCGCTGGATTCTGTAACGATCACTATCCGAATTCCTAAACAAGAATGACTAGGATCTACAATCCAAAGCATTTTCTGTAGCACGAGTGTAAAACCAACAACTTGTAAACTCTGGATTGCTATTGAAAGCTCGAAACCCTAATGTACGGAACCACATACGAGTAGGGCTAACCTACTACTACTATACTAAAGCCAAACTCGATCGAGAATGCTTGTCAACAAACAAATTAAAAATGAAGGTAGACATCACTAGTCATTTTACACCTAATTGTTTTAGTTAACGTATTAATGAATGAATTTTTGACAATAAATTAGATTAGTAAACTAATCTTATAAATATATTCAATATCTTTTAAATAAGATTTTATAATAAAACAAAACACAATTTTAAATTTATTAGGCATAAAATGTATTGCATTTCTACCTTCATTTTAAATTTGTTTGTTGACAAGCATTCTCCATCGAGTTTGGCTTTAGTATAGACAATTGAGGCAGCTTCAAATACATAAACCGTGATTATGTTCGTGAAACTGTTATTTTTTGGTAACACACAGATCATGTTCGTCATCGCTACCATATTATAATGTGGGGAACTCCCACCGCGTCTGTCTGTTATTCTGTCTATGTATGTCTGACTGCAATAAACTTTAAGACTATATGGAAGGGATTTCACTAACTGATAGAGTGATTCCTGAGGAATGTTTAATGTAAATGTGTCAAGGTTTTGTATTAATTGTAGTATGACAATAATTATTAGAAGTGTCGAAAAAAATCAAACCGCCTGGAAATGTAGAGGTTCGTAATAAGTCTGCGATAGTACATTTGTACCTAAATATTTTTTGGAACGAAGTTCCTTATCGCGCGTTGTGAAAGGGGGCTAGACGGAAAAAATTCGTACGAAAAGTTGTCACGACACTTTTTGATCAAAGGATCTTGCCGCCGCCTTTGATGTGTGTGCGCGTGAGCGGCGGGGGGCGCCCGCGCTGTATACTGTCTCGCGCTCTCGTGGCGTTAAAAAAAATAAAATTTTATTACAATTCCTTCACTAATTAATCGAAAGGAACTTCGTTCCATCCGGGTGTCCCTTGACACCTCTCAATTCTTTTTTTGTTTCTTAAAAATAAAGGGTAACGTACATTTTTTGTCTTCTTGGAAGATTACACTACACTATTTTCCCCGCGGGCGAAGTCGCGGGCGTCTTCTAATAAAAAATATAAGCTCATATCTATAACTCAGATTTGTATTTTCATTTTAAACACATACACTCGTGTAACAGAAACCAGTTTGTGAATAAATATGGAATTGTAATTAACATCTTCACACTACACTAACACATACTCACGCGTATACTTTACTGCCGATTGGTTGTTATATCAATTATTGCTTGCTTTGTAAATGCTCATGAATAACTGCAAGTCTTAGCTTAAAACACTCAGTCTACTAATAGGTAGGTACCCACTTATAAGAGACTAGACCGACTACTTAATGTACGTACAATAACAAATTATTAGGTATCTTCATTATTATCCATAACTTTTAATGCCAGAACCTCTTTCCGCAATGTAGGAATTTCAGGAATAAAGTATATGCTTTGTGTCATTGCTATCAACTGTAATTACTGTACATTCAATCGAGAAAAAATTATTTATGGAAACTATTGGACAGATACACATAACATCAAAAATTGACTTGCAAGGTTTCAAGCAAATATACTTAGATATTTACATACTTAAAATACAAAATCAAAATTCGTTTATGACAAGTAGGCTTTTTTACTAGTACTGTTGAAACGTCAATTTGACTATTTGTTATGACTCTACCACCGACTCTGAAGGCAGATTCTTCTTATTATACTCACATTTCAAGTTAAATATAAGTAATTACAAAATACTTTCATAATTATGTTGAACTAAGTAGAGACAAAACACACGATCATGAAAAAAAATTTTCGAACAGAAATCAAATTAACTTAGGAACAATAACAAAAAAATAAATTAAGACTATAAGATACATGTATATAAATCAAAACAATGGACGTAAAATCTGATCAATTAAATATATAACAATGAATCACCTAAGCACTACGTGATTACTGATTGATCACGATTACTGATAACGATCGATAACACAGAATCTTAATAACGATAGCGAGCGTACGAATAAGAACAAATCAATCGGCTTCGTACTGTTGCGATACGAGTGTTCTGTCGATTATGAAATTAGCCTGCACTCGTTACTTGGTCTGTATAATACTATCTTATATGATAGGGCATAGGACGTGCTAATGCTGGCCTCTTTTTAGGCCGTTAAAAGGGTAAGCAGCTAAGCAAATGATAATAACGAAGACGATTATCACAACATTCTTAATCGCTCACTGCTGAGTCAGGTTTCTCTGTTAGAACTTATATTCTCTACGCTGCTCCAATGCGGATTGGCTTTGGCTGATAATATTTGACTCCGCTCTGACTTCCCAACTCAGAATTTCTGAAAACCCATTTAGGATATATTTTATACCCAAGACGAATATTTACTCATCCTTAAAGTTGATTTATGATCCAAACCCCATAGTTGCCTATAGTACTTACTTACCGGTAGTAAGAGAATGGCTTGACAAACTTTCAAATTAAATAACGAAGGCCTGGCCATCGGAGGCTACCACTTTTTTTAAGTTAAAGGTTTTTTTATTTCATTACCAGCTAGCCCTAAACACACCTTGTGGTA
The DNA here is from genome assembly GCA_034621355.1 of Mycalesis mineus. NCBI lineage: Eukaryota > Metazoa > Arthropoda > Insecta > Lepidoptera > Nymphalidae > Mycalesis > Mycalesis mineus. The sequence continues at coordinate 16,167,231 of CM067882.1, forward strand.
AGTGATGATGCATTCTAAAATTGAAGCGGGCTGACTTGTTAGGAGCAGGAAGAAATCCACACCTCTTTCGGTTTGTACACTACATCGTACGGGAACGCTAAATCGCTTGGCGGTACATCTTTGTCGGTAGGTTATTTAAAACCGATTATTATTTACTCGATCAAATACATCATATGATTTACTTTGTTAATGTCTGCTTATGTCATACAACCTGTATTGTTAGCACAAACGCATTTGTTTAAAAACACCATACATTTTTAGTACATTAATAATGTTTTAGCAAAGGTTAGATTAGTAGACAGTTTTAGTGTATATTTATGCCACGTTATATAATTAAACTATAAAACTAAAACTAATATAATTTATTGTCTCATGTTAAATAACGTCTTCGCATTTCTGGCAATGTGTATTGTCTAATTAATATTCTGTGAGAGATTTTGAAAGGTTTTTAAAAACATACTTTTACAGTTGGAGCTTCTGCTTAGGACAACCCTAACGATTAAACACGATGGATAATCTTCATTTTTTAAGAATTTAAAGATTCTTACATTTATGCCGATAATTACTAGGAATAGATGATATACTACCACAATATCAAAAACCAGATGAAATCTCGCCACAAACAAAAGCTTTTCGAAATTTTGTATATACTACCAAAATATTTTCTACTGCATTTTAAACCTCATTTAAGATATAACTTTTTCCCCTATACACGGTCTCAGGCGCCGGTAGTTATAGATAGGAATAGATTATTTTCTCTTTATTTGTACACGACAAGGAAGAAGAACATAGAACAGACAAAATGCAATAAGTAGAGCATTAAGATACTAGAATTTGAAACTCAGAAAAAATTAAAATAAGATATCTCAAACATGAATAAAAAAAATGGTGGTTTCTAATTCAAGCTAATATAGACCTCGATAATTCACTTTCGATTATACCTGTACAATCTACATATTGTACCCTGAATTAAAGTTTAAATAGACATAGTAAATACTGACATAATTTACGGCTTAACAAATATATGTTAAGACCATAAAATTTTAATCTCTTTAGTAAATGTAACATCCTTTAAACTGTAACGTTCGCGATTGAACAAACATAGAACCGGACTTAATGTTCACAAACAGATCCATAACTGTCTCCGCAAGTATACTCTTCTTTAAGTTATATTTAACGGCTAACAATTAATCTTAAAATCAATTTTTATATTAATCTAGCTGTACCCAACGGTTTCACTTGCATAGATTCCGTTTCCATAGGAGCATCAAGAAATCCGTTCTCAGTGACCGTCGTATGACTGTAGAGATCTCATGATGAGTCAATAGGTCAGCCAGTGATATTTTATATACGTATAAATGAGAAGAGACACGATTATGAAAATAATTTAATGGGACATTAAATATGATATTTACAAGTGTGCACTCACCTTTAGAATTACAAAACTTTGTTCAATACTAGTTTACGAAACCTCTATTTAACAATATTTCTTCACATTTTGCATTATAATAATTTCCTTATTTGACATTTCAAGTAAAAGTGTTTACAGGTAGAAGTCTCAAACATAAAGATTATTTACTTACATATAGCCTGACCATAAAAATACGAAACTGAGTGACTGGATCGAGGGCGCCACACGTACTCTTGCAGTCTTAATCGAATAAATTAGTGTTTTTTATTGGCAAAATGGGGAGATTTTTATTTTTCTGATCAGGCTATACATATAGATACATTATTTTAGGTTATTAATATTTAGTGGTTTATTTTTTATTAAATTGTAGCTTGTAATTGCAATTTTTATATTATTTCTTAAGTTTGAGAAGTATTCCTTCTTTCTACTTGACGTATGACGGTATGATGTAATATTCTTTTTCTAATAGAAAAACCGACACATCTTGAATATGATATATAAAACGGAAGTATATTATTGTCAAATTATTTGCCTTCTAATAAATAAAATCTGTAAACTAAAATCTTTTAACTGTAAACTGTAAAATAAAATCTGATATCTATCTTAAATATTATCAGACTGATATAGTATTTGAGATATTATGTGCGGACAAATTTACAAACACACGTACACACACATATATAATTTTTATTCATTAATGTTTGGAACACAATACACATGCTTAGAGAATAAATTAATTATTAACCTCCTATATTTGAAGTCGTTAAAAACATGACGCTTCGACTATGCGCTAATGTGAACGGAGCCTAAGTGATAGTGAACCCATTACCTGTCATCAGTTATTTGTAAATAAGCAATAAACTGCCGGTTAATTTACAACCAATTATATTTTGATTTGTACATAAACCATACTATTAGTACAAGTTTTATTTGCACTAATTATGGTGGCAGGCATTTAAATTTCAAAACACTGAATTTGTTAATTAGTTATGTTGCTTAATTGTACAAATTGAAATAGTAACATATATGTAGAAATATACATATTTTGTAGATTAACAGTTTTTAACCAGTTTTAACAACTGGTTAATAACGACATAGCTCAGTCAGTCGCAGAACTGAAGTGGCAATGGGCGGGAAACTAGGTTCGAAGAGCTGATGGACGTTTGGAGCCCAAGGTGCTAGAATGGAAACTTTGCACCGGAAAGCGCAGTGGTGGACCACTTGGTGGACTGACGACATCAAACGTGGAGCAGGGAGCGACTGGTCACGAGCGGCTCAGGATCGTATGTGTTTGGAAGTCTCTAAAATGGGCCTAAGTCCAGCAATGGGCGTCCTTCGGCTCTTATGATGATGCTGATGAAAAACCAGTTGTTTTAATTTAGGAGTAGTGCTTGCTCGCCCATAAAGCTTTTATCATTACCAGTTTATTTGGAGGTAATGGAGCACAGACCCACCTTGCTGCTAAAATGTAGGTTGACGAAGGTTGATGTCTGATCTTGTAACGGACACTGATGACCAGTACCGACGACTTAAAATACTCTCCAGATTTGTGTAATGCTACCGACATTTGAATTCCGGAAGGAAAACTTTTACTGAGAATGTCTTTTTTTTTTATCGACTACAAGTTGGCCCTTGATTGCTATCACACCTGATGTTAAGTGATGAAGCAATCTAAGATGGAAGCGGGCTAACTTGTTAAGAGTGGAACGAAAATCCACTCCTCTTTCGGTTTCTACACGACATCGTACTGGAACGCTAAATGGCTTGGCGGTACGTCTTTGTCGGTAGAGTGGTAACTAGCCACGGCGAAAGCCTCCAACCAGCCAGACCAAGACAAATTAAGAAAAATCTCAATCTGCCCCGCCGGGAATTGAACCCGGGACCTCCGTCTTATAAATCCACCGCGCATACCACTGCGCCACGGAGGTCGTCTTGAAAGAAATAAAAAACCAGGATTCAAACCCGAGACCTCGTGATCCAAAACCACATAGGCTTATCTATATTACACATATTATCAACACCAACCATCATAGTTATTTAAAATATCTTTAGTCATAGTAAGGTATGTATGATTTTTAATGACATTACAGTCTGTTAGGACTTAATATAACTCTGGCCCCAAAACATGGTAGACGTCCAGTAGACAGCATATTATAGGAGAAATACTCAGTTACAAGCGATTTTTTCATTATTTATAGCCCCGTTGACGGGAACTCAAATACGGAAGGTCTAGAGCTTGATTCCCTGCCTTTTGTTGCACGTTTTTTGTACTCACCACTAGCACTAGTTTTTGATTAGTTTGTTAATAAGACGAATGGTTAAAACATAGTTAATATATATCCTTTTATTAAAAAAATAAGCTAATAATAAAATGGACTCTACATCGAGGTTACGGGTTCGACCTCCCTTTGTTGAGCTTTTGTCGTACAGTGTACAGATTTACCAACTTACTACCTACATGTTTACGACATATTGGAGTTGAATGGAAATATTATTCATCTTTTAAAATATGACTAATATAGAGATATTGTTTAATTAAATAAGCCACCTGCGTCTTTCTTTGTTCAGTGCCGCATTTAAAATTTAAATATTTCTAAATTTACCGTAATAATAAATGATATTATAAGGTTATTAAAAAACGTAGACATTTATACAGTGTTCTCAAATTACAAAGAAGCTAAAAAAACTACCTGCCTGATTAATTAATTAGGCGACAGGTTAATTTATACCGCATTATGGATGATGTAACGCGGTGCCAAATAATTCAGAATCCGCTTGGCGCCCGGCTTTGTGGACAAATATTTATATAAGTTTGAATAACCTTAGTTACGATCTATCATTTCTCTCTTTTTTCTAAATATATATTTGCTGTAGGCTTACAGGACCACAGCGGCGTCTAAACGAAAGGACATGGCCGGAATTAGTATGGAGCTGTGCCCCTAAAAAAAAATTCGTTAGTGGTGATATATAGTACCTTATTTTATAGCTTACAAGTATTAGAATACCGCTTTTCAAGTTTTGTGCTCAAAGAACTTTCGAGACTCTTCAATAACATGTTACAAAAAGGCGCCTAATTATTTTAAATAGCAATGATTTTATTGTCGTTCACCAGTGTTATATAGTCAGTAGCAAATAATACTTCACTGGTCCAATAGTTAGGCTATATGAGTTAAGATCATTGGTATATAAGGAGATTGAGTTGGTACTAAACATTTATTCTAGTTTATCAAAGCGAATTAATTCATCCCGATCATTATTATTACATAACATATGACTGTTCCATATAAAAAAAAAACATTTCAAATCTGTCAAAATACGATCGGATACTTGTACACTCTTTTGCATGTCGCGTGGTTGTACGCAGCCGCATCAACAATCGTAACATATTTATACAATAAAAAGCGTAAATCTTTATTTTATTATTATAATTATGTTTATAATATTTACTTTAGTTTACAGTGTTTTGTTAGTCGTATTTTTTATATTTAATTACAAACTGAAGTCCTAAATAGATATAGAACATGTATTTATATGTGTAGTATCCAAACTAATAAGCTAATGCGCCGAGTCAAAGAAATATCCAAAATAAACAAAAAAATACGTATTTCTCGAATGTTATAGAGAACTATAATTTTTGCCTGAAATATTGCTTTATTGTTTTTATTTTTTTAACATATTAATAAATATTGCAAATTCTATTCAATTTGGGGGCAGAATCCGGCCATGTCCTTTGGGGATTTTATCTATAGGTAATTTATTCATCTTATATACAACAGTATCTGAGACGAAATTGGGGGATTTCATTTCAAGATTTACTTTCAACACACAAAAGTAAACATTCAAAAATTCAAAAATCTAAGGGTCAACCTTAGATTTTTGCAAAAACAAATAAAAATGTATAGAGTTCGGAGAAGTACCTATATCTATTAGCTCTATCATAAAGGGTACATTAAAGCTATTATTTAGATTATTCTATAGTCGAATTAAATTAGATTAACTTTGAGAACTAAGTATAAACATCGTACATAATGCACTCGCAGGAAGTCATCGGATGCAAGCGACGCGATGCTTGGAAGCCTAGACAAAAAAGGCGAAGTCCAGAAGTCAATGCAACTGATTATGATGATAATGACACCTATCACGTCACGGCACGCAATTTCGTGTAAAATAAAATAAATTCATCCCAGACATGTAGTTTATTGGGACCTTTATAGTTCAAAGGTGGCGGCACTGGTTTAATGAAGTGACCGGTTCAGAATCGATTGTAAATTCGACATCAAGTCATCTATACATATATTAATACACTAATACACACTTTGGATGAGAACATGTTACATAAACAGACATTATATAGGGGTATTGCTTAAGCTAATATCGATAGTTTTATCTCTATCGATTTTAGTTGTGTACAATTCAAGGATTTATTCAAAGATCATTACAGAAAGACTTATTTGTTTTGACTATTTTGATTTATTGAAGGCTATTATTTTTTTACAAGCAAATGCAAATTTTACAGTTGTACATATTTATTTATTATGAGCTGTATTTTTCTTAATAACTTATTTTAATGACCATACAAGACGAACTAAAACGTGCTGAATATTTTCTAATATTTACAATTTTTTTCTACTTGGCATTTCAACACACACATACTAAGCTTGTATGATCGTCCGTGAAGCAAAAAACGTGACGTCATACTAAAAAATTGCATGTCAAGTAAAAATTATTTCAATGTACTTACTCGTAGTTTTATACGTCTTTGTAATCATATCGATATTGTACTTATAATATCGATATGTTGCTATAAATTAATATTAAATGTAGAGCCATATATGTTACTCATCGATATGACACATTTATAGACAGCCCTAGCGTGTTTAAAAGCGTGTAAAATAAATTATAGGAAGAGGTTTTTCCGAGTATCAATACGAGCCACTATACTGGTACATCATTATCATTATTTCGTAATAAAAGTAGAGCAAATCACGATTGTTATGTCTATCATTCTATTTAATAATAGCGATTTCCAGCGTCGTTTTCGTATAATTTTTGAACAAAGAATATTTGTACTTATTTTGCGTTTTTCCAACAAATTAAAGTGACAACGCCACCCAAACCCAACATACTTTCGTTTACATCCACATTCTCAAAAAGTTTCTTTAATTACTTATTTGCTTTGTAAATTCCAAAATGAAATAAATGCACTATTTACCTACAATTTTTGTATTTTTAAGTATGAAAGGCTTATCACAAGTGACTCTTATTACTATAGAGGCAAACATTTAAAGCGGTCTAAAAGTCTTAGAGTTTGGTAATTGAGTTAAAATATATTGGAAATTAATGACTAACAAAATTAAAACTAGACATCAAATTAAACCAAAATATAAATTCATAAACAATCAACAACAAAAAGTTTTAGATGTTGACGGAAAATGGTTGCATTTATTTTAAAAAAACCCAAACAGGGGCCGTTTTTGACACGATGTACAAATTTTTGTCATAATTATTCTGAGGATAATCAAAAAATGTTAAATAAATAAGAAAATAGAATTACCTCCAAAATTATTACAATAAGAATGAAAGAAGAATTATTGCCTTGCATTCCACTCTTCAAGACAAAATAGCTGAACAAAAGTCTCTATAATAAGATCTTTATTTTAAACAGTGATTTTGTTTTAAGGTTACACTTTGTAAGCGCGTTTAACCTTACTACGTTGACGCGCCTACATTCTCTAAATCATACCTACTTACTTAAATCTTTTATGGCCTAAATAAACTTTAATCAATATTTATACTGTAAAAATGTGTACAATAACTGCATTCACCAAAAAATTTATAAGTTATCCGATAAGTACCAAATTATATATTTCAAATGGACAATGTTACGCTTACTGCAAAAATATTCCCGTAAGTAGGCTTATTTCAGATAACATTTCTTAATAAAGTTATTTCCGCTAAAATTTTTATCTCAAAATGTACCAACGTGGCTTTTTCAGAAAACACTTTTATTAAGCGATAATATGTCAACGGCAATTTGTGCAATCTCTAAATTACGAATAAAATAACTTTTATCTTAAAGAAAAATTCTAAAATGTAAGGACTTTTTGAGGTAACATTTAAGTAATGTCGACCTCAAGTTTACAATCTCCGAATCACGAATAACATATAACAGTATGTATAATATCCTTTTACACGTTTACTCAAGTATCCTTACTTAACCAAGTATCAAAAAAGGAGAATGCCTGTAATATTTGGGGATATATTCTTTGCTTTGTGGTAAGGTTTATTTCAAATAATATTAACCTCGAAGTTTACAATCTCCAAATTATAAATAAAGCACTTTATAACAACGTCTAAACACGCTAAGCTATATTATATTTATAGTAGTGTTTTATCAATGCCTTTCAACGTCATACGACCATTTACAATATAGAACCTTTCGCAAAACTTTCAGTTTCAAAATTCGCGTAATACGTTTGCACAACGAGTTACACAACCTGCATTGTTTTTATGAGGAAATTTATATTAATTTGACATTTTTCCGGGTACATGCGAGAAACCTTCGTTTGAGATATTTTTTATCGCCCTGATGTTATTTTTATATCTTAGCACTTACCTATATCTTTAAAACTCAAGCACTTAAATTATGTGTTTTAAAATCTAAATCGATAAGTCTAAGTCACTGTAATTGTGTCTTGAAATATATTATTTCATATAAGTGTGTGTAAAGTGTGTCGATTCCTTTCAATTTCTTAACATAAAGTACTTACGTGGTAAGGAAGTGTTAGAAACAGAAGGGTGGACCGGGGGCGCTGTCGCAAAGAAAATCACAATGTACACACTTATACGCCATACACACAATCCATCACATCAACACAGAGTCAGGATAGTCTAGCACAGGTAAGGTGAAGGACACACAGTGTCAATTTTGCCTTGTGTCCGAGGCACTCGCGACACAATTTTTCCGTAGTTGGAAAACTCTTGCCGCGCGGCGCGGACGACGCAGGCGACGGCGAATCGGCGACTGGCATGCGCGTAGGCCACCATACAATAAACATTCGCTTCGAGAGTGGGGCGAAGAATCATATATTTTTTTTTTCAGAAAAGCTGTACCTATTCACGATTTTTCCTGTTTCAAAAATTATTATCAGAAGTAGAGTGATTAATTTTAAACTAGCACCTAGTTAATTTCAAAAATCATATCTTTTTTCGTTTTATTGTTTACTTTTTCAGTCTATTAGTCTTTACGAGATAGTGACTAATTTTTGCGTGCAACGTGGCTTTAAACAGTCATGGGATAATAAGACTGAAATACTCAGACCTAAAGCCACAACTCCCTCTGCGAACTTCGCTCTAAGACGAATCTCTATTCTCCTAAGAGATGCCTTTAGAAAGTTCTTCTCCTCTTTTTTCTTCATCAAGTCTTCAGAGCCCTTTGGCTGAGCTTCTACGCTCACCCATAGTTTCCGGTGACGCCACATAGCAATTACCCAATATGAAAAAAAGTCTGTTTTATCCGAATCGAATCTACAAATACCTAAACGTTCTAATTAAAATACAACACAGTTTCACCGCTAGATTTAACTGAGTTATCGTAACTAAGAAATATACCTACATACAATGCATCCGCTAAATTAAAAGAAACTGAAATATTATTTAATATAATTACAACTTCATAATACGTTTTGTATAAAGCAATTATCAAATTAGGTTATATTACACAATATATATTACTCTAGATGCGAGTCAGTAGAGCAAATAACTTTACAGTTAGATATGAAGGTTAAATGTTATAATTAACAGTTTTAGATAACTCCACGTACGAACAATAAAGAGAAAAGCTATTTAATAAATAATATTAAATGAGAATTCGTTTATTTTAACTAGAAACATTTAACTTCATATAAATCTAATATGTGGGAAAAACAAGCAAATGGTTCACGTAATGTTATATGATTATCCATTATAATTTTTTGACGTGACAACGTCTTATAATTCGATAGAGCCGGCTGCACGCACGAAAAAACATGACTCATGCGGCGTTACCTCGCTTTGAGGCGTTCCATGTAAGGCTTGAAGTGCAAGCGAGAGCGCGGAACGAGCGACAAAGAAGCACAATCGGCCTTTGCGTTCGGCAGCGTTCGACATCCGTCTAATTTTAAATTAAAAATTAATATATTTATTACAAATTTAAAATATAAATTTATAAAATCAAAATCAATTATTTTATTAATTTAAATTAATATTTACAAAAATATACTTAAATTAAAAATTTTAATAACCAATTAAATGCTACCATTCCATCAGTATTTTCTTAAGACGTTGTCACGTTCAACTATCGTCAGTAAACCGACTTTACAGGCAACCAATTTTTTTCTCACGATATATTAATTTTTATTTGCTAGCTTAGCTTTACGCTTTCTATCCCCGTGGATATACCGGGATAAAAGGGTATGTAGAGTTCCATGGTATCTGATAATTTTTACAGTGTAAGCTACTTGCATTAGTCATAGCATAAAGTTAAATAAAAATTGTAGAGTACCATATTCTTGATTAAAAACGCATCCCTTAAAAACTGCACAGTAGGTATTGACGGCTGTTAAGCACCATTTAGAAACGTTTATATCGCCATAAGGTGTTAAACTCGATTTATTATGGCTTAAATTTTACAATGTCATGCTCCATCTTGAAGACGGCTGCATCAGATAAGAAAACTTGACGAAAATCAAAGCGCGCCGCCGCCAATTTGTCTCGCGTAGTGACGCATTTCACAATTTTCCACGAACAATTTTTTTTATTTTAAATTAGAATATTATGTTTAATGTGCTCTATAAAGATAAATTCACTTGATAACTTAAACATAGGTAATGTAATAATAATAATTTGCAATACAATGAGGTTCCGTAGATATAAGAAAACCAACCTTAGGTATTCTATTCCCAATATCTGGTTTACTGGTCGACATTCATCCCACTTATCAGATAATTTTTTCCCATATACCAGATTTGGAACTAACTAGCCACTGCGATGGTTCCTCGCAGGACTTATATTTGCTAATATCTACGAGAGCTTTTAATTACTTAAAATGATGCGCATTTTTGCAAAAAGTATCTACACTGTTAAAATATAAATAATTTTGTTTACAAACACAATTAAAATTAATCTTACGTTATGGTCATAATATAATTATACTACAGGACGCCCGCGGTTTCACTCGCGTATTTTCGAGAACGAAACAAATGCTAACTCTCATGTACCTCTAACAAAATGGGCTAATATGTCTACTCTTTAGACCGAAACACAAAGATATAAATAAAGATAAGAAAGTACGAAGTAGGTTTTGTTCATCAACTTGAAGCGTTATACATAGATAGAACAACCAGGAATATCAGACGGGAACTCAGCACGATTTGTTACTATCGCTGTCTCTACAACCTTACCTCTTGAAAAATTGCGCCTTAGGACAAATGGCCATTATGTCATTTTAGCAGTGGTACCCAAAATTAAGTGACCATCAAAGCCATTGTCGTCAAACCGTCACCGTGAAGGCTCAGATTACGATGACGCAAATTACGATAACATCAAAATGAGTTTTTTAATTAATGCCACTTGATTTGTTTAAACAAACAATTCATTAATAAATTTTCCTAGCAGGCAGATGTTGTTCTGTCCAACTGTTGGCTTGCAATTATTTATGAATATAAGAATAATGGAGGTTAAAACTGATGTGCGATAAATAAAAAAATATATTATAAAAATATTTTACAATATATTTACAACAAACGTAGTGTAAGTTAGGACAATTTAGAAACAAACAAAATCCAGGAAACTTTAAAATAAATATTTTTATCAATAAATGATTTTATATAACTTAATCAAAAATAAATTAAATCAAATAAAAACGTAAATATGCAAAACACCGCATTAAAGGAAAATTATTTTCGGGCCATCGAAGTATAAATGAGGGAGGCACACAAAAGACATCAACGAGCGCCTATTTAAGCAATCGAAAAATGTATGTTACTAAATTAAACTAAAACTTCTTTTAGGGTAGCCCATGTCTATTTTTGGTCAAGTTGGAAATTGTACTGTTTAACTATTAATCCGATAGGTATATAAGAAAATGTTATTGACAAAAAAAACCGGAGGAGGTTCTCAATTCGACATGTATATTTTTTTATGTATGACATATAAGTAAATTAAAGCAACCAAATGACACAGTTATTATTTACTTTTTAGGGCGTTTTGAGTCGGTTCTATTTTTTTCTGTTTACAATTCTCTAGAGTTTAAATGGCCTACTATCCCCATTTCATTCCAATTAATCGAAATGCCTGTGTTGAGGTTGGAAAATGCGACTTAAGGATCATTTAAAATAAAAACTCAGTGTTTAAACTATTATTAAAGCTTATTTATTAAAGCTATATTAAATATAAATAATATTTAAAATAGTTATATGCTACAACTTTTTTTATAAAAATAAAAAATATTTAATAATAGATAAGTAGTGTTAAACGGGCAATTATCTTTGATCTTTATTATTTATTGCATGTTTATGTTAAATTTATATATTGTGCGTGACATTTGTAAGCCATTCCTCATATTTATGTCATAACAGTTTTATAATTGATTTTTTACTATAACGATTAAAGTACGCTTAGATTATTATCGATTTATGCAATATCACACGCTGTGAACAATTAATAATCTCATTATGTTTAGTGGGTGTCCACGACTTTGTTCAAGTGGATTCTAGTTAATTGTAACTAATTCAAAGGTACTGGCCCATTGGAAAGCGCATTGTTGGTCGATACACTAATAGGCCGATTACCTGAAAATGTGTAACCGCTTGCAGGAAAGCTGCATGATGCAGCCGGTTCAGTCAAAACACAAAGTTAAGACTCGCCCTGTAGAGTTTCGTTACAGAAACGACATAGAGGACCGTAGTGTTTGGATCTTCATACTTGAAACATGTAGGCCTCCATCGGATAATTACAACGATATTGGTGATTGTATATATATTTGACATTAATTTAAACTTTTGCCCAAGCCCAGGTAAAATGTAAACGTTAATAAAACTTAAAAAATCTTAAACTCAAAAAAACCCTTAACAGTATAAGGTAGTTTAGAAAAAAACAGTGACGACCGATGCATATTTTTTAATTTACTACTAACTAAAATATTACTTAACTTCTATCAATCTCTATTAAGAAATTGCCTCTTCTATAAACTGAAAAAACTAACAGTTCCTAGGATCTCATAAGCGCAGGGAAATTGATAATTACACAGAGGAAATGCCGTGTCAGTTATTGAGTTCTCAAGACAAGAAGTGCAACAATAACACTTTCATTATTTATCAGAAAGGAAGTTATTGTACTATGGCTTATCGTACAAGAAACATTAATATAAGATTATTTATGTATTAACAAACGGTAAAAAGGTTCGTCCCATTTAAAATTGCGACAAAAGAGTTGTAAAAATAATAAACAATCGGCCTTCTTTCACACAACTTATGAAGGAATAATGTGTATCTAACACTAAATTACTCTTTAAATTTTTTTTATGGACTACAAGTTGGCCCTTGACTGCTATCAAACCTGATGTCAAGTGATTTGTCGGTAAGATGGTAACTAGCCACGGCGAAAGCCTCCCACCAGCCAGACCAAGACAAATTAAGAAAAACTCAATCTGCCCCGCTGGGGATCGAACCCAGAACCTCCGTCTTATAAATCCACCGCGCATACCACTGCGCCTCAGAGGTCGTCAAAAAAAATTCCGTGCATGACATACGCGTGTTAACTTTTATTCGTAGTTAAAGACTGTAAAATCGTTGGTCAAATTATCTTTAGTTAAATAGGGCTTTTCAATACATCAAATACATGGCAAAAATAAAATCGTGTACCTAGCGATTAAAATTTCAATTTCCTCTACTTAGAGTGCAATCGATGTAATAAATAAATTAAATTAAACTCGATCAAGTTTTGACAACTTAATTACTATAAACAAACCGGATAACATTTGTTCAACCTTTGCCAATACTTGATTTAAAATATAGCGACTGATAAAGCAATTAGTGTTTGAGCTACTTGCGAAAAAAATTAACTCCACAGCCCACAGATTAGCATCGGCAATCAGAACACAAGTTCACAAATAAAGATAATATCACACTAGCCACGTAACCCGCAATGAAACAGATAGAAGATTACGCGGCTCGCGTGCAAGCGTGACCATACCCGAAGTGGGTCGACACGATCGGCCAGACGAAATAATTTCGACTACATACTTAACACGCGAAACCTAAATATTGGCGAAACAATGCTACATATTCACCTACTGGCTACTACGCAAAATGCGTTAAATTGTTACGCATGGAAACACTATTTCTGAAGGTTCCTTACCGCAATAGTAAAAGCACGACGGCACTCGTGTGTCCGTCCGTCTCCCATAGTAAATTTTCTTTGAAACTAGATCGATTAAGTTGACGTTTATTTAGTACATCAATTCCTGTGACTCAAACCTGTGACCTGAATACACATAAACTGAGGTACTTCTAATACGTCGTAACAAATTATTGGCAAAACAACGCTACATATTCTAATATGCAAAACGCATTACATTGTTACGCATAGAAATGGTAAACCAGGTAGAAGGTAGGAAGGTAATCAGAACCTTTAAGGTAACCATAGGGTTTATGAGGTACGGAACCTTTAAGGTACCAATTCTTAAAGGTTCCGTACCTCATAAACCCTATAAAGGATATCTCTCCTCACTGCGTTAGTGACGGCACTGAGGAGAGGAGATTTGTAGCTTGGACACACCACGCTGCTCCAATGTGATTTGGGGCGTTAAAGGTCGTAGGCGTTTAATGGTGACCACGACCGACGGCTTAACGTGCTCTAGAAGCATTGGAGTTTAACACCACTAACGACTCCGTGCTTAGAATTTACTGTAAATTTATTAGAAGTCAGAATAGTTAATCTAGTGGTTAGCCATGTAGTTTTGATCACGAGCTCCTAGATCGCATTCAATGTACTAAAAGGTTAACAAAAAACGCCGCACTGTACTTAACTTTTCATAAAAAACTGTTTTTATTAACACGCTTCTTATTCTTCATAACACAATTCTTTTGTTCTTATTTAAATTAGAGTCGATTTTAAACTTTACACTTATGTATGCAATTATGTCGACATTAAATCCACCCTTGAAACAAAAATGTTTTACAAGTTTTATACGAGACTATGTCCCGCAATTTTACACATATAGATTTTTTAAAGACAATATTTGCTATTTTTTTTAAATATAAACATTAATCCCCTTCCCATTAAATGACTTGACTCCAGTGGACGGAGATCGAACCAATGACCTCTGTTATTGCGTCCGGCCTTTTATCCGTAGAGCTATTGATGATTATTCCAGCCTACCCTCTACCTCTCTGTCAAATTTTATTCAGATCCGTTTAGTTACTATGGAGTTATAATTATTGAAACTAACACGACTTACTTTATTAAATAAAGAAAATGATTTGACTTAATTATCAAAAGTATATTTCATGTTCAAATGTATGTAGCCTTGAAAGTTTTTAAATAATTGAAATCGTTAACGAAATCCTGGGACCTAGAGAAATCCGAACATTTTCTCTAAAATATTTCAGTGTACACAAACACTTTTTGTGTAGAGAAAAAAGTCATTTTAAACTGGCAACGATTATAAAAACGCTCAACGGAAAATAACATTTCCTTTAAAACTACAAATCGAATTTTTGTATAATATAGAAATTATAGCGAGGCCATTTTTATTACGCTAACAAATTATTTGTTGTCCAATCACGTTAAATACAAACTTTAAACCTCAATAATTTAATGGTTAATATGCTGGTATCAAATCCGAAAGGATTTTGAGTTCTCAAAATATTTTGGGCCAAAGAACCCAATTTGAAAGTTACTTCAATTTTTTAAGAGTGCCTATGACGTAATAAGCACAACATGATACCACTTGCCCGTGCCTACTGATACTTAAAAGTTATGATGGTGTAAAACTGTGCCTATAAAAAAATCTAATAATTGAATGCGTCACTTTGCACTTGAATGATAATTAACAATATAATATACAATTTATACAGCAAAGCGTTGATGACAACAACTTATATACTTCCTGTCTACATAACAATATTAAATGATTTTAATATCATAGGATACTATATAATATGTGTTTCTGGTTTTATTGGTTAATACAAATCCATACATATATTAAAGGTTGTATTGACAATATTGTATGACTTTGTCATATTCTTATTATAAAACTATAATTTGTGTGACTTATACTTACTTTATGAGTGCTTTCATATAGACGAATTTAATTCTATCATCGTTTCGGAAATAGATTGTAGCAAGAGCCAGCAAGCAACTCCGTGAATGTTTTGCAATGCTTACATAACTGAGATATTGACTCCATGGTAAGTAAAAACAAATGAAAAAATATATTCAAAAGACAAGCCTGGCGGCTCTACTATTTTTGAAAATAGATTCTCCCAATATATACCAGCAATAACTCTGGAGATACTGCTTTGCAATTCAAAATTAAGCCATTGGTATATTATTTTAAAAACACTCATTAAAAAATAAAAAAATATTTTTGGGTGTTCAAGCTATCAGCCGTCAGAGTACAAGAGTAAGGAATTAAGGAACCCCTTCATAGTACTCGCCGTTACAAGAAATCTTCTGCAACAGTATCTTGATCCTAGCCAAGTTAAAGCTTCCCAAGGTTGGTTGGTCAAAGCGTAAAATGTGTTATTATTGAAATATGTTACAAGTCGATATACTCGTCATGTCTTAGGTCGAATACATTTGGGTGTGTGCGTGTCACGCGTGTCATAGATGTGCACCCAGGCGTGTATTGTATGTGTGTGTACATGGACGGTTGGACGCAGAATATGTGCAAATTACTAGCTAAATAGTTTAAACTAAAACATAACTTGTGATAGTCATCATCATTATCAACCTATTTATGGCCCAACACAGGGCCAGGCTCCCTCCTTGTAAGAGAGAGGATGTAGAGCGCAGATCCATCAAGCTGCTCCAGGATGATAGTGTTTTATTTATTAACAATCGCTATCAGATGATGATAATGACCAGAACCAGTAGGTTGACGTGCATTCCGTGGCACGAGGGTTTTAATAATTCTTCTAATAAGTAGACCAACGAGACAGTCAACTTCTAGTAATAATTTAGTTAAAACTAACCCCCCCCCCCCACTTCTTGACGTTAAGGTGAGTCGTCAGATTTATAAAGGGCCATATTGGTGGAGGTAATCAACAAAATGAAAGCATTTCTCTCATGTTCGTCAGACGATTCGAGTATTTTGAAAAATACCTTCTCGGAGTTCCATTTGCGTCCCTTTCCTTCTTGGAGTTTTAGACTCTACATATTTAGTTAACTTCCTTTTAAATCACTTTATCGATTGTTGCAATCTTGATACCTAATATTTTATAGATACTCGTATCCTGGGCATCACAAGCGAGGCTGCCAACGGGGGACTCAGTTTCAGAGATTTGAAAGCAAATAAAGTTGTGTTTAATTATAAATAAACAAAAATGTAAATGCGGCACTACACGCGACAACACTGCAAGCTAGGCAGGTACTTCCGCCGCGCCGCCTTGAGCGCATAATCTTGTCGTAACTCCAAATATTTTACTGCGCGATTGTTGTTGCTTCCGAAGGTTTTAATCTAATCAAGGAACATAGCGTACTTAGTATACAAACATATTGTATTAAAAATCTTGGTACAAATTATACAGATACAGATGAAAACAAATTGTTTTAAGTACTTGTAGCAGATATTTTTGAGAATTTTCGACTTAGTGCAAAAATTTATTTACAAGGTGGCCTCTGTCACAGGAAATTTCATAAGGAAAGATAATTCAAGGTCAGTTTATGTAGGAATGCGAAGAAAACTTTTGAAAGCCTTTTGTTGGTAAAATCGGTTAGTAGTTTCTTAGTTTATCGTGAGAAGACATTTTTTTATTAAGTACAAGTGAGCCCTGTAAGCGAATACACCGAATGGTAAGTGATGATACAATATAAGCTGGAAGCAGGCTAATTTGTTAGAAGTAGAATAACAATCCACACCCTTTTCGGGTTCTACACGCCATCTTACCGGAACGCCATCGTACTAAACCGCTTGGCGGTACATCTATATCGTTAGGGTGGTAACTAGTGGCCAACGATTCCCTTCAGCCAAACCTAGACCAATTTAGAAAAATTTTAATTAGCTCAGCCGGTTATCGAACCCATTGCCTCCATCTTATAAATCCACTGCGGCGATACACGGCGGCTGTCTTACATAATGTCGACATACGGACGCGACGAATGACTTTGTTTTATAATGTGTAGTGTTGTGATGTTTGTTTTATAATATGAAGGCAGTACATAATACTGTAAACACAATCAATTCACCACAGGCTAGTCAAAGAAGCCGCACTGTATTTACTCGTCATAAAAAACGTAAACATGTGTTAAACATAAACCATTTAACATGGGCGTATAAATATCGAAGAAACTATGCGATCATGCCAATTACACGGAATTATCACACATAAAAATGTCAACGTTTATCACAATTCGTGAGGATTCCTCATACGTGTAGGGTTACAAGGTCGCCAAACCAAAAGCCGGACAGACGATCCAGCTTGGCCGGGCTTTTGGATAAAAAGGCCAGACACCCTACATTGTTACTGATTTTGTTTTTAAGTATTAATGGGTGATACAAGGGTACGCCCGCGTTTTAACCGGCGTAATTTCCGTTGCCGTAAAAATTTCGGGATAATAAGTAGCCCAGAGACGAATATCTTAGCATTCCATGGATTCACCGTGCGGGTGCCGGGTCCATCGCGTGGCTGAGAGAAAAACTCCGAACAGAGCCCGAGACTTGTGACACGGGTGTAGGTTTAAAAGAGTACTCTTAGTGACTTAAAGTTTTTTTAAATCTTTTCAGTCATTTTCGCGTGAAAGCTCAACACAAACATACTTACATATATACTAACAAACATTGTTCTTGTTTAATTTTGAATATAATTGAATATAAAACAACTAACGAAAGTTGAAAGACAAGCTGGACACCATTGTGACCGGGCACGCAATCAAAAGTCCGGCTTAAAACAGTGAAAAAGCTTAAAGCTTATAAGCCACATGAAAGAATTATAAAAGGCTTTAATTTGAATTTGAATGTCTGGCTTTATCCGAACGCTTGGTAACGCTACATGTAGGCATACTTGCATCACATGACGTAACGATGAGATTCGTTAACGGATCTCAGTTCGATTTATGTGGAAACTGTAGTAATATTTAAATTTAACCACAAATGTCAAACACCGGATCATAAAAGGCTATATATGTGCCGCGTAATTGTGTTTACAAGATGCCCGTATTCCAAATTCCACTTTTGTTCATTAATTTCGAATTCCGTACCTATAGGGTAAAAACCGGCAAAGTGTGTGTTGTTCCACGCACAGTGTAGGGTTCTGTAGTTGCACTTCACCGAATTACAATACATCATCAATTTCCCAACTTGAAAATTCAATATTTTTACATTAGACCGACCCAGGACTCGAATGTAGGCCCTCTTGATCCATAGCCATGTATATGTTAAATACCGGACCAACGAGGCAGTTATACAATAGAGGTACAGTTTTAATTAGTTATACCTACAGGTGTTCCAACTTAAGCTAAACCCGAGTTTCGACTTTCAACTAATTTGGCCCTTACCCCGTGTTAAATGAAGCGTGTATAATTATTACATAATTATACAAGTCAACCTGTTACCATCATTTTACATTTAAATGAAAAAATATATACTTCATAATACACGTGGTATAGTTACATATGTTAAAACAATTGGAGCGAAATGCTACGTGCAGTTTAGGTAATAGGTACACCTACCGGTATGCTATCACTGGTGTCCAATCCACTTGCGTAAAGTATTATGTTGTATTGTATACAAGTATAATGAGATTCCACAACAAATCTTGAACTTCCCTTTTATGTAAGTTTCAATAAAAGAAGCTATTATGTACACTGTTCCGACAAGATGCGCTAATACGAAGAAATTCACTATTAATTTAAAACTACGTCATTCTTGTAAAAACTTTTAGGCGGATAAGATTTTTCGACATGACTAATATTCCCTCTGTTTTCCTGACCATTTTTATGACTAACTAGCGGACGCCCACGATTTTATCTGTGCGGAAACCCTGAATCAGGACATTCTTCATTGAACCTGTGATCTAAAAACATCTTGGCATCGACTTTACAATGAAGCAGCCCCGGAACCAAGGGGGACAAATCGAGACTCATGCCCTGGGCTGCACATTCAGGGGGCAACAGTTTCAAACTTCGTAAGACCGGTCGTTGTGGTGTTCGTTTCGAGAGACTCGTGTCAAACACATTTTTAAGATTCGAGGCTGTAATGAAAACGTTTTGGGGCACATCGGTGACAATCTATAACGGACCTAGGTAATACAATTTTTGTGTTTTAGGTATACAGAAATTTTTTAGGAGTTTATAAATACATGCAGGCAAAACATTGTACAAGAGTTCTCTGAATTTAAGTCTTTTGAACGGACATCCAAAGCTCCTATTTTACTGTGTCAGATTCGACTGATCAGGGGAAGAATACACAGGACTAGTGAGTCCTACATCTGTGTAACAAAATATGTTCAAAGTTTTTGCCTAAACCACACGATGATCGTGGCACCCCCACGGTGAATCAACGGAATACTAAAATGTTCGTCTCCATACATATTTATACAGATTTTATTAAAAAATTTAGGTTTTACTTGAATAAATCATTGTAGTAGTCTAGTAATAGTAAAACCGATTACCTAATGGACTTTCTACAAGACATTTATTTATATTCCAACATGACAAATGTACATGGTCTAAAGTAGCTCGTAAATGTGCCATAAATAGATTATTAGCATCAGCTACCAAGTTAAAACTGAATTGCATTTACACCATCAAGCTGGTTTGGAAACTACCAATTCACGATTTGACCCATCGTGCCTTCCACAGGCTTGAATTATTACAAGTCATTTTGCCTCTGAATCATTATTAGTATGACTTACTTATTAATAATAAAATAATGTTCTAAGTAAGTCCTTACTTCCTATTGTAAAAATCGTACTTCACGTCTAATATATATAATTAAATAAGTACCATATAATATAAAGTAAATGTAGAGTACATCCGGTCGTAATGGAACTGACATTTAATGTAATGTAAAAAATTTAAAACAGTGAAAAAATAAAAACACTAAATTGCACAGGTAGCGAATATAATGAAACAGTAGAAACCGGATGTGACCGTACATCTATTTTTATTTTCCAATATTTTTACTTCTTTTTTTCAACTCATCGACAGAACCTTCAATCCGTCAGTTAAGTTCACCTCTAAAACGAGGAAACTTTTCATATGCATGCATATGCTAAGTATTCGATGAGCATGCGTGCTGAGCCATGATCTTGGCATGGTTATTATCAAGCAGGTGTCACTAATAAGGACTAGGTTTTACTTGCTGAGATACTAATACTGACCCTTACAGAGTCAAAAATTCACCCTAATCCAGCCAACACATAATTGAGTGTGTATGTAGACTTCACTAATTATACCTCTCCTATAAGGAGTTAAATATAAATAAATAAATATAAATATTATAGGACAATTACACACATCGCTATATAGCCCCAAAGTAAGCGTACTCGTAAGTAGCTTGTGTTGTGGATGCTATGATAACTGATGAATATTTATATATTATTATACATAAATACTTATAATATAAACACCCAGACACTGGAAAACATCCATGCTCATCACACAAACATTTTCCAGATGTGGGAATCGAACCCACAGCCTAGGACGCAGAAGCAGGGTCACTACCCACTGCGCCACTCGGCCGTCATAACATAGTCGTCTATCATAGTTAGACCTAACCCTGTGTAGACTATTCAAATAGATTGATAATGACGAATCATAATACATGCATGCAATTGAACTTTAGCAAAAGGTACGTTCAATTGAAAAGGGCTGCGATGGCATTCAATCAGTGTGCCCATAATGAAGAGTGCTGATGCATCGACATATTGTTCTTCCGATACCATTGTATTGAAAGTGAACTATTCTTCACGTCTAACTGATAAGGATCTAAAACCCACTCCACATATGGTCTAGGATCCCACTGCTCGATTGTGCAGGTTTCTGTTTTTTATAAAACTGATTTTATATGAATGTTGAGGAAGTATGCAATGGATTACTTATAGGTTTCCTAACAAAAATTAACTGAAAATTATTTTTTGAAAAATTTATGTGCTGATATAATTGCCAATTATATATTTTTTTATTGATTAATTTATTTTATTTATTTTTAATTAATAATAATTTTTACGTCGTTTTAAAGGAAATGATGTACGGAATTGAAAAAAAATAGTTGCCAGCTCTCAGTCAGCCGCAACGTTAGTGTTGCCATGCTTAAACATATTATTGTCGTTAATTATAACTTCATCAGTTATTTCCATCATTTCCTTTAAAACGACGTAAAAAATATTAAAAAGACATGTAAACGCATTTGCGGCTAATTTTTTATATCACTAATCCATTGCTTACTAACTCAAAATTGGTTAAAAATACATTTTTATCAAATAGATCTGATACCTGCAGAATCGAGCAGTGGGATCTCGGGATATGAAGGATCGCGATAAGTACAGCGAAAGCATAGACGACAATGGCTTTCGCGACACAGCTGTCGGTTATAGACGAGGCGTATATGAATGCAAAGCTTTGTGTGATATAATAAGCAAGATTTTTAGAGAAAGTAATGGTGTAAAATAGAGCACGTGTACCTAGAGGTTATTTAAATTTTTAACCCCAGATGTTAAAGAGATTGCATCATTTCAAATTCTATCAAATAAAAAGAATTTCTGAAACACTGCGAAGTTCCATTTCACCATGGAACTGAACTAACTTCCATCTTAAACTGCATCATCACTTAACATCAGATGTGATAGCAGTCAAGGGCTAACTTGTAGTCGATAAAAAAAAACCGCATGGCAGTGCAGACACGGGAACTTGCGACACTATCACTAACTTCACAGTAGGTAGGAAATTTCCTAAAAAATATGTTCAAGGAATAAAAAAAATTTTTTTGGTATTCATTTTTTCCATAAACCATGTTTATAACTTCTTTTTTCTAGTTGAATATCTTTGTCAGTCAACAAATGACAAGGCCATCGTTTATCTCATTACATTTCGATAGTCTCTTTTCGAGTCTCTTTTTTCCTACAAATTAAAAAAATAATTACAATTAAATATACCAAATGCATACTACTTAAATTATTATTTTAAAAATAGTTAATAATTGATGTATTTTGTTTATAATGACGTACTAAAAAAATAGTAAAATTTATTTAAAAATTATATCATGGAGAACACAGATCTCGGAAGGAAGTTCATATGTTAGCGTAATGAATTAGAAAGGAGGAAGAGTATGTACAGTTTATGCATTAGTGTAATGTCAATCGCACAAGGGTGCAAATCTTCGCTATACCTTACGACACATGGCTAAAATTGGTTAAAAGGCACGAGCACCTTTGTAGTGCAGTTGTGCACCCATTACCTTATTACTGGAGGTTCCAAGATCGATACGCGACGTTTTTTTTTATCGACTACAAGTTGGTCCTTGACTGCTATCACACCTGATGTTAAGTAAAGATGCAGTCTAAGATGGAAGCGAGCTAACTTGTTAGGAGTAGGATGAAAATCCACACCCCTATCGGTTTCTACACGACATCGTACCGAAACGCTAAATCGCTTGGCGGTACGTCTTTGTCGGTAGGGTGGCAACTAGCCACGGTGAAAGCCTCCCACCAGCCAGACCAAGACAAATTAAGAAAAATCTCAATCTGCCCCGCCGGGAATCAAACCCAGGACCTCCGTCATATAAATCCATCGCGCATACCACTGCGCCAAAGGTCGTCAAAAGAGCTAATGGGACATATAAATAACAATAACAATGAGAAAGTGGGATTAATTATTACATACCCATACAATTAATACAATCATTACCCTGTTTTTAATGAACCACTATAGTTGCAGGTCTCTGTCCTTATAGAAGAAGGATTTATAACCTTATAGACTAAGAAGTATACGCCACATATCTTTGATAAAGCTATTTTGTATTTCTTTTTAATTTTGAACAAATAAGTAAATGTATCTAGGTACCTAATGGAACATTGGAACTAATCCGATGAGTTTAAATGTGGGTACAGCTTTTAAAGGCAAAGGCCACACGTCTTACATACTAACAACTGAGAAAAAGCTGCGAAGAACTAATAAAACTATCGATTGTAGAGTGACGATTGTCTGTGGTGGTATTTTTTTAATATTCACATTGTCTTCCATAGATTAAAGACTAATAGATGGAGTCATAACGCGGCTGTAGGTTCAAGAGCGTGACAGACTTATTTCATTCGGCCTTTATTAGAAAGTGACACAAGATTATTTTTTGTCCCTTTCAGCGTGTTCGTTTTTATTATTTGTCAAGAATGAGGTTGGTGACAAGCAAAGGACATATCTGAGTAATTAGTAGCTTTTTATTAAATTTGCTGATAAATAATACAACTTTGCGGTTACTATATTAATTTAAACGTTATCGTGCTTAGGTGGGTTGTAATATTTTCGGCTGCAACAGTCGCAGCGGACAGAAAATCGAAGGAATTACGTTTCATACGTAAGTAGGCATAAACTTCTTTGATTGATGATTTAAAGCTTAGATATGTTATTTTTTAGCAAATTTCATGTATTATGCGTTTACTAAACTATATTATATAAAGTAATATTTCGTATTTTACGATATTTTAAAACATAACGTTTTATGATGTACTTTAACCCCTGTGGGCCTGACATTCAAACCTTCTTTGAGGCCCGCGGCTACCCGGGTAGCGACGGAGCTATAATGACAGCTGTCATTATTTGCCTGACGGTTGCCAGGGGACCCCTCGGGGCTGTGAAACTTTAAATGTTGACATGTCATGTCAATAAGGCTGATTTGCTGTCTCACGAGTGGACACGCTATGGGCTCTATCTATTAGTCTTTAATCTATGTTGTCTTCCAAACCGCAAACACTGACAGTAACTTCGTAACAATACAATGACAAATGATTGTCAAAGACCATTTCAAATTAACTCGATCGAAAGTTCGGTGGGCTATTTTCAGTTTTTAGTAATGTGGGTAGAGCTTTTTTGTGCTAGAGCTCGTCCTAGATAGTAAAGTAAGGTAGTTACCAAGTAGGTAGGCACTACGAGTATGTTGGGATAACTTATGCTGCTGTGTTACCGTAGGACTCACACCTCCTACGGTCACCGCCCATGGCCTCGCAGTGTAAAAGACGTAGAGTTACGGGTGTGCTTTTCACATGAAAACACTTAGGAATATATTTCAGATAGACCAGCAAGGAGACGACGGCTATGAGTTGCATGCTTTGCGAAGTGTTGCTCTATTAGGCGATGGTTTTCCATCAGATGGGCGATCTAGTAGTTTTCTGAACTCTTAAAGAAATATTCAGTCAATTAGCAGCATTAAAATTATTCCTGGCTGGTTTCCCATCATCCTATTACCATCAACATCGAATGTTAACAGTTACCACGAATAGATCTCTCTTTAGCTTAAACATAGCTACAACAAAACACTGCATTTTAACAGATACTTTGACGATCGTCCATTGCCTACAGAGGTCATGAATCATGGTTACGATTTCCTCGTGCGAAAGTAAGTTCTTTTTTATGTTACTTAGGCATTATTTGTTCTGCATATCTCATGCCAATGCAAATCTTATTACAGAGAATATAATTATACAAATAATTTATAAGATTAATGTTTGATATCTACCTTTTACTATCCCTAATTGTGGAATGGTCGTTTGTATTTATATTTGTGTAATATTTTATTACTGAGTTTTATGAAAAATAATTAAAAGTATTATATTGTAGAGTTACAGAAATACCCTTCCCCGTGCTATACGCTACTATTAATCTTAAATTACCAAAAAATGTATATTATAATTAAAAGAAAAATAAAGGTTTTCATTAAATTACTAGATGAACTTGCAGCTTTTTGAAATTTGAGGTACCTCCATTCTGGTATAACTTTATAATAATTAATTAGGTACAGTTCGCGCGACTGCACCAATATAAGTGACCACCACTCGATGGTGGATGAATACGAGTAGGTATATTACAAGACAAACTGAATTTTGCAAATATTCTATACCATACGAGCGACTCACTTAATTTCAAATAGGTACAATCTCTACTTAATTAAACAATAATTCAAAATTATTACTACACGTTAGCGCAAGTTACAACACTGTTTACTGCATTAGGTCAAGATTGCTAACAAACAATTATTTTTCATTAACCATTTAGCAAACACTCGAACTAATTACGCATCAATTGATCAGCCCAAAATGCCTTTTCGACATAAAATTGTTTATAAATCTTCACCCCCATACAGAACCTTACAGCATTTGCAATAGGGTACATAATTGAAAGGTATTCAGTCGTCTTCGCCCATTGTACTTAGTGAACCCACTAATTTCGTACTTTCAACGTAGATAATTATAACTGGCTTGCTTGCGTAACCCCCCAGTCGCTTCTGTAGTCACGATCGCTGTACAACAATAACTTTACCGTTCACATCTAACTTTTATTGTAATTCAAACCTTACTACCATCGCTATAAGGTAACGACTTCCAAATCATTCCAGTACAAGGCTCTTTTCTAGTGTTTTTAGACACAAAGCAGCAAAAATTATATCAAAACTTCAAAGGCAGTGGTTGCATAACCTCGTTCCCAATATAATAATAATGGATGTCGCAGAAAAAAAACGAAAGTGCAAGAATTGGAGCGGACAATGGATACAATGGCACGGCAGACACGATTTGTCTTAGAAAGATAACTTAACACCTGATATGAGTAGGCTTTATTTCAAAATCTACGCTTAAGCTGAAACGATATCGCACTGACGTAGGTGAAGTACGACTTTAAATTATCACCAATACTTTTGAATACTGTGAAAATGATTTTTTTTGTTATATATTTTTAACGGCCTTTATTTGTTATATATTTTTAACAGCCTCCGTGGCGCAGTGGTATGCGCGGTGGATTTATAAGACGGAGGTCTCGGGTTAGATTCCCGGCGGGGCAGATTGAGATTTTTCTTAATTTGTCTTGGTCTGGCTGGTGGGAGGCTTTTCGCTAGTTACCGACAAAGACGGTACCGCCAAGCGATGTAGCGTTCCGGGACGATGTCGTGTAGAAACCGCAAGGGGTATGAATTTCCATCCTACTCGTAACAAGTTAGTCCGCTTCCATCTTAGATTGCATTATCACTTAACATCAAGTGTGATAACAATCAAGGGCCAACTTGTAGTCAATAAAAAAAAATTGCAAAAAGTATTTTTTGTTCACTTTAAAAAATATAGGTAAATCAATCTCTTAATAATATAATTTACCTTTTAAAAATAAAAAGTAAATTTTAATGTACAAGTAAGTAGATCCTACCTCGTTCACCCATTATTTAATCAAAATTTATTTAACCTTGATACCAAGATGCAAATTTTTAAGAAAAAGGTAACGTAAGATAACTTGATATTAAAAAAAGCATAGCCAAGCCGATGACATAGTTACCCGTTCACATGTAACGCTCGTTACCGAAAGTATTAATAATATTCTTTGCACAGAACAACGCTATCCAACCGTGGTCGCTTAGAACACACTAAGGGTGCGTTCCCGCTATGTCGTGACAGTCTTACTGTTGGACGACAGTCGGCTCTCGCTGTTCATATTGTAACGTCTATATTTATTTACTGTTATTGTGTCATCATGCGGATTTTGATTGACAGATTGACTCAATAAGATTTCCCTTTGGACGATCCCAATGTAACGATAATCAAATGTACAAATAAATAAATATTATAGGACTATTAAACACATCGCTATATAGCCCCAAAGTAAGCGTACTCGTAAGTAGCTTGTGTTATAGGTGCTATGATAACTGATGAATACTTTTATATATATTATACATAAATACTTATAATATATAGGTAAACACCCAGACACTGGAAAACATCCATGCTCATCACACAAACATTTTCCAGATGTGGGAATAGAACCCACAGCCTAGGACGCAGAAGCAGGGTCACTACCCATTTGTATTTGTATTTGTATTTGTATTTGTTGCGCCACTTGGCCGTCAAAAACAGCAACGACACTTCAAACTGCACGGAAACCTGTCGCCACGACATAGTGGGAACGCGCTCTTAGTGTGCGAGTTCGTAGCCGACTGCAGATCGCACAGCAGGTGACATGTTGCAGCGATATTACTGATTTCTATCTATTTGTATGATGAAAACGTGTCACTAGACACAAAAAGTAGTGTCGCTGCGACTTGAAGCCTGCTGCTACTGTCTGCAGTCGGCTACGAAATTGCACCTTTATTCGACACACTTATTTGGACTTATAAATACGTTACATAGCTAACTAAGTAGGTACCTGATCGCTTCCTCGATGATTAACAGAATCAGATAAACGACACGTAAGCAAACATGGAAACACAAATGTTATATAATGTATTGTAATTTAAGTGGCTCGTCGAAGGGTTAAGTAAGGTTGGTGATAAAGTGTTTATCAACCTCAACCCTCTGCGGGTCATACGCTTCTTTTGAGGATATACTAATAGTCAGATTTTTTTAGAATGCCGAATGTTCTCAAATCAAAAGATGAGACCAAGAAAAACTGAGAAGTTTTGAGATATTTCTTTTAAGACTTTTCAAACAAAATAATAAACTAATTCTCTGCACTAAATATTCATCAGCAGAACGATGCAGAGCAACGTATTGCATACCCTGTGAAGTGTTCAAAACTTCAAAATAAAAATCATTTATATCAATACAAGATCTCGAAACGTCAAATCTGTTAGTACTATGCTCTGTTATACTGATGATAGTCTCATTTAAAATCAGGATGCCGATTCTTGCAAAAAAGTCACTTTTAAAGCCGATGTACGATGGTTGCAAAGTGGATGTAACAAAAATCGGTATTCTCGAATTAAATATTTTGCCATATTGGACTGACAGTCGAACTGGAGGTGGGATGATCGACGAGATGTTTGTACGATGTATTTATTTCAAGAATCGACGTACTGGTGTGGTCGTCTTTATCATCCGTCTAATATTAAGTACCTACGATAAAAAACTTCGTCAAAAATTTCGTCAGTTATTTTTTGTTATTTGAAGAATGCATTACGCTAATATGGTACTGCAAGAGTTACATAACAAAACTGGTAGCCTTAGTAAATGATCGAGGGAGCTGGCTCTGACGGCAGTGGCTGGTCCGACTGGTAATGTCACTGTACTTATGTGTTACGTCGTGGTTACAACTAGAACTGATTTGACAAGTATTCCATACTTAATAAGTACTTTAGTAAGAATGCGTTACTTTACTAAATTAGTAATTACTAATGATAAACTGACGCAGAAACAAGACGCCATAGTAGGGTACCTAAACAAAGTAGTAGGTATATGAAAATCATATAGTAACTTGTTGACTATCTGCTAAATCTAATGTCCGCTGTCTTTCAAAAAATACTCTTCAGATTCGTATTGGGTTAATAACAGGTATACGTTATTATAATTCGTACTACCTACGATACTAGCCAACGATTTTGTCAATAAATAATTAAAATGTTTTCATTTTACACCTGTTATTAAAGAATAAATTATACCTACTTTGCTTAAAACTAATTAATATATTCAATATCTTTTAAATAGGATTTTTTAAATTAACAAAACATAATTTTAAATTTATTAGGCATAAAATGTATTTGCGTTTTCTACCTTCATTTTTAATTTTTTTCTTAACTCAGCCCACATCACACCTATGTTAATGTATTTTGACGGCCTGAGTGGCGCACCCCTTCGGTTTCTAGTGACCCTGCTTCTGCGTCCTTGGCCGTGGGTGGTCTGCCACGGCGATGCTCCCACATCTGAAAAATATTTTTGTGATGAGCATGGATGTTTTCCAGTCTCTATACATATATATTATAAGTATTTATATATAATATATATTAAAATATTTATCAGTTATCATAGTACCCATAACACAAGCTACCTTAGCTTACTTTGGGGCTATATAGCGATGTGTGTAATTGTCCTATAATATTTATTTATTTATCTAGTTATCATCACCACCTGATTATTATAATGACTCACTACAGGGCAATACTGATTTGACTAAATTGACGATTTGATTAAAAGCGATTAGAATTAGAATTTATACAAAAAATCCAAGGCTACATAGACTAACTGGACCAACGAGGCAGAAATATTGTACCATGTATTATAATTATTATCATCGTAAATAGCCGATAGGCGTCCACTACTGAACATAAGTAGGCCTTGTGTAAAGACTTCCAAACACCACGGTCTTGAGCCACCTGTGTGCCTAGTGTGAGTTTGTTGCCGAACGACTGCGTAAAAACGCAAATTTATATGGAATTGAAGCAGCGCCATCTAGTTATAGCGAGAGTGAACGTTTTTTTTCAATATAATCGAGTGGTTACGTTTTTATGCAGTCGCTCGGTTAAAACTCGCACTTGCCCTACTGTATCTAGCAGCTTTCTGCAAGTCGCTTAATTTAGGTACCATCACCCATAACTAGATTACTCTTTATCACTTATCCTATGGAGTTAAGTTTTCAGATGTACCTATCGTTCGAGCTATATAGGATCTCTACAGTAAGCTAAACAAATGTCATAAAAATCATTGCGTTAATGAAACTGAACGCCTTTGTTGCGAAGCGGTTCAAGGTTCAGTTTCGCAGACCGTGTTTTAAACTTATAATTTATGATTAATTTTTTCACTGCCTACGTTTCTGCAAATTAATATTATACACTTTTTACGAGAGCCAATGTCCGGTTGCTGCCAGCTAGTAATAGATTTTCTTTTATAGCCAGCGCTTGGCTGCAATCACGCCCCTTGGAAAGCTAAATGTGTCATGCGGTGGAAGGCGATCGCCTAAAAGCCTATTCAGTCTTGACTTTAAATAATCGTTACCTAAAATTACCTTAAACAAAACGTATCTAGTTTCTTATATCTTACGAGTATATTCGATTTAATTTCCACCTCTTTCACAGCAAATGCTTCTTAAAAACTTATACTTATTTTAAGCTATTGCATAGCTTCTATCGCGGGCATTGAGCGTGGAGACCGAATCCAGAAATTTCCTAACGAAAAAACCTAACACCCCCCACTCCGACCGGCACAGCGGTGATATTTTTTAATCAGATTGTCTTATTCGCGTCTTTGATCGCCAACGTCCATACCATGTTGAATACACCGGTTCTCGTCCGATCACCGCAGTTAAGCAACATCGGGCGCGGTCAGTACTTGGATGGGTGACCGCCTGGGAACACCGCGTGATGTTGGCTTTTTTATTTTTATTTTTTTTTAGTTTGTTTTATTTTTATTTTTTTCTTTTTTTTTAATTTAAATTTATAAAAAAAAAATAAAACAAATTAAAAAAAAAATCGGTCACCCATCCAAGTACTGACCGCGTCCGATGTTGCTTAACTTTTATGGAATAGCTTTACCGCGGCAGTCTCCGAATGCCACACGTCTTTTTTTTTATACGTAAGTAGTTTGGAAGTGATTTATATGCTTCCTCAACATAAAATCTGCCGATGTACGTCATATAGCACAGCAGATAGGCCATCTTTAGGAATACTACCACGCTTCTTAGCCACCTGCAGCGAATTATTGGCTGTCTGCTTGTAGTGTTTGAACACAGCTGCGATTTTTGATGTCATGATCCGAATCAGTATCTTAAAAAGTTTTGGTTGCATCTAAATGTTTTGGACAACGAAAACCAAAAACTGTAACAATCTATAATAGATCAGATGAATAGATATTGCAGAGTCACGTCTTTTCTATGTAGGGCCAACTAGACAGTACCTACTTAACTATTATGTAAATGTTACATCATCTAATTTTGCATAGGTCGAATGAATTTATTAAATCATCGATGGTGCATGAAATAACAGGCTTCATCAAACGTGTCACGATTTACATAAGAGCTTTCAGTGAAGGGCTTTGGGGGCATTGTCGAAAGTCTACCTACCTTCCGTATTATAGCCTTTTGACTTTTTTTTTTTATCGACTACAAGTTGGCCCTTGACTGCTATCACACCTGATGTTAAGTGATGATGCAGTCGTTTGAAACATCTGTACTACAACTATATTACATAAAATTACTATTTTAAATATACTTGCGCAAACCACTGCGCCACGGAGGTCGTTAAATGAAAACACATATTTCATAAAATTAATATTTTAAATATTTTTAAAAAGCTCTATTTCATGAACACAGCAAATACGAGTAGCAACGCTAGTTCTAATTGGCGGCAGAAAAAAGCACGGCGGTAGTTTTAGTCTTTTTGTTTCTAATCTTTTTAATCTATTTGCCTTAGATCATATATTATCTGCAATCCATGGAGCTAGAATTTTACATAAATATAATAATTTGATGACAGTGCATGAAAGCTAAGACGTAATTGTAGAACAAATAGGGCAACCTTGATAAATTGCTTACTATACTGTGGGTAGATTGCTTTTATGCACCTTTATAATAAGGATATCAAATGATAAGGTTTGCTAAGAATACCAAAAACAAATTGACATTCATTAATATACATTTAATAAAGAAATTCATGAAATTTATCCTGAAGAATATTACATAGCAATGTTCCCAATGATGTATATTGCTCATCCAAATCATAAAAGATATTAATGATGTTGCATATACATTTGTAATTATTGTAATATAAATAATATAAGTACAGATATTAGGAAAAACATTTGAACAATATATTATTTAACATAAATATGCTTTATCTCCTGCAATGCACTCTAAGATACCCCACCTTAGTGAAATGGTTCTATGGTAGCCTTTGCTTTAAAGTCTAAATGACCAAATCAATTAGTACATTATTCTTACAAAACATCAGCATATTATATGTTTAATAAAAAAATCAGTGTAAGCCATTATATATTTTTTAGCATTTTCATCTTAACATTGTGTTAACTTGTTCACTGACTTCTGTTAGCAATTCAGCTGACTTCAAAATATTCTCATATTGGTAGCCCATATGTACTGCAATGAGTTGCATTTTCTTGAGGTTTTCTTCGCTGCCTTCTGTGAGGTGCTCTGTGGCAGCCATCTCTCTAGCAGACTTCATGAGGAGCTGTTAGAAAAATTTTAAGAAGTTAAATTTATTTTTTACTTTTACCAACATTGCTTCTATATATATTTTGACTCAGTTATTTGACATAACAAATGTTAACTTACAAATATGAATAAAATAATGAAAATGCCTAAGAACAACAGACTGACAATTTCTTATTTGAATCTCTTTTTCTATACCTATCTCATGTTAAATCTGTTTATCTGAGTTTTACAGATATATGCAAATTTCAAATTTACCATAGAACAAAAAGCTATAAAGAAGTTATTATATATATATATTGGATAGCTTGAAGTTTACTTTGTTATAAAACTAGATTTTATTGTAATAAAATTATGATCTTACAGTGGATATGAAAATAGAGGTACAAACTATTGTCTTAGTTAAAGGGGAAAAGGGAATAATATTATACAAGGCTAAAGAAGCCTTGGTCCTTTAAAAAATGCCCATATCTTATAATAAATCTATTTATAAATTTCATTCGAAATAATATTTACCTATGTAAACATTACAATTTCATGTATCATCTACCTAATAATATATAAGACAACAATAAGCAAGTTACTAGCTACTCGCTAAAAGCTATCTTAGAGCAATTAATGTACCACAAACTTATCAGCTGGATAAAATAGAAGCAATAATGTAATACCTCGTTCGACTTAGATCCTCGCTGAACTTGTCTAGTTAGTGATGCTATATTATTCATATTGACTTGAACTCTTTCAGCCAAACGCTGTTTAGACTCGGCGAACAAGGAGCGCGCACTACTTGATGAAGCTGATGTCATATTAGCAAATTATTAATAATATATAGTAAGTTATATATAGTATATTTATTTTGATTTTAATAGATTTTAGTACCTTTAGTAATATTTGTATAACAAAGGCAACTTGACAGATAATTGACAATGACATTGACAGCAAAAAATGACAAATGACCAGAGACAGTAAACAATTAAAGAATTGGGGATGTAAGGATCAACATGCATGTGTACTTTTGGTCTGTATACAAGTCCTCTCGTCAATACTCCGTATAAAAGAATGTAAGCGTCTCGGAACGCCCAAAAAGTGAAACTTAAATACAGCTGCTTTGTATAAGAGTGAGAGTTGAGGAGCCTGCTTACAGCTGTTGTATGCGTTAGAGAAGAGGGAAGCTAGTCAGACTGGCGCCTTAACACGTTTCGTATGAAGATTTTTTATGAATAATATAACAACACTAAAATTCCTTCGAGTCATTGAATATCACGGATTTGAAAACTTCATATCTGTTTACTCTGTATTTCTGTAATTAGTTTAGTTGTCTTTGGATCTGACTTTTCGCTTGTCACGGAACGTTTAGTGTTATAGGAAATTTCTGTAATTTTAATTAAATTATCACTCTTTATCCAAAATGTGTCCTTCTATTTTTTGTTATCTTTCTGTTTTTCCTATTTTCACACTATATGTAAACAATAGACTTTAAGCAATGTTTGTTTGTGGTACTTCTGTGATCCTGTAGATTCTTGTTGGTATTTACGTATTTCTTTAGCTACAAAGGTGAATTCTTCATAATGGACAAAGGCGTGACGTGTGAACATCTAAACAAACTTGTTGATCATCTGGAAAAAGAGTTGTGGCAGTCGAGGGAGGTAAGGCTCTATAATTTTAATAACACATAACCTCGAAACGCAACACCAATGTAATTGGTAATTAGCATTCCTTGGTAGTGTTCTCATTATGCAATGCACTGACCGATGTACTTGCGGGTTGCTTAGACCTTATCACTTGTACAGCTTACATGTCCAGTTCTCCTAGCAGTAGTAGTTGGGTACACAAAACAATAATAATGTGGCTGTTTTGATAACATTCTACCATTTAATAGACCTATTCTCTTTTTTATATTAAATCATCATTTGTCTCATTGGCTTAGTGGTTAGCCTATTTGGTTATGAATCATAAGATAAAAAATTCAAGGCCTACAAACAAATGGTTTTTTATTCTGTGTTGTGTTAGTATGGCATATATTTATATTAAAATACAGTTAGCTTAAGCATGAATTATCATCATTCTTAGTCTATATTAATAATCCACTATATGGCTAAGTCTTGCTTCTTTTAGGAGAGGGAATATGGTACTCAGGTATACCATCCTGCTCAAATCTGAGTTTGCAGGTTTAGAATTAAAATGTTTGTTTTTTATCACTTTTAGATGTTAATAATAATATATAACCAAAACCAACACTACTACATATTATGTAAAGCACAGAGAAGAGAGCTACAACTTTCTCTGGGCTGAGAATTAATGGACATTTCTTGGAAGAAAGAAAAGCTCAATATCAGGGCTAGTCACTAGAATCTTATGATTTGAAACCACAAACTTACCCACTGGAGCCATAAGACTTTTAAACACAAAAGGAAACTACTAAGTACCCTATTCTGTAACTATAATTTTATTACTTTGTCATCATGACTATTGAATTTGTCACTTTGTGTCTCTGTTTAATGTGATACCAGATAAAAAAAAATAGAGAAAAGAGTCACAATGTCAATGAATAAAGACACAGTTATAGAATAGAGCTACTGGACATGGTGTACCAAGAATGCTGAACAGAGTCCATTTCCTAGGTTATGATTTCTATACACATTGGTATTGGGTAGTATTTGAAGAAATTGTGATGCATAATCTTTATTTATTTATGGAAATTTCCTTTCTGTTACTACAGCTTAGAAAATCCTAATCTCAGTGTGGGATGTTGAGTGGTCCAAATTATACAATTGAGGGGAATAAGACAACAATAGTGATTAAGTGTATATTAGCAACTTGAATTTCATGATTGAATGCATATTGTGCACTTAATAGTATTTGCTTCAACAACATTTATGTAACAGACATGCATTATGTAAAGAGTGCTGTACAAAACATACAGTGCAAATGTCAATAGCATTAGTAAGCTTAACAACAATACGTATTAGTTTAGTGCACTTTTCTTAAACAACCCATAATATGTAAGTATGTATAATAAATAACTTACCACATTGGCATTTCCTGTAAATTTTAATATTTTAGGTACCTATTTAAAGGGTGGA
The DNA here is from genome assembly GCA_034621355.1 of Mycalesis mineus. Lineage (NCBI taxonomy): Eukaryota > Metazoa > Arthropoda > Insecta > Lepidoptera > Nymphalidae > Mycalesis > Mycalesis mineus. Next base: position 16,203,045 of record CM067882.1, read on the forward strand.
TATTAGCAGTGCCTCTGGTGTTTCAATTGTATATAGGTGGCAGTAATCTCTTAACATCTGATGACCCCCATGCCCGTTTCAAAAAGATCTCCGCTTATAATGACCTGAAGTACTCCTTAAAGTTAAGACATATTTATTATTTGCATGACTATGAAGTGTTGCTCTGTTAGAGGCGGTGGTTGCCGATAAATACCCATTACTTAAAAAATAATAGTGTGTTGATTCAACTTACACCCCAGCATCACCAGAATGCTCATCATGCTGGTAATCATATTATTATCTAATATCAAAGTACTCATAAAGACTAATCAAACAAGTCCAAACTTGGTGGGGTTGTACCTTTTTGTTGTGGAGTTCTTATGCCTACCTTGCAACGGATCAGCTCCATGGATGGCATCATAATATTGCTTTTTATGCAATATACATGTATGCATAATTTTTATTACTTGAAAATGGGTTAAATTTGACTTGCAAGATTACATTGCAGATAAATGCAGAACAGGTGAAATGAAATAAAAGCTTGTAATTAAAAGAGTTTTAGTATAAATATGAAATTTCACTTCATATTTCTCATCAGTTATTCTAGGATCAGTAAGTATTTCATAACACACACTCTTTAATTAATTTTATTAAAGTGATACTTTTCCATAGCCTCAAATTTTTTCATCCATCTATGATCTATCAATATCAGTGGAATATAACAGTTAGTTTATGCTTATATTTGTTGACATTTATAAAATTGATCATAGTTGTAGTTAATTCTTAGGTATTAGTTGCAGTCAGATCTGGGAACACTAGATTTCTTCTGAAAACCAGCAACACAGCTTAAATATAATTATGTACAGATAAATAAAATATTTATAATTAATTAAAAAAAAAGGAAATACTTAACTGCTACAGTAACCTAAACTAGAAATAATATAAAACAATATAAAAAAGAGTAAAAAACTAAGGCATCATAATATTCTTCTGAATCAGTGTCAAGTGGTAGAATGCCCAGAAGGCTGACAGCATTGCCACATTCAATGGCAATGCTGATTCTCTGACCTAAAAAAAGGCCAGCCCTCTGATCATGGGAGGCGTCAATCAAAAGGTTTTAAAAAACGAGTACTTGGACCCCATGGTCCCAATGTTTCAACTCCAAATGGTTCAAATACATAATCTCTGATGATGTTACTGTATTTGCGCCACTTGCAAGTCTCAGCTGATGCAGCAGCAGCGCATCATGCAGAACTTAAATCTTAAATCAGTCTTCTCTTAATGTCCCTTGCTTACAAAACGAAAATTTGTATTGAGCTACTGAGCTACAAGCTATGACATCATAGCAGTGTATTACGGCTGTCTCTCTGTTTAATATACAAAGTGTTAATACTATTTGATTAATTTAATTAGTATTTTGATATCAGTCATCTTCCCGATTCTGTCTGTTTTCACAATGCGACATTTCATAGACATCTATTTGAAAAACAAAATATAATGGTCAATAAAAGTCAATGTAAATGTAAGCCATCTGGAAAATTAGGAGAAAATTTAAATATTTTCCCAATATTTTTAAAATGAGAGATCTAATGAATTCTTAATATTTTTTTGTCTTTAACCATTTAGCTCTATATTTTTAGTTCACTGTGAATAATGTGAAGTCTACATTATGACTTTGTTTTTAGGTTTCTACTGTTTTTTAAAGACTGGGGAGAAACTGACATAATTTTGATCATAAGTAGATTTTTTGACATAATTTTTTAGGGCTGGTTAAGTTAATTAGAATATCATCAAGAATGTTTTGCATATTAGTGGTAGACACAGTGGTTATTGTGTTTGGTTGTTATAATTGTTATAAATTCAGTAAGTGTGTCTTCTCTTCTTTTCTAAACTTTCTCTACAACCAGATTTACTAAGAAAGAGGAAAGGGAAAGGAAGTAACAAGGAAAATCTTTTCTATAATGTATTGCTTGCATGGTATAGTTTCCTGTATTAAGTATTGAAATAAAATTGATTTCAGAGTCTGCAATGCTTTGACTGTGGGTGCCCAGGGCCAAACCTCTGGATCTGCCTGCAACCTGACTGCCACCATGTGGGTTGCTGTGAAGTTAAAAATGACCATAGCACTATACACCAAAAGGTAACTGTGTTATTTACATAATATGTAGTGCAATAATAAACAAGCAAATAATAAAGTAACATTATAATATTAGTAATATGATATTTTATAAGTATTAGAAAATATCTTATTCAATTTGTTTTTTTTTCTTTCAAACAATAAATGCAAGAAAAGATTTTTGTTGATTATTAAAATATGGTACTTTTCCCTTAACAATTGACAGATACTTCCTGAAATTGAATGCAATAGTATTTATTCTAAAGCCAAGGTTGCGTGTGTTATTGGATGTCCAAAACCTATTTTATTTTTTGAGATTTAATTTGATTTTGACATGTTTGTTTTTATTATTTGTTGCAGAATTTCATATCCCATTGTGTTCATATGAATGTGTCAAGTGAACGGATATGGTGTTACTTGTGCGAAAAGGAGGTCCACATCAGAGCTGCGCTTGCACATGCTAATGTAAGGAAACCATATTTCTATATTATCTATCATCATCATTACAGTGCCATTCTCTACACTGAGTTTGGCGGTCATTATGCGAAAAGCTTTCCTATTTTTTACAACTTTCTTTAGTTATGGATAATTGCATTGTTTATATATTCATGTCTGTGTGTTACTCAATCGCGCCTAAACTGCTATATTGATATTAATGAAATTTGGTACAAAGATAGTGTAAAGCTTGAGAAAGGACAAAGGCTACTTTTTGTCGAACTATCACAAAACCGAATTTCTCGCGGACGGAATCGTAGGCGTCCGCTAGACATTAATAACTTATATTGATCATTACATAAAGTTATCATGTTGTTGTTATCAAGTTGATCATTACAAATTTACACAAAGAGTTACTGAACTAAAGTTGTAGAGATATTCATTTGCAACAAAAAATGTTAACAATTTTTTTTTATTAAATTAATAGTTTAAGAGATATACCGTAAAAACCATTTCAACCCCTATTTTCAAGATGGCGGCCGTGGGACAAGGGTGGCGACCTCACAAACTTAGTTTTAACTTTACACTGACCCCCTCTATACATCAAAAAAATAAAATTGCGTCCTCTAAAAGACGCAACCCCAAATGTAACTTTTCAATGGACTATACATCATGCTTCAAATTCCAATTTCTTACAGAAAAGGGACTTTACTCCCTAGTAAATCATAAACAAGTCAGGATGTATGTTTTAGTTGTGTCAAGACTCGTCAGTAGTGGAAGATATGTCAGTGAGTACACGCCTGGGCTCGGTGGGGATCAGCGTCAACTCGGACGAGGACCTCGACCCGGACGACATGGATTACGACGAGGAGCAACGTCCACGAGGTAATATCATGAACAGATGTTTACTAGGCATACCTTCTCCATGTGCGTTCATCTCGTCTATGGAGGTTAGCGACCATTACCGCTATTTGAATTTTGGATGCAGCAATTCGGAACATTGATTTTGTACTCATCCATTCGCGGAGATTTTTAAGCCGAGAAGTTCGTTATCTTAACACTATTATCAATCTAATCGTTTACTAAACTGACAAGGTACTTGTAACTAAGTATCATCATCATCGTCATTATTATCAGCCTATTAACGGCCCACTACAGGGCCAGACCTCCCTCCTCATAGGAGAGGGGATATGGAGCGTAGACCCACCACGCTGCTCCAATGCGGATTGGCGGGCTTAGGGTGATAATGTTTCATTTGTTAACGATCACTATCAAATGTTGATGACAGTGACCGTGACCGACGGCTTAACGTGCTCTCCGAGGCACGGGGGTGTAACACCACCATCTTCCCGACTCCGGGCTTGGAATGTACTTAGAAATTCATAGAAGAATGAAAAACTTAGAATCATTTCGTGACCCGACCCGGGATTCGAACCCAGGACCTCGTGATCGAAGCCAGATAGGCTAACCACTAGACCAACGAGGCAGTCACTAGACCAACGAGGCAGTCACTAGACCAACGAGGCAGTCACTAGACCAACGAGGCAGTCACTAGACCAACGAGGCAGTCACTAGACCAACGAGGCAGTCACTAGACCAACGAGGCAGTCACTAGACCAACGAGGCAGTCACTAGACCAACGAGGCAGTCACTAGACCAACGAGGCAGTCACTAGACCAACGAGGCAGTCACTAGACCAACGAGGCAGTCACTAGACCAACGAGGCAGTCACTAGACCAACGAGGCAGTCACTAGACCAACGAGGCAGTCACTAGACCAACGAGGCAGTCACTAGACCAACGAGGCAGTCACTAGACCAACGAGGCAGTCACTAGACCAACGAGGCAGTCACTAGACCAACGAGGCAGTCACTAGACCAACGAGGCAGTCACTAGACCAACGAGGCAGTCACTAGACCAACGAGGCAGTCACTAGACCAACGAGGCAGTCACTAGACCAACGAGGCAGTCACTAGACCAACGAGGCAGTCACTAGACCAACGAGGCAGTCACTAGACCAACGAGGCAGTCACTATACCTACGAGGCAGTCACTAGACCATATACCAACGAGGCTATTTAACTAAGTATATGCCAATGCCATTAATTTGAAAAACAATGCACAGGTCTCGTGGGTCTGCAGAACATGGGCAACACGTGCTACATGAACGCAGCCTTGCAAGCGCTGAGCAACACGCAGCCGCTGACGTCATACTTCCTCGAGTGCGCCGCGGCCGTCGCAGTGCTGGCGGGGGACAAGAAACCTGGCCTTAGTCGGTGAGTCAAACTAAATGTATTTAGAACTCAGTTTTATAGCGAATATGAACACAAAAGCTTTAATTGTGCGTTGTGTCAAATTAAACTTTATGTATTGAAGAATGTTAACTAAAGTTTCAACACTTCGTTTTCGTTCATGTTCGTTCATTTTGTACTAAAAAATTGTCTAATGCGTCTCAATACTGATCTCATGGCAATGCACTTCAAGCCCTGAGCATCCACTAATATTATACCTCTACCTACTCTACTTCTTATCTTTTTGTCTACCTTCCTATCGAGTTAATGCCATCGACTTCCTAACTCCAAGTTGCTGCTGAGTATTTCTTAGAAAAAAGAAAAACCTGAGAGAGAGAGACGAATATCTTAGTGAAGAATACTTAACGGATTCACCGTGCGGGTGCCGGGTCCGTCGTGTGCCTGAGAGAAAAACTCCTACCTAGCCTAATATAGAATCTGAACATAAAACCTCATGTTTGATTGATAAATACTATAACAAGTAACAGTTGATCCAAACTGAACTTAGTAAACTGTTACTAAGTTATTTAACTAAATCTGACAAAAATAACTTGTTCTTCTGACACAACAAATATTGCACATTTTACAAAAATAAATTACTGCAGACAAAAATTACTCTTTTTTACACAAGCAAAAGTTCTTTGTTTGAAACGAAAATGGCTTTTTGTTTATCAGACCCAATTTTAAAAACTCAATCAAGTTTCGTCCTCTTATTTATTATTTTTTATTTTTATACATTATGACTTTTTATTTTTATTTACAGAGCATACCAAAAATTAATTAAAGAAATGTGGAGTAGAAGGACGAGAGGCTACGTTGTACCTAATGGCATTCTTTACGGGATACGAAATGTGAGTATAACTCGACTTTTAACAGTTTACTTACACACACACACTTAGTTACACTTTAAGGGATACGAAATGTGAGTATAACTCGACTTTTAACAGTTTACTTACACACACACACTTAGTTACACTTTACGGGATACGAAATGTGAGTATAACTCGACTTTTAACAGTTTACTTACACACACACACTTAGATACACTTTACGGGATACGAAATGTGAGTATAACTCGACTTTTAACAGTTTACTTACACACACACACTTAGATACACTTTACGGGATACGAAATGTGAGTATAACTCGACTTTTAACAGTTTACTTACACACACACACTTAGATACACTTTACGGGATACGAAATGTGAGTATAACTCGACTTTTAACAGTTTACTTACACACACACACTTAGTTACACTTTACGGGATACGAAATGTGAGTATAACTCGACTTTTAACAGTTTACTTACACACACACACTTAGATACACTTTACGGGATACGAAATGTGAGTATAACTCGACTTTTAACAGTTTACTTACACACACACACTTAGATACACTTTACGGGATACGAAATGTGAGTATAACTCGACTTTTAACAGTTTACTTACACACACACACACACTTAGATACACTTTACGGGATACGAAATGTGAGTATAACTCGACTTTTAACAGTTTACTTACACACACACACACTTAGATACACTTTACGGGATACGAAATGTGAGTATAACTCGACTTTTAACAGTTTACTTACACACACACACTTAGATACACTTTACGGGATACGAAATGTGAGTATAACTCGACTTTTAACAGTTTACTTACACACACACACACACTTAGATACACTTTACGGGATACGAAATGTGAGTATAACTCATTGACATATTAATACTATGGACTTCGGGTCTAATGCAAAATTTACGTCAAAAGTGTCCCAAGATATTTTATACACACTAGGATGTATTTATGTTTTTAGACACAAAATAACATTGTAATGTATGTCTTATCGTATTGTTATACAGTCTAATTTGCAACGGTCTAAATGCATGCAATAAGTAATCAGCTTCGATTGACGGTTACCATGGCAGCCGTTTTTTGACATGACAGCTTCTCGTGAAAATAGGACAACATAAATGGTGTGGAGTCGGTAGCTTTCAAATTTTTTTGGCATCTTATATTTATGTATTATATTTACAGCAAATTTTAATTTATATATTTACATATCCCTGACCTCTATATGCTGGGATAAATCTTGTACCAAATAATAATTGTTGTAATTATCTTGTATAAAATAATAATTAGTTATTATAATAATTAATTACAAACCAAATCCACTAATGTACAAAATGATATGCCACTCGACATAGTTCTTTACTTTGAAATTTTAAGTTCTCGATATTTTCCTCTTTTTAATTAAACTGAAAATATATTTTTTTACTTCAATGACGTTAGATCACTTTTTAAATAACTGTTCCTAATTTCATGTAGATAATTCTTATAGTTATCAAATTAATATACCATTATGAATATTAATCAAAAGTTATTTGATTAATATTCATGACATAAAAAATAAAAGTTGACATAAAAAATAAAAAATTTTTGAATTGAAAATAATCAAATTATTTTCATTCAAAAATTAAGTAATTAAATAATTCAAATGTTAAACAACAAAATAACTCTATGCAGTCGTTGTTCTAAAACATTCTATTGCTCACGGCAGATCCGAACTAAATGTGGTTAATTAGATAAATATATTGCACTCCTTCTATCCTATACGCGGGTAGCGTATGCGAAAAGGACAGATAGATACTTTTGTTCATTTTGGTTGGTTATGCAATTCGTTTCTATAGTTTATTAAAATTTTAATAAAATAGCCTGTTTCTAAGCAAAATAATACTTTAAAATCATCAGTAAATATTTACTTACTGAAAATATGGTACACCCTCTTCTTTTCTCACCTTACTCGGGTAGTTCTTACAAGTTTTTTATAATAAATTACGGCATTATTGACGTGTATTCTGTCAGTCAGCTAATATGAGACTGAATTGCGATTGGAATACATTTCGCGTTTTGGCTTACTTTTGGTTCGGACACTTTTTATCGCTGACCCGAAGTCCATAGTATTAATATGTCAATGGTATAACTCGACTTTTAACAGTTTACTTACACACACACACACTTAGATACACTTTACGGGATACGAAATGTGAGTATAACTCTACTTTTAACAGTTTACTTACACACACACACACTTAGATACACTTTACGGGATACGAAATGTGAGTATAACTCTACTTTTAACAGTTTACTTACACACACACACTTAGTTACACTTTACGGGATACGAAATGTGAGTATAACTCGACTTTTAACAGTTTACTTACACACACACACTTAGATACACTTTACGGGATACGAAATGTGAGTATAACTCGACTTTTAACAGTTTACTTACACACACACACACTTAGATACACTTTACGGGATACGAAATGTGAGTATAACTCGACTTTTAACAGTTTACTTACACACACACACACTTAGATACACTTTACGGGATACGAAATGTGAGTATAACTCGACTTTTAACAGTTTACTTACACACACACACTTAGATACACTTTACGGGATACGAAATGTGAGTATAACTCGACTTTTAACAGTTTACTTACACACACACACACACTTAGATACACTTTACGGGATACGAAATGTGAGTATAACTCGACTTTTAACAGTTTACTTACACACACACACACTTAGATACACTTTACGGGATACGAAATGTGAGTATAACTCTACTTTTAACAGTTTACTTACACACACACACACTTAGATACACCTTACGGGATACGAAATGTGAGTATAACTCGACTTTTAACAGTTTACTTACACACACACACACACACTTAGATACACTTTACGGGATACGAAATGTGAGTATAACTCGACTTTTAACAGTTTACTTACACACACACACACTTAGATACACTTTACGGGATACGAAATGTGAGTATAACTCTACTTTTAACAGTTTACTTACACACACACACACTTAGATACACTTTACGGGATACGAAATGTGAGTATAACTCTTTTTCTTGCACTTTTTTTTTGGCTAGGTTATAATAACCTAAAAATTCAGTTTCAATTGTCAGTAAACTTTTGATTCATGTTGTTATCCTTAAAATTAAAAGAGGTTTCCAAAAGTTAATTAGAAGAATTAGTTTTTATTTTTCGAAAAAGATTCACTAACAATTTGTTATGTACAGGTTCACCCGATGTTCCGTGGTTACCACCAGCATGACACGCAGGAGTTCCTCAGGTGTTTCATGGACCAGCTCCACGAAGAGCTCAAAGAACCGGTACACTTTAAAATGTTTTCGTTGACTAAATATTTATTTTGTGGCCCACTACAATTCCTAGTTATTCTCCTTGTTGGAAGTCAGGCGATAATGTTTAACTGTGTAAAGAACAATCATCATCATGATTATCAGCCTAATAACTACAGGGACAAATGTCCCTCCTTATAGGAGAGGGGATAGAACACTATTAGGTTTTAATGATAATCACCGGGACTAACAGCCCGGCCGACAACCAGCCTCACCGAAAATGGTTTTACACCCCAATTCTGGGTTGCTAGTGAAATTGAACTGTCTTGAAAGAAAAAAAACTCAAAATAACATATCGACCCATGACACAAAATTTAAAAATTTGAAACTGGATCTGAAACTGTATAGACTGGCCCAACGAAGCAGTTAAATAAGCCTAGGATGCGCATGAAGATATATCTCGTGTAGACAAAGGATATCGTCGCCCAATAAACGAAATTGGAAATGTCGCTCTCTCTTTCGCCCTAAACAGCAATGTTTTAACATGTTTTCATCGGAAATTAAAAATAAATGTTTGTAGGTGTGGGACAGCACATCAGATGACAAGCTCACTTCGGAGGCTGATGCGGAACAGAGCACACAGAACATACACATAAGGCGGAGAGCCGCTTCTTCGGGAGGTATGTATGAATATCATCAAGTTTATAATCTGACATCATTAATAGCCGAAGGATGTCGACTCCTGGACGCAGGCCTTTCTTAGAGACTTAAAACACTACGATCCTGAGCCGCCTGTGGGCCTGTGGCTGGCGAGGAGTCAATAAAGTAAATACACTTTATATACTTTATTATAAAAATGCATTTATCAAATTTTTAACCGACGAAAAAAAACGGAGGAGGTTCTCAATTCGACACATATATATATTTTTTTTATGTATGACCACGCATAACTTTTTACAGAGTTGTCCGATTTTGATAATTCATTTTTTATTGGAAAGGGCATACTTCCAAGGTGGTCCCATTGTCATCATGTTAGAATCTGATGATGATATCCTGGGGAAATTGAAGGAACTCTTCAAATTTTGGAGGCACGCTTACAGCGATTTCGATTTTTGTCTCGGTATCGGTAGCTTTTTGGCTATTAGTGCCATATAATATACTATGACAGTATAGTACGAGTACGATATGTGGCGATTTATGACTAAAAAGTAAGAAATAAAAATAGAACCGACTCAAAACGCACAAAAAAGTAAAGAATAACTGTGTCATTTAGTTGCTTTAATTTACTTAAACATATCTAGGAATCGGTGCCAGCCAAGGTTTCTACTTTAAGGACGTTACCTAGAACCCACAAAATGCTTTACTACGTAAAAGAAAGGTTCCTTAAACTTGGCTGGCACCGACTTCATAGATATGCTTAAGCAATTTAAAGCAACTAAATGACACAGTTATTTTTTACTTTTTAGTGCGTTTTGAGTCAGTTCTATTTTTATTTAAAATTTTTTTACGATAGTAGTCATTAAATGAAATTAACAATTTTTGTTAAAAAAAATTTAAATGTATTTACAAATATTGTTTGTCGACAGCCAGTGACGCGCCATATTTCGCTCGCATGCGACGCAAATCGCCCGCGGCCTCGTCCTACAGCGAATCGAGGACCGATGGATATTTGAGGTACTCACATTCAATATATTTTTTATTATTTATAATTAACTGTCTTTTTGGTCAAACTAGTAGATAATTTGTTAATAAGAAATTGTTAAATGACATCACACAAATATGGAACGAAGGCGAGTTTGGAACTGTCGTAGCTTAGAAAGAACTAAAATATCGTTCTCTCTTTCATTCTAACGCAGCGAAAAGAAAGCGATTTTTCTGACTTCACGCTATTTGATTACGTCTGTTTCTCTAAACGACGCATGTAATCGTGCGCATCCGAGGCCTACTTGATGACTTCAATGAGAATTTTACCAATTTACTTTTGCAATAGTATACTTTTATAACCAGTAATAGTAAATATTGAGGTTCATTAGATTTTTTATATTTTTTCATTTACTAAAACGTAAAAGTTTGCTATAGAATTAATGACTTTATTAACAACAAAGATTCTTGGAAGCAATCTGCTTTTCTTTCTACACATGAAATTTTTAAAAGACTTCTCTCAGCAGGATCTGCCTTCCGAACCGGTGGTACAATCACTAAGTATTGACAGACTTGATGTTTCAACAGTGCTTGTAAAACAGCCTACCGGATAAATGATCTAGAATATTATAATAATACTAGCTTTTGCCCGCGACTTCGTCCGCGTGGAATTAGTTATTACGGCAGCCTAATTTTTCTAAGCTTTGAATGTCATATTTATTAATATCTAATCAACTGCCTAAGAAATAGGTCTTAAGCTTTCAAAATGACGATACTTTCATACAACATTTCATCCCCCGTTTAACCACTTACAACCCTTTTTTCGCAATTAAAAGTAGCCTATGTCCTTTTTCAGGCTCTAGACTTACTGTGTACCAAATTTCATTTAAATCGGTTCAGTAGTTGTAGAGTGAAAGCAAGACAGACAGACAGAGTTACTTTCGCATTTATAATAATAGTTAGGATTGGGATAAGCTCGGGCGGGAGCACGTTCACACTCCTGCATTTCTGCCACGCCCGATCTTGAACCCAATGTTATACTTTACTTAGTTTTTTCTTCTTTCGGTTTGAAAATTTGAACCGAAAGTGCATGTTCTGATCTATTTTATGTCTAGAAACATTTTCGTTTCAACAATAGCATCAAACAAAAGTAAAAATATGCATTGTTTTTAGTAAATTACACCCACGAAAGTAGCTAAGAATACTCCTCAGACTTTTTCCTATAAGGGCTAACGCTAAAACTCGCGCGGGTGCGGGCGCGGGCGCACGCTGCGGGCGACCGCCGCGGGTACACATATCCGCGAGCGGGCACCCGTCGCGTGCGCCCGTCTCAGTTAGCGCTGCTAGTATAACTTTGATGTCGAGCGTGTACAGTTGTGTCGAGTAGATTACCATGGATTATTTACTAATTTCTTATTTGGCAAAAAGACGTCAACGGAAAAAGCTTCGACTGCATAACCCGTTCTTGACAAGTAGGTTACTCAGCGGAGAATTTAATAATTCATTCGCCATACCCCATAATACTGGCCGAAATTGCACCTCAATTATTACGCGCTTTGTATCGATGTTAATGATTGTACCTAGCTTCCGACGCGTGTGAGCGTAGCATCTATCGGCGCCTGTCTGATTTGTAGAAACAAACCCGCTCGCGTGTGCCCGTCGCGGGCGCCCGCGCCGTGTGCCCGCCGCCCGCCGCGCGGGTGACAATCCGCCACCCGCGCCCGCGCTCCGTCGCACGCGCCTGCGCTGTCCATACTATTTTTCATTATACACCCGCGAGCGTGCACCCGCGCGAGTTTTAGCGTTAGCCCTAAGGATATATCATCATATCGGGGACGGGTAAAGCCGTTTGGGAATTGTAAGGGAACATATAAATAGTGCGGACAGACAAACAGACAGACAACAAGAATTCCGCATAAATGCAACATTATATTGCTTTGGTCAGGGTGCAGTCTCCGTCGGAGGGCGTGTCTCGTCACCGGCGGTCGGCTAGTTTCGCCGGCACGCAGTTCACGTATAACATGGTCACGCATCAGATCAACGGTAATTATTTACATTACTAATAACTAGCAATGTCCCGCGACTCTGTCTTTACAGGTTAATTGTAAAACTGTAATCCTATTTTTATCAGTTAACTTATCTTGGCCTGACATGGCTATATGTTGCACTGAACTTCGCTGACAATGATAACTGCTTGTAAAAGACCACGTAAAACGTAACGCGACAAGGTGGTGCTTAATAAAATATATTGTTATTGAAATACGAATGGTGAATTTGTTGTCCCAAGGTAACACAGAGGCATCGCATCGTGACGTCGGCTCGGAGTCAGAGTTGTCGTGTTCCAGCGAGGCAGAGGAGCGCTACGAAACGTGCTCTAGCGGCGCCAGCGACGCGCCCGACCCCAGGCCGGACCCCGCGCCGTGAGTACTTGACCAAAAACAAACTTGCAGAGTTACTCGGAGTCAGAGTTGTCGTGTTCCAGCGAGGCAGAGGAGCGCTACGAAACGTGCTCTAGCGGCGCCAGCGACGCGCCCGACCCCAGGCCGGACCCCGCGCCGTGAGTACTTGACCAAAAACAAACTTGCAGAGTTACTCGGAGTCAGAGTTGTCGTGTTCCAGCGAGGCAGAGGAGCGCTACGAAACGTGCTCTAGCGGCGCCAGCGACGCGCCCGACCCCAGGCCGGACCCCGCGCCGTGAGTACTTGACCAAAAACAAACTTGCAGAGTTACTCGGAGTCAGAGTTGTCGTGTTCCAGCGAGGCAGAGGAGCGCTACGAAACGTGCTCTAGCGGCGCCAGCGACGCGCCCGACCCCAGGCCGGACCCCGCGCCGTGAGTACTTGACCAAAAACAAACTTGCAGAGTTACTCGGAGTCAGAGTTGTCGTGTTCCAGCGAGGCAGAGGAGCGCTACGAAACGTGCTCTAGCGGCGCCAGCGACGCGCCCGACCCCAGGCCGGACCCCGCGCCGTGAGTACTTGACCAAAAACAAACTTGCAGAGTTACTCGGAGTCGGAGCTGTCGTGTTCCAGCGAGGCAGAGGAGCGCTACGAAACGTGCTCTAGCGGCGCCAGCGACGCGCCCGACCCCAGGCCGGACCCCGCACCGTGAGTACTTGACCAAAAACAAACTTGCAGAGTTACTCGGAGTCGGAGCTGTCGTGTTCCAGCGAGGCAGAGGAGCGCTACGAAACGTGCTCTAGCGGCGCCAGCGACGCGCCCGACCCCAGGCCAGACCCCGCGCCGTGAGTACTTGACCAAAAACAAACTTGCAGAGTTACTCGGAGTCGGAGCTGTCGTGTTCCAGCGAGGCAGAGGAGCGCTACGAAACGTGCTCTAGCGGCGCCAGCGACGCGCCCGACCCCAGGCCAGACCCCGCGCCGTGAGTACTTGACCAAAAACAAACTTGCAGAGTTACTCGGAGTCGGAGCTGTCGTGTTCCAGCGAGGCAGAGGAGCGCTACGAAACGTGCTCTAGCGGCGCCAGCGACGCGCCCGACCCCAGGCCAGACCCCGCGCCGTGAGTACTTGACCAAAAACAAACTTGCAGAGTTACTCGGAGTCGGAGCTGTCGTGTTCCAGCGAGGCAGAGGAGCGCTACGAAACGTGCTCTAGCGGCGCCAGCGACGCGCCCGACCCCAGGCCAGACCCCGCGCCGTGAGTACTTGACCAAAAACAAACTTGCAGAGTTACTCGGAGTCGGAGCTGTCGTGTTCCAGCGAGGCAGAGGAGCGCTACGAAACGTGCTCTAGCGGCGCCAGCGACGCGCCCGACCCCAGGCCAGACCCCGCGCCGTGAGTACTTGACCAAAAACAAACTTGCAGAGTTACTCGGAGTCGGAGCTGTCGTGTTCCAGCGAGGCAGAGGAGCGCTACGAAACGTGCTCTAGCGGCGCCAGCGACGCGCCCGACCCCAGGCCAGACCCCGCGCCGTGAGTACTTGACCAAAAACAAACTTGCAGAGTTACTCGGAGTCGGAGCTGTCGTGTTCCAGCGAGGCAGAGGAGCGCTACGAAACGTGCTCTAGCGGCGCCAGCGACGCGCCCGACCCCAGGCCAGACCCCGCGCCGTGAGTACTTGACCAAAAACAAACTTGCAGAGTTACTCGGAGTCGGAGCTGTCGTGTTCCAGCGAGGCAGAGGAGCGCTACGAAACGTGCTCTAGCGGCGCCAGCGACGCGCCCGACCCCAGGCCAGACCCCGCGCCGTGAGTACTTGATCAAAAACAAACTTGCAGAGTTACTCGGAGTCGGAGCTGTCGTGTTCCAGCGAGGCAGAGGAGCGCTACGAAACGTGCTCTAGCGGCGCCAGCGACGCGCCCGACCCCAGGCCGGACCCCGCGCCGTGAGTACTTGACCAAAAACAAACTTGCAGAGTTACTCGGAGTCAGAGCTGTCGTGTTCCAGCGAGGCAGAGGAGCGCTACGAAACGTGCTCTAGCGGCGCCACGAGCGCGCCCGACCCCAGGCCAGACCGACGTTACGAGGTGTACTTTTTTTCTCCAAAATATTTTAAAATATGTATTATAATTTAGTTTATCAAGGTTACACAATCTGTACTTTGTCACAGTGCGAACACGTGGTGCGCGGGCGGCGCGGGCGGCGGCGGGGACGGCAGCGGCGCGCGGTACCGCAGTATTATATCCGACGTGTTCGACGGGAAGCTGCTGTCTTCCGTGCAGTGTCTCATCTGTGATAGGGTAAGATAATCAGGCCAATTGCAATGTTGGGATAGATGGAGAGAAAGTGGAAGAAGTAAAAGAGTGTATACCTGGGTGGTAAATTTACGAAAGATGGAACGTGTGAGAGTGATATTGAAAGAAGAGTAAATGCTGGGAACTTAGTGAATGGTGCTCTGCATGCATTTATGAATAGCCAAAAAGTGTCCCACAAGGCAACACTAGCTGTGCATAGAGGTGTGTTGGTGCCCACACTTATGTATGGTAGTGAAAGTTGGTAAGGCAGAAGAAGCATAAAAGTAAAATAAATGCAGTAGAGATGAGAGCATTGAGAAGTATGTGCGGGTCAAAACTAGAAGTGACAGAGTTAAAAATAGTATGATAAGAGAAAAGTGTGGTGTAAAAGATGTAGTGACTAAAATTGAGAAAGGGATGCTTAGATGGTTTGGACATGTAGAGAGAATGGATGAAAGAAGATTAACGAAAGAGATTTATGAGGTGAGGGTGAATGGAAATGTTGGAAGGGGAAGGTCTAGGCGAATGTTCCTGGACCAAATTCAGGACATTTTAAAAAATGGCCAGGTCAAGAGTACCCTAAACCAACGAACTTGTATGAAAGGATTAATGTATGCAAGGACCGTGGCAAATGGAGGGATGTGGTCTCTGCCTACCCCTACGGGAATAAAGCGTGATGTATGTATGTATGTATCAGGTCAAAGTCAGCAGGTTGTACAGAGATTTTGCTGGAATACCTCTCGCATCCACTTCTACTGCATATAAACTATAATCCGCTTAACGAGTTCAGATACCAGACGTCAACAAACCGACTGCAAGGTCATTCTTATGCAGGGTTGTGTAACCTTTTTTACTTATACTAATTTATTAAATGTAAAATAAATTTACGTTTTCAAGATACGGTATTTGAATTTTTTAAATTACATCTAGATTTAGTTACAAATAAGATTATGAAAAAACTAACTGAAGCAATGATATAACAAAAAGTATTAATGGTTATAATAGTTCTCAATGGACAGAAATAGCTTTAATAGCATGTAACGTCACAAGCAAGTAATGCCTTATAGTTATACCTGATGTGTATGTACAAATATGCTGTATTCATACAAATTTGTATTTTTGCGAGAACACTCCCCAAGAAATAAAGAGACATAATTAATTAATATTTATCTTTTACTTTAACTAGTTGCCAATTGATCGATATATGATCATTATTTGCCTGTTTTAATCTGCTGTTTTGGTTTGTCTGGGTTCATGTCTCCTTGTTGTTATAAGGAGATTTGAAGATTAGACTTCATTTTCGTCTCTATCAGACATTTTTGACAATGGCTAGACTGAAAAATAATCACAAAAAAATGGTCAACGAAAAATATATTTGCTCGCAAAATTCCACAAAATAAAGCATTACTGTTTTTCTAATCTTTGGGAGACCCCCTAATAGACAGGAATACATTCTATCAGTGGCTATAGTATAGTTTTTTTTATATTTTCCTAGGTGTCAACGCGAGTGGAGACATTCCAGGACCTGTCACTCCCCATTCCCTCCAGGGAGCACCTGGCGATGCTGCGCTGTCAGCAGCCGCTCCTCAACCATCACACCCCTCACGGAGCGCAGGAGTCCTGGGTAAATGTCCTGTGAGGAATCAATACAGTTCAAATAACACAGACAGACAGGTGGTGGACGCGAGTGGAGACATTCCAGGACCTGTCACTCCCCATTCCCTCCAGGGAGCACCTGGCGATGCTGCGCTGTCAGCAGCCGCTCCTCAACCATCACACCCCTCACGGAGCGCAGGAGTCCTGGGTAAATGTCCTGTGAGGAATCAATACAGTTCAAATAACACAGACAGACAGGTGGTGGACGCGAGTGGAGACATTCCAGGACCTGTCACTCCCCATTCCCTCCAGGGAGCACCTGGCGATGCTGCGCTGTCAGCAGCCGCTCCTCAACCATCACACCCCTCACGGAGCGCAGGAGTCCTGGGTAAATGTCCTGTGAGGAATCAATACAGTTCAAATAACTCAGACAGACAGGTGGTAACGTGTGGAGTGTGAGGAGTGGAGACATTCCAGGACCTGTCACTTCCCGTGCCCCATCTAGCCAAGGAACGGTGCCATAACTAGGTCGGTACTTGCGGTTATGAAATAATCCGAATTTCCAAAGATAGATTAAAAGAGTCAAATCGCATGATTTAAATCACTGTATATTACTATTTCGGCTGTATAGATTTGTAAAACGGTTTTATAATTTTTTTTATATTAAAACACCTGTACTAATCTTGTATTGTCGGTGTTGTGATCAGATCTGGTGGCTGCTGAGCTGGCTGCGGTCCTGGTTCTACGGGCCCATCGTATCGCTGCAGGACTGTCTCGCCGCTTTCTTCAGTGCTGATGAACTTAAAGGAGACAATATGTACAGGTTGGTGAGATGCATTGGTAATACTAACTGGGTAGGTGTTTATTTTTTAATTAATGTAGTATATAAAGTCGTAAAGGTCGTCTTACTTGCAACGCCAACTCAGGAGATGTTTGATTTATTAGTATGCTAAATAAAATATTAAGGTTAAAAAAATTAGCTTAATCGGTTGAAGGTATGTACTTCAAAATTGAGTTCAAAGATTCCGCTCAAACAAATATTCATACATAAATTGTAAGTTAAATAAAAGCTTTTAAAAATTTGGTTGATTCTTAATTTTTATGTGTCACACATTAGTTTAGTATCAGGGGTTAAGTTTGAAATTGCTGATTTGTACTGAAAAATAATTTTTTTTTTTTTTTTTAATTTAACATATTTATTTAATCAAAATAATTACCATTGTTATCTATACATTGCTGCGATCTAATAGGAAGCTCATTTATGCCTTTTGAAGCAAAGCAAGGAAAGCATTTTGCACTGCCTCCTGAGAAGAAAACTTTTTATCACGTAGAAAATTGTCCAAATCACGAAAAAACTGGTAGTCCGTTGGAGCAAGGTCTGGCGAATATGGAGGGTGACGAATGGTCTCTAATTGCAGTTCCTGTAGAGTTAAAACGGTTTCTCGTGCTGTATGAGGTCTCGCGTTATCATGGAGCAATAATGGTGAAGATCGATTCATAAATCGGGGCTGTTTCACTGCTAGTTTCGCTATCATTGTTCGGAGTTCAGCGCAGTAGACATCTGCCGTTATTGCTTGACCTGATCGAAGAAAGCTATAGTGAATAACACCACGCTGAGACCACCAAACAGTTACCATTACCTTTTTATAGGTAAGCTTTAGGACACTGTTGCGGCGTTTGACCTGGGGTCAACCATTGCATTTTCCGCTTACGATTATCGTAAAGAATCCATTTTTCATCACATGTCACAATTCGATCCAATATTCCTTAATTTCTGTATCGATTCAACAAGGCAACACAAGTTTCAACAAGCGTTTCTTTCTGCAGATCAGTCAAATCATGAGGCACCCATTTTTCATATTTTTTTATTTTATTGATTTGACGCAAATGAGTCAGTATTGTTGGTAAAGTAACGTTAAACCATGCCGCTAATTCCTGGGTAGTTTGCCTCGGATCGGCTTCCACCATCTCTTTCAAATCATTGTTATTCACCTGTGTGGGCGGTCTTCCACGTGGTTCGTTCTTCAAATCGAAGTTTCCATCACAAAAGCGTTTAAACCAAAATCGCACAGTGCGTTCATTAGCAGTCCCCTCTCCAAACGCACGTTAGTATTACGAGCTGTTTCTGCCGTGTTAGCTCCTCGGAACTCGTATTAAAAAATCACACAAATTTTCGAAGTATCCATCTTTATTGTCTAAGCTGAATAAAAAAAACAACCGAAAGTTAATAATCGAATGTTGCACATTTTTTAAAAGAAGAACTACACAGGTACCGTATGAAAAAAGTTTGACTTTAAAATCTTAAACTATGAAGGTTCTATGTCAATTCGAAGTACCTATTCCAATAAAACGGCAATTTCATTCTTTAATCCTTATCATTTCCGTTTACTTTTTTTTTTATGTAGTATATAATAACTAGTTAAAATTTTTGAATGGTGCCGGCAAATACGTTAAAAAAATATGTTATCACCTTCTTTCCATTTTGATGTAGTTGTTCCCGCTGCAACAAGCTGCGAAACGGCATCAAGATGTCGGGCGTGATCCGGCTGCCCGAAGTGCTGTGCGTGCACCTCAAGCGCTTCCGCCACGAGCTCATGTCCAGCGCCAAGGTGGCCGCGCGCGTCTCCTTCCCCATCGCCGACCTCAACATGGCGCCCTACACGCACAAAGGTGACGTCAATGTGACATATCCAGCTGTGCCCGCTGCAACAAGCTGCGGCACCTCAAGCGCTTCCGCCACGAGCTCATGTCCAGCGCCAAGGTGGCCGCGCGCGTCTCCTTCCCCATCGCCGACCTCAACATGGCGCCCTACACGCACAAAGGTGACGTCAATGTGACATATCCAGCTGTGCCCGCTGCAACAAGCTGCGGCACCTCAAGCGCTTCCGCCACGAGCTCATGTCCAGCGCCAAGGTGGCCGCGCGCGTCTCCTTCCCCATCGCCGACCTCAACATGGCGCCCTACACGCACAAAGGTGACGTCAATGTGACATATGCAGCTGCGCCCGCTGCAACAAGCTGCGGCACCTCAAGCGCTTCCGCCACGAGCTCATGTCCAGCGCCAAGGTGGCCGCGCGCGTCTCCTTCCCCATCGCCGACCTCAACATGGCGCCCTACACGCACAAAGGTGACGTCAATGTGACATATGCAGCTGCGCCCGCTGCAACAAGCTGCGGCACCTCAAGCGCTTCCGCCACGAGCTCATGTCCAGCGCCAAGGTGGCCGCGCGCGTCTCCTTCCCCATCGCCGACCTCAACATGGCGCCCTACACGCACAAAGGTGACGTCAATGTGACATATCCAGCTGCGCCCGCTGCAACAAGCTGCGGCACCTCAAGCGCTTCCGCCACGAGCTCATGTCCAGCGCCAAGGTGGCCGCGCGCGTCTCCTTCCCCATCGCCGACCTCAACATGGCGCCCTACACGCACAAAGGTGACGTCAATGTGACATATCCAGCTGCGCCCGCTGCAACAAGCTGCGGCACCTCAAGCGCTTCCGCCACGAGCTCATGTCCAGCGCCAAGGTGGCCGCGCGCGTCTCCTTCCCCATCGCCGACCTCAACATGGCGCCCTACACGCACAAAGGTGACGTCAATGTGACATATCCAGCTGCGCCCGCTACAACAAGCTGCGGCACCTCAAGCGCTTCCGCCACGAGCTCATGTCCAGCGCCAAGGTGGCCGCGCGCGTCTCCTTCCCCATCGCCGACCTCAACATGGCGCCCTACACGCACAAAGGTGACGTCAATGTGACATATCCAGCTGCGCCCGCTGCAACAAGCTGCGGCACCTCAAGCGCTTCCGCCACGAGCTCATGTCCAGCGCCAAGGTGGCCGCGCGCGTCTCCTTCCCCATCGCCGACCTCAACATGGCGCCCTACACGCACAAAGGTGACGTCAATGTGACATATCCAGCTGCGCCCGCTGCAACAAGCTGCGGCACCTCAAGCGCTTCCGCCACGAGCTCATGTCCAGCGCCAAGGTGGCCGCGCGCGTCTCCTTCCCCATCGCCGACCTCAACATGGCGCCCTACACGCACAAAGGTGACGTCAATGTGACATATCCAGCTGCGCCCGCTGCAACAAGCTGCGGCACCTCAAGCGCTTCCGCCACGAGCTCATGTCCAGCGCCAAGGTGGCCGCGCGCGTCTCCTTCCCCATCGCCGACCTCAACATGGCGCCCTACACGCACAAAGGTAACGTCAATGTGACATATCCAGCTGTGCCCGCTGCAACAAGCTGCGGCACCTCAAGCGCTTCCGCCACGAGCTCATGTCCAGCGCCAAGGTGGCCGCGCGCGTCTCCTTCCCCATCGCCGACCTCAACATGGCGCCCTACACGCACAAAGGTGACGTCAATGTGACATATCCAGCTGCGCCTGCTGCAACAAGCTGCGGCACCTCAAGCGCTTCCGCCACGAGCTCATGTCCAGCGCCAAGGTGGCCGCGCGCGTCTCCTTCCCCATCGCCGACCTCAACATGGCGCCCTACACGCACAAAGGTGACGTCAATGTGACATATCCAGCTGTGCCCGCTGCAACAAGCTGCGGCACCTCAAGCGCTTCCGCCACGAGCTCATGTCCAGCGCCAAGGTGGCCGCGCGCGTCTCCTTCCCCATCGCCGACCTCAACATGGCGCCCTACACGCACAAAGGTGACGTCAATGTGACATATCCAGCTGTGCCCGCTGCAACAAGCTGCGGCACCTCAAGCGCTTCCGCCACGAGCTCATGTCCAGCGCCAAGGTGGCCGCGCACTGTTGAAGAAAATTTATAAATACTTAACTTTGTAAAACAGCAAAGTCGCGTCATCTTACTAAACGGCCAAACATCCAAAAAAAATAGTAAATAATCACACATTTGTCAACAGAGTGCTCGTCTAGAATCACCCGCTACTCGCTGTGCGCGGTGATCTGCCACGCGGGCACGGCGGGCGGCGGCCACTACACGTGCATGGCGAAGGCGCCCGACGGCCGCTGGTTCGCGTTCGACGACGCGGCCGTGTCGCCGCTGCCCCCCCACCACCTGGCGACGTGCGAGGCTTACGTGCTGTTCTACAGGTAACATTGTCTCAGACTATTTTTATTCCTAAGACGTTTCTAAAAATCAGGTACTTACTTATATTAAGTTAGAAACCACATGCCCTCCGTCCAAGTTTGCTACATTTTAGATTGGAGTGATAGGAGACGTTAGTGTTCTCACACCACAGTTCCTCAAGTAGCACTTGAAGGCGTCGGCCCGAGTCATTGGAAAAATGTGAATTTAAACTGCAAACCCTCTCATAATATTGAATTTTGAAATTGTCGCACATTTCAATACAGACTCAAGAGAAAACGGTTTACTTACAGGTATACGGTTTATTATTCTAAGTACACGAGTAGTATTACGAGTATATTGTAAGGGTAGTGTACAGTTCAATCAATCCAAATGTTAAGGATGCGAGTTCATAGCCGGCTGCAGACAACACTACAGCAGGGCTATAATGTGTCCTAAAACTTATCTCATCTAAGAGACAATGAAAGACACTTTCTATCGAAGCGTCGTCCAATAGAGCGTAATTAAAAATATAGCTCGCCTTTT
Organism: Mycalesis mineus; assembly: GCA_034621355.1. NCBI lineage: Eukaryota > Metazoa > Arthropoda > Insecta > Lepidoptera > Nymphalidae > Mycalesis > Mycalesis mineus. The sequence continues at coordinate 16,225,540 of CM067882.1, forward strand.
CGTAGCTTTGGGACAAAAGAGAGAGATATATTTACAATTTTGCCTGTTTTGGGCGACGATTCGAACATGCAATCAACTAGCGGACACGAGAAATTCTGTTTAATCTATGACTAAAATGAATGTATGTTCTGGCAACACCAAACTTCCTGTTTCTTGCAGTGACATTTGGAAAGAATGTATGTATAAAATTTTCATGGAATGAAAAGACTACTAAAAAGTTTAAATTTCCTGTTTTACTGTGCTCTCTTACAATAATATTAAAACCCCCATGATTTCGGATACTTCGACAAAAGTAGCCTATGTCTTTCTTAGGCTCAAAACTATCTCTGTACCAAATTTTATTTAAATCGGTTCAGTAACAAACCTCAGTCGTGGTAAGTAACGAATAGACAGAGTTACTCTTGCATTTATAATATTTAGTATAGATTGGAACGCGTTTCTCGGTATGTCTTCAGTCGTTAGTTAGTAGTTCAGATCATACAAATACATGGAATCCAGTAGTGATAGTGTTGTCTGCAGTCGCCTACAAATTTGCACCCTAAACTGGCAGCACACATGGAGCTCAAGTATTTATGTTACAGAAAAGTAAATCCCCAGATGACCATATTGCGGCAGAAGGCGGCCGAAATACTGGAGTCTGCGAACTCGGAGCCCAACGACATCAAGTTTTACATCTCCAAACTGTGGATCAATAAGTGAGTAAAATCTTATTGACCCAATCATTTATTGTATTGTCTTCATTTCACTAAGAGCAAATAACCACAGTCCATCTTCATAATTGTTAAAGTTTCTGTCAAGTACAGATCACAAGATTGCGTCTGAAACTGGTGCACCAGACTTAAACTAGCTGGCTATTATTGAGAATATTATAGATTGTGGCTTCTTATAACACATGTGTAAACAAACATACGTAACATCACGCCTCATCAATATGAGGCGTGATGTTACGTATAGTCTCTGCCTACCCCAATGGGTAGGCAGAGACTATCCTTCCGTTTGCCACTGACCATGCATATTTCCTTATATCCTTTACTTTCATTAATCCTTTTATACAAGTCCGTTGGTTTAGGGTACTCTTGTCCTGGCCATTCGCCTAAACCAAGATCAGAATCTTACTCTTAGGTAATACACTTGGAACGATCCATCCGCTCTGTGGTCTGCCATTTCCCCAATGATGGTGCTGCATCTATAAGAATAGCCAAATGTTTGATTGTACAGATTCAACACGTGGGCGGAGCCGGGCCCCATAGACAACAGCGACTTCGTGTGCGTGCACGGCGCCGTGCGGCCCGAGCGCGTGCCGCACCTGCCCGCGCTCGCCACGCGCCTGCCGCAGCCGCTGTGGGACTTCCTCTACCACCAGTCAGTACTTTCATATTATCATATCAGCTGATGGACATAGGCTGTCTGTAGGAACTTCAATCGCCGTTCTGAGGGGCCATTCTTTAGGGATCTTTTTGTAACTTGACTGTGTTATTAAAGAATTCGTCTTTATATCCTTCTGTCCAACGCGATAAGGAGAGAGAGACTAACACGTCACTCCATGTTAACTGATAAAAACATACTTACAGAGTAGATTGACTCAGCCGCCTACTCATGTTAATATATTGTATTTTTCAGCCCTGAGTTTTATTATTATTTTATTCATCTAAAAGAATCGCGTATTTGTCGGTGAGGGAATGGGTACTAGACCAAATAAGTGTAATAACACTTCCACACTCACATGAATTTTAGCAGTTTCTGGTTTGGGCGGTTGGTTTCTTTTTGTAATGATGATAGATGGATGATGAATAGATGATAGAATAAACATAATATCAAAAATTGCGGAACCGACGGGAATCGAACCCGCGTCTCTCTAGGGCTAACCGGGCGTTGACGAGCGCCTTATCCGTTAGGCTACGGTGTCCTGACGTCGGCATCGAAATTGTAGAATGTTATTATGTTTTTGACATCCAGGTATACGGCCTGTAACGCCATCTTTTAGCATGAACTTGATACAATATCATTGAAGGCTCACATTACTCTCTTCAAATTTTTAAAGATGACGTTTGTGTACATCCATAGAGCCATCACGCGTTTTAAAGTAATTTTATTGGGCAGTTTCGGCGGCGGGCCGGCCGTGTCGCACGCGCACGAGTGCGAGGTGTGTCTGCGCGCGGCGCAGCGGCTGCGGGCGCGGCGAGCGCGCGAGCTGGCCGCGTTCGCGGATTTGCACGCGCAGTTTCAGGTATAGCAAAGCAGTAATGCTGTTTCGTTGCTGGTAACGTATACCGAGTGTAGGATATATATATTATATCATTATTTCATTCGATATATTCATATTTATTTATTTAACATATTCATTCTCACTTACATAAACACTTACATTACATACCAACATAATTCTACACTCACAAATTATTATATTCACATTTCGCTTACAGCAGTCGACAGTCGTTCGCTTGCACTCGACGCGTCTAGCTAGCTGTATTTTATTCTTTGCATACCCTCTCGAAAATTGTGAATGTAATTTATACAATATTATAATTAAAGCTTCTAATCAGTTACTTGGTGTTTAATACTATTGTCCACTATTCATTAACTGTATAATAGTGCCTATAAGGCCTATACACCGAATGCAATTTTTTATCGTCTTAGAAAACATATAGTATATTTTCTGTGGTTTTACTGTAGTTCTGCATATCCAAAAATAATCAAACATTTAAAGACACGACAATGCGGCGCGCGACCTACCCCAAGTGTACCGATACGACGACAGCTGCTTACTGCGCTGATGATCGATTTTATTATTATTTCCCATAACTAACTGATAATTTCCCTACTGTGTGCAGGAGCAGGAGCGGCCGCTGGCCGTGTACGCCATCAGCATGGCGTGGTTCCGCCAGTGGCAGGCCTTCGTGCGCAACAAGGCGCGCCGCCCGCCGCCGCCCGTCGACAACCGCGCCATCGTGCAGGAGCAGGTTACACCACTCTCAATATTATTTTTACCCGACTGCGTCCGAAAGAGTATGGTTTAACTCATCGTCATACACAATAACGACAAACATTAATCTCACAGGAAATCGACGGTAAAACGAACTACATGTTGAAACCCGGCTCCGACCACGCGCAACTCAGCGAGGAACTGTGGAGGTTCTTCACCGGCATCTACGGCGGCGGGCCCGAGGTGCGGCTCAAGTCGCCCGCAGCCTCGCCCGCACCCGCCCGGCCCGCCTTCACCAACACCAGACTCTCCGGCAAGTATTCGGAGTCCGACAGAGAAGACTACTGCTCTAAATCCACGTCGGAAATGAACATTCGAGACTCGATACCGGGCTCCCTGCAGAAGAACCAGTCGCTGCAGAACATCGACAGACGATTCCAGCCGACGAAAGCCGACTCGGACGAGGAGATAACGTACAGGCGCTTTCAGTACAAGAGACACGAGCCCAACGGCAACTACGACTCCGACGAGGACATGGACATCAGCCCGACGCAGAGCTGCAGCAACACGGCGCGCGTGGAGAACGGCGTGGACGGCTCGGACCACGACGCCAACGACAACCACCTGCACACCGACACCGAGCTGCCCAACCTGGACAGCATCTCCCTCAGAAACAAACCCTACAAAGAACACAGAGTGAGAAAACTTGTAAGACGGTGGAGGACAGTGAAATGATTCTTGCTCGCGTTCCAGTTCGTGCACCGGCTGCTGCAGCCCGCGGGCCCCGCCGAACATTCCGCGACCGGTGACTGGTGTTGACCACATGCATTTATTGGGTCCTTGCTGACCCGTAAACATTGGTGTTCTTATCTTTTATGGAAAATTTTAATATTTTTCTATTAGATATTATACGTTGGGCCCCATTCGCGTTCCGTAGTTATTAAAAAACTGGAATGTCTCACCGATTTAGAATTGTAAGGTGTTGCGCAGGATTTTGACAAGGCAAAATACTTTTATAAATTCATCATCAATAAATGTAGGACAGTAAGTAATATGCCTATGAGCTGCACTTCACTCACTGATATCCACAAATGCCATTCATTGTACTAATTACAATCCATCATCAGTCTCACAAATTTTAATGTGTTTAGTGCATTGTTTTGTTCACACGATCCTTAAAACACTACAGCGTATAGCAACAACGTATCATGACGTACATGGTAGGACCCGGGACTACTCCTTGCTAGCATATTACAAGTTTGGTCTATACCAGGACTTCTCAAAATTTTAACATTCACGACCCCATTTACCAGTATGATTGCGAGTTTCTTGATGACCCCATACAAATATAAATTAATATTTTTTGATGATTTTTTTTTCCACTATTTCACATTACAGTCAGTGCGATAGCGATCATCGATCGTTTACTGCAGTCGGTAGAGATAGCTCAACAACTCCAACAAATGCGCGTGTCTAGACGCTGCAAGTCAACTGTATTCTGCCAACTCTAGTGTTGTTATAAAAAGTTATAAAATAGTATATACATAAATATTTGACATTAAAATCTCTCGTGACCTCAGAATTTTGACCCATAGTTTAAGAAGCCCTGGTCAAAACCAATAATATGGAAACTGCTAAAACCTCCAAGCAGTCGACTATTTAAGATAGGACTTGTGCAATTTTAATTTGTATATTTTTATAGTATTTTCTTCACTTGCAAGAAATATCTAAACTAAATTTTAAAATAAATATCAAAAAATTTAGTTCAAAATATTTTAATGAAACACAAATACTGACAGACAACTAAGTGATCCAAAAAGTGTTCTGTTTTTTGCGGTATGGAATCCTAAAAAAGGAAAAATGACAGTGTGTAGGTACATCAGTAAATAAAAGGAACAGAGGCAAAGCTTCTTAAGAACGTGCAAAATTGTTACCGATTTTTGTAGGGTTACGACAAATTAAACTACCAAAAAAAACAACATGTCGCACTGACACGACCCTGAGATTGTCAACTAACTGTGCCAGCGTAAACCGGTTTTGTCCAGTCTCGCCGCGTACGCGACAAGCGGCTGGTGGTCACTCACACATGCCCCGCGCGGCAGTATGAAGCTTTGTCTCTGTTCCGTTTATCTACTCATGTGCTGAAGTCTCCCGACTCACGTCATAATCAAACCTATCAACTTGGTTTTAAAGAATTGCTACTAAAAGAAAAGAGGACACTGAAATATATTTCAACACAGATCAGACATACTAGAAATACCAAAAAAACTTATAATTTACTTTAGTAATAGTTTAATTTTTGCGTGTAAATATAGCAACTGTATTTTCAACACTTTTCTTTTATAATAAAATAATTCTTTCAATATTTATAATATTTATTATACACACACACACTATGTGCATATTTTTGTTTTTTATTATTTTTATTTATTTAACTAATTTTACATAGTTGGAGCTACATTCCGTAAAAGCTTGACGAAAATGTTGTAAAAAAATAATCTCAAACAAAAAGATCAGAATAAAATGTTCAAAGCATTTCAACTTTCATCTTACTCTCTTTTAACTCATATTATCAAGATATTTTGTAAGAAAATGTACCTAAATAAGGAACGTGACAGTTTAAAGTTGATCGCACACTTAATCGTTTCGCATTTTTCAGTACATAAATTAATAAAATATACTGATTTATTATTCACACTATAACGTCATATGAATCCCGGTCAAACTCATACATTATGTGCGTAATAGCGTTTAGCATCAACCATCGACAAGAAGCTGTTTGCTCGTATAATATTTACAGAACATTTCTATAAATAATATACCAGTAATAAATCTCTATATTAACCATATGATTTAAGATAGACCCGATAAAAGTGATAAATAAAATATGGCTGTAGGTTAGAGTGAGATGGGAGGTGCCTGCCTACAGCTTAAAAGCCAAAAAGACTGACGCCCTACAGCGTTACGCAACGTAGCGGTTTGCTTTCCCATAACAAGTTATCACTTCAAAGACAATATTGCTAACGAATCCCCTGCAGATTATTGAGTACTACTTATTAGTATATATAGTTATAAGTGACACATCTAAACAAGGCGGCATATCAAATAAGAAGCGAATAGGGTCAAAAATATGCTTTGCGTGTTTCTTTTCGCTGACATCGAAAAGATGCCACTTTTATTTAGATCGGATCTAACTCAAGCTTTTTATTTAATAGATAATTAATACATATAGCGATCACGTGACTCGCCTTTTGGAAGTTTAAAAGTTACTGAAAAATGCGGTACCAGCGATACTAACGTGCGAACAGCTTTCGGTACCTTACTTGCAATGTGTTAATGTGAATGGGGCCTTACACGCGGCCTCCTACCGCCCGGTGAGGTGTTAGTAATTTAGTACAATTTTAGTTCAAATTCAGGTATAGTGATAGGTACCTACTGACTACTGCGTTGTTCGGGGTAAATGGGCTGCTTCAAATCAAAACCTTCTGCGTCCAATATAACCATTTGTAACAATCTCACGAATAGTCATTTTTGAAAAAAAAATAATGTACGTCTTATGATAGTACAGAAATTAATTGACAATTAATAATTCTTATAGCTGTGGAACTATCAGTCATACTTAGTCCTCTTAACCGATACTGAACTCAAGCGGTATAAGATTCTATTCTCGCTCGATGTAGTCTTGCTTCCACTATTAGCACAACCTATTCTCTCAGTCGGAGGGGCAATTACTCATGATGAACAGAATGTTTTTTTAATAGTGTTGTTACCATTTCCTTGAAAAAAATCTAAGAACCTACCTACTGTCTCGGATCGACCGACATTATATATAATACGGGTCTAACTTTCGACCGAAACCAAATATAATTAGACATGTTAAAATCTAGCATATGTTGTACATGTTATACCTATAGTTAAATTGTAATAAATCAAATAAAAACAGCAATTAATGTATGAAAGAAAATAGTTGTAATGTGTTGATGTAAAATATTCATCATAAAATTGTTTTTATTGTAATGATGTTACTAATCTGGTGACCACGAGCTTCAATAGCACTAAAACTATAATATAGATATTTTTGCTACGTGGTCACTAATTAGTTGTTTATTGTAATGAGATAAGCCAATTCTTGTATATTTTAACTTGGGGGCTAATGATCTACCAAAGTTTTGAAGAAATGGGTTTTGACTTGGTGCAGCCTACGTGTATATTTACATATAACTGTATATCTGTCTAAAGCTTTATAATGTTGTAAAGTTGTATAAAAATGTAATGTCTACAATCTTGTATTTCCACCTGCATTTGTTCGTTTCATATTTGTACCATGGGTTAGGTATTTATTTTGTTATTCCTGGTTCTAAGTCTACGTGTTATTTGTTAATAATTGATCAGCAATTAAAAATATATTTCAAAAAATCTGTTGTTGGCTTTTATTAAGCTATTGCATAGCTTCTATCGCGGGCCTTGAGCGTGGAGACTGAATCCAGCATTTATTTTATTTTTTTAAATTTTAATTTATAAATATATAATTATAATTGCATAAGTTTTTTATCAACTTATGTAATTATACATATATTTATATGAAAAATAAAAATTTAAAAGACAACATCACGCGGTGTTCCCAGGCGGTCACCCATGCAAGTACTGACCGCGCTCGATGTTGTTTAACTTGTAAGCAATAGCTTTACCGCGACAGTCTCGGAGTGCCACACGTCTTTTTTTATGAAAATGATTAAGGCCTGTGTGCACCAAGATTTCGGTTATCATAACCAACGGTTAACATAAGCTAAACGTAAAATTTACTGTTCACGACAACTCGTACGCCGGTTATCTTAACCGAGCTTACGTTCTTAACCGGCGTATGGGTTGTGGTGAACAGTAAATTTATAGTAAAGTTATGATAACCGAAATCTTGGTGCACACAGGCCTTAATAAACCCCAATTGCAAATATAAAAAGCAGCGCTAGGCAATACGAGACAACACATTCCATATAGTATGTATCTTGTATTGTGGCTAAGTACTGAAATACCGGATGAGATTTTTTTTAATACTATAGCCTAGCGCTTGACCGCAATCATGCCTGACGGTAAGCGATGATGCAGCCTACGGTGATACGTGCTTACCTAGAAGATGCCTATTCACTCTTGACTTAAAGGTACCTACCTATATTATAGGTGGTAGGGAAAACGTAAACTGGAAGGACATTCCAAATTTTTGCAGTGCGTATGAGGAATGAAGAACTAAATTCATAAACCTCAAATACTTTTAAAGATGAACACAACAGACACTACAACACATCTCACCATAAAACTTCGGGGCGGCTTTCATCGCAACCGTTCCGCGGGAGATCTTTTTGAGTATATGCCAGTCACATATGAGACGAAGCAATGCGATAGAGAAATACTGTGAATCGCGCGCCGTCTCACTGAACGTCTCGAAGGATTTGATCGAGTCTGGCACGAGGGCATTTTAAGCAAGCTTCCGTCCTACTGGATACCCTCTAGTGTATTTCGCTGGACATCTGATTTTATTCATGCAGGAGTTCCTCAGGGATTCCCTTTCCTGCTCACATAAATGATCTGTTAAAGCCTCGTCTATTTGATGATATCACTGTGACGGAGCGATACATGTTATGTGGTCCCCGTGCTAGTGGGGATCAAACCCTTGAGCGAAGAGAGGCTTTAATGGAACGCATTAGTCTGACCCTTAAGGAAGTGTCTGACTGGGGTGATGCCAACATGGTCGAATTTAATGCCATCAAAACACAGGCATGCGTATTCACCGCGCAAAGGAGTCCTTTCCACATGACTCCTACTTTTGAGGATGTATCTGTTCCGATCATCGACAGTATTGAGCTTCTCTTTTTGGGCAATGCATTGAATCCAAGGCAAAAAAAAATAGCTGGTAAGAAACTCGGTATCTATCTATTTATACTTATAACTAGCAGAGCCCGCGTTCCGCGTTAGAAATATTTTTGTCCAGGTATGTTTTTTCAGGTGGAAAATTAGGGATAAATAAAGATTATGATGATGATAGCAAGTCTAGCAGATGTACTTGCTCTTTTGCTGGCAAACTGCTTTGAACATTCCATATCACGTATGTTCGACATTCTGTCTGTGGTTAGCCAGTCGCTGAGACCATTTGGTGCTAGACTATCTAGCACATGCTTGCGATCTATATTCTCTTTCATTTGCGGTGCTCAAAAAGTATCTCCTATTCGGCGTTCAGTGGCCACCCTTGTCTGAGATAGTTGAGATTTTGTTGTAGGCATTCTGACGTTATTTTATCAGAACAATGCGATTAATTCAAAGAATCAAACGGAGGTCCTTATTAGAAGTTTTAATAAAAAAGTTGAATAGGGTATAAATACCTAGATTGAAGGAAATAGTAAATTTAGTAGGTCAAAAAAACGAAGTTGTTGAGAACAGAGAATTGAATGTAACTGCCACGTAACGGCCGGGGCGGTGCGCACCGCACGTTTTTATTTTGCCAATATCTTTTAAGTTATTTGTCACAAACTCTTCCTCTTTATAATATTATAGTATCTATATATAAAACTGTAACAGTCCAATTCTGTACAATGAATATATTTTCAAAAATTTTTTAAACGCACTATATACCTATTCGACACTGAACCCAAAAATGTAATTTTTTTCAATTTTTGTCTGTCTGTCCGAATATTTGCCGACCGCGATTAACGCCAAAATTACTGAATTAATTACAATGAAAGTTGGTGCAATTGTAGATCATATTTAGAGGTATTACATAGACATTTGTTTTACACGGAAAGTCCTTCATTTATGAAGTTATATTTATGAAAATTATATAAGAACTACTGAATAAATATGAAACATAATGTGAGTCAAGGATTTTTCAAAATTTCATCCATACTGGTCTATATAGGGCCATCCAAGTTTAGGTAACGTCTTTAAAGTAAAAAACTGGGGTGGTTTTACCTACTTATACATAAATATGGTAATATGTGGAGTTCCACGCTCATCATGTAAACATTTTCCAGATGTGGGAATCGAACCCACAGCCTAGGACCAGCAGCAGAGGGGCGCATCCAAACCTATATTAAATTGTAGTGATTTAAAGTACTTAATTATAGTGATTAAAAGTAAAAATTAACAAACGTACTAGTTGTCCCTACAATTTTTGAAAGTTCCCCTCGATTCTCCCGGGATCCCATTATCAGACCCTCACATGATGAATATGGGACCACCTTGGAAGTTTCGAACACAAAAAGAATTTTCCAAATCGGTCTAACCATCTTCGAGTAATCGCGTAACATACATACAAAAAACATACAGTCGAATTGAGAACCTCCTCCTTTTTTTGAAGTCGGTTAAACATTTCTTCCAAATATCCTTTATTTAAATATTCAAATCCAAATTTCTTTATAAAAATTATGATAAAAACTACTGAGTACAACAACAACAAATTTTTTGTCTATGTGTTTGTTCCGGCTAAACACTGAAACCTGTACCGATTTAGATGAGACTTTCAGACACTACTAATGTTATAAGTAACTTAGGCTTTTCTTATTTTAGTAATTTCAAAAGTATTCGTTTTAGTTTCATACGAACGATGTCGCTGGCGTCCCCTAGTCCTTAATAAGGGGAAGCAGTACTTCACATTGGACCAGCTTCTGACTCTATATCAAGCTTATGTTCACTCGTGCATGGATTACTGCTCCCATTTGTGCATGGTTCAACTAAATACCAGCTTGCTGCATTGGATTCGGTGGATCGCCGCGCTAGAAGGATCATTGGTAACGAGGCGCTATGCAATGTAACATTTCCGGAAAGTTGCCTGTCTGTCGTTGTTCTACAGAATATAATTTGGAATGTGCAACTTTTCGATCTAGTTCTTCACGTTTCTACAATAGGAATATCGTAGCAGTCTGCACCCAGCCATACTCGATATCTCATGGACGCGTACCAAACGTTTAGTTCCTCGGTCCTGATTCGAACTGTTAAAATATGGCTGCTATGCACTTCAGCTCTTATTTACCCTACCATCAATAATGTGGGTAATCTTCAAGTCAAGAGTGAATGACACCTTCTAGGCAATCGCGTTTCGTAGGCTACATCTTCGCTTACCATCAGGCGTGATCGTAGACAAGCGCTAGACTATACAGTATACAAAAAAATTCAGTTGTGGGAATCGAACCCACGTTGTTGGATGCAGAAAGTGGGACACTATTTACCCACTGCTCCACTCGGATAGTAAGTACTAGGTTTATGGTTAAATGGATAATATAAAGTGTATAAATAAAAAAAAGAAATACGATGTCCAAAATATTTATTACAATGAAGACCATATTACATTGTGTTATTATAAACCAGGTACAATGTTTATAATTCAATTATAGGTTTTCCTGAAAGGGGATATTCGGTTTACAAGTTCAGTATGGTTTTACATATTAGTTAGCAGGTACATGTAACTACGACCAAAATACTTTTTAACAAACGTGTTATTCAAACTTAAATTTGACAAGTTCAAATCTAACAAGTTTTTTTTATAAATATAATAAGGCCTCAAAAACTTGGCTGCGCCAAAACATTTCTCCTTTTTCTCCTTTTCAATGATCTTAATTTTCTGATTGTGGCATTAGGTGAGCGCAGCTCTGCAAGGAGCCCGAAGGCTAGATGGCGAAAAAGAGGGTAACGATTCTGTAAGGACGTCTTCGGTAAAATTCCAACCTCGTCTCAGAGGGCCGTTCGGTGAGATTTTGTGATTATGATCATCTCGGCCATCACAAAATCTCGGACATTTAAGATCAAATATCGTAGCATTCATAGCAGAAGTATAATAACGGTAATTGGGACATCTTTTACTGTCATTATTCGTATCATATATAACGAGTATGATAGATAGATATGAAGAGAGGTCATGAATATAATATTTTACTGAAAATAAGGGCAAATTGGCGGATTGATTTAAAATTAATTCCGATACGCCCTAGAATCGTGTAATAATAAACTAAGATTCAGTTACAAGGGTTTGAAATGGAGCAGCCAATCTATTTAAACTGTTACAATCAAATTAATTAAATATTTTTGTATGATTTTAACATTTAATAAAAATGCCTTATCGTAAAAGCGTAACAAAATAGATTCTTTGTATTAAAATATCGTACGATTTCTAAAAATATTTTCTTTTTTTTGTTATAATTCAAATAACTAGATTTTTATAAGGCCCCTATGTTATGTACCATAATTACGTATACTAATGAATCCAAGTCACTTCTTGTGCTACGAGTATAAACGTCAGCAGAAATATTCAATACGGAAATTAAATTCATGTATTGTATGATTGAATACTAATTGTAAAGTTTTTAAGGTTCACTTTTTAGGTTAAAGTGTGGTTAAATGTAATATGAATATTTTAGCACCAACACACTCAAGTTTCCCATGCGTAGGCATTGTTGAAATACTCGGCGCAAACGATTCGATAACGCTGCATGATAGGCAAATGCTGAATCTTGCAGAAGCAGTCCAAACGTGCCAGAAGCGACAAATACGAAGCAATTCCACAAGTTGCCATGGGCCACGCCGCGTTCAGCTCCAAACGTTTACGTCTTGAACAGATACTAAAGACCCAAACAGGAAAAGCAGTGCAGTAGTAGTTTGTTGCGATTGTCGCTTTCAGGCAACCCTGCGGAAGCGACTAACGCGACGCAGTATCGATACTAGATATACCAAAATCAAAATATAAACGCGTTTTGCTGCTAACAGACAGGCATGGAATGTTGTTGTTTTCATTGCCAGCAACATCGGGTTCGTCGCTTAATGCACGTCTAAGTGACGGTTCGCCGTGTAGGTATACGGAATCCGCTGCGCATGGACCCACCATTGAAATTATAAGTCACCGGACCCTTCGCACTCAAAACAAAAAAAATTTGTTAAAAGTCTGTTTCTAGCGCTGAGGATTTCGTATGTACAGGACACTTTGGGCGTGCACTAGTACATGTGACATCGTTGTGCCGTTAAACCGTTAAAATACACACGGCGTTATCGTAGCGTCTGCTTATAACCAAACATATACGCTTGTGTGCAAGGGCTGCTAACATGGTATTAGAAAAATGTGCGCAAGCTTCAGCAAAAATAATAACCATTGTATAGGTTTCCCAATAAAATTTTGTACAGAAGTTACAATTTACACAACGTTTAGACACAGCGTCAGTATAGTTTCGTCGACAGCCTTTTAACGCAACATAATTGTATGTGGTTTACGTGATTTAAATAATTACAGCAACAAAATATCCTTTAAAAAAGTTTTACATGCATTTAGTGCCTTGCTCTATAGCCGTACATTAGATTTGCTTACGCCCGAATACCTAAATGCCAAACTTAAGTATGCCTCGCTTCGACTTATTTTAAGAGATTTTTATTGCAAACTGTCAAAGTAAGTCGACTCGAGACGTAGTTTTTGCTTTGCGTTAGAATATTCGGACGCTACTCTAATAAAAAGAGGTAGTCTTGCTCTTTTTTAAGTTCTATTCAAAAAACCGCGCGCTACTCTAAATATTATAAAATGTCCGCATTGCTTTCCAATAATTTGCATTTTGGGAGTGCAACTATTTTTTTTTTAAATAAAAGATCTAAGTTAGACCGTACATATCCTGAGAGCCGTCTATAAAGCATGGCAGTTGAGATAATAATTATTTAAATCGTTATTTTTTTGCCAATGTTCATCTAAAAATAATTCTTACTCGTAGAATTTTCGTTGCAGTTAATCAAACTTAAATTTAAAGTTACATAAATAAAAAATATTCGAACTCTTACAAGTGTAAACACAAAATAGAATTATGTAATTATTTGGTATTACACAACATATTTTTAATAAAAAAAAAAGTATAATTTACAGCGAGTCACACTCATTAGCTGATCAAAAAATATGGGAAAATTAAAAGTAATAACAATAATTATGCGTAAAAATATTTAAAACAGTAAAGTGAACACTTTGTGTTACAAAAAAAAACAAAATAGATACAAATTTTTCGTCTGCTGCTCAATAAATAAATGCCAACCATTATGTACTTTAATATTACATATTGAAGAACAACGTCAACAGCGAACAACAATGGGTCATACAAGTCTTTGATATGTTAACATTAAGATATATTTATAATAATCTAAGACATACAAAAATATATTGCATATATCGTTGTTGTAGTGATGGGGAGCTAATGTCCTAAATGGTGACATTTTTAGGCACATGATGAGTTCTGTGTCCTGACGAGGCCTATAGCCTTACAGGACGCGTCTTTGCTTTTGGCGGATATATTGAATTTGGCCAAAAATGTTTTAAGTTGGCTTTTTACATTTCATAAAAATTATCATTTAATAATTTTTTAAGAACACTAACCGCCCATCAGTTATTTTTAATGTTAAAAATATGAAATTATTAAATAATATCCCCTGTGTAGTAATTACTATTTGTACTTAATGTGAATTTTGCACCTATTGTTTCGCTACCATATATATATATACATAGAATACATCAAAAATGTTATAGATTTGTAAATATCACTTGTTATTCTTTGCCTATTTGAGATAAACATGTACTGCTATTGATTGACTAGCGGTTAGACTGTTATGGAAAAATGTTAAAGCTCCTGTTGAACTATAGGTACTATATTCAAGTATATGAAAAAAATAATAAAAGTCGAAACTAGTTATGAAAAAATTATCAGTTTTTACAGTTTTGGGTACAACCATTCATAGATTTCTGGTTCCGGAATAAAGAGTACGTTGAGAGTAATTTGCCGGATCTGGGTGACTACGCACTTTCGAGAAGAATAGAAAAAGTTGTGCCATATTACATCTACACAGTTCAACAGGACGCCTATTGTGATCATGGTTGATACTATGAATGTATGTACATTTAAACATGATAATGTATTAGTTTTTTATATGAAAGCAGTAAATCTTGCTTAAGTATTAACTTGCTTAATTAAGATTTTCACGAAATATTTTGTTCTGTCCTCCGAAATATTATTATAAACTTAATTTTAACATGAAAATGAACACAGACATTTATTATTAATAACATTATGCAATATCAAAATTAGCAATGGAATGAAAATATTTTTATGTTCACATGTTTTTTTTGTTTTAGCAAATTAATTAAAATTACTCTCAATATACATTGAAAATAGCATGCTCCTAACGTTGTCAGAAAGACAAGTAATCTTATAAAAAGCAGCATGATTTATTAAAAAAAATACCCACGCTCTAACATTACATCGTCTTTCAATTTAAAAGAAACAGAACCGAGACAAAAGAATAGTCAAATAAAACACAGTTTGGAAACATCGTTCGTTACAATAAATAAACATCGATAAATATCGAAAATAATTAGTAAATTTCGCACGCAATAACTGTTTTCTAGATCTATGGTTTTGAGTCGTAGACCTATAGGGCAGCAACGTAATTCACCGTACTTAAAAATTTCAAATCTTCTCCGGTATAATTTTTTGTCTAAAAAAAAATAACTAAAATGTTAAAAAATCCAATTAATAAAAAAAATATTACAGCAAGCAGCATAAGCATTGCCCTATGATAAAATAAACATAAACCCCGGCAGAACTTATGATAGATTTGTCTTTAAACTATGCCCATGTGAACTATCATATTTCATATACAATTAAAATCAACCCTGATAAAAAATAAAAATGTAAATAACGATGCTTTGTAATAATTAGTTCACATCGTGCATTTTATGTTTATAAGTATTAAATTTAAAACAAATCTCATCGCAAGCATTTTCTTTGAATCATTCGAGTATATTTTTGCTTTTGAAGTGAGTTATTTTAATATTAAACAAAAATTTTAGAAAATGGACAAAACTCTCTCCTAGACACCTCCTTTACCCTGTTTATTAATTTTCAAAACTAACAACTAAATATTTAATAATGATGATATAAAATTATGACCAATTGTATGCTATAATTACAATTACTTACTTTTAATTCGAAAATTAAACCGACAAAACGATAAGATTGATGAAAGTTAAAAATAGAAAATATAATTCCTGGAAAATGTATATCGCCGATGAATATCGATGTATATTTCGTAAGCCTTTGCTATTTTCTAATGTCTGCGAGCTCCGTTCCTCCTAGTTGTCCAGACGTCCACTAATGAACTGCTAGTGTTAAGCATAAACACAACGATAATGTTAAAACATAAACCAGCCCTTGTTTGTAATTCTCAAATAGAAAAAAAACGTTTTCTTTTCTCACTAACCTAACAAAGTAATTAAATTTCTAGACGTAAGAATAAGTTTCAATTGAGGTAGATTAAATTTTTTACAGTCCTATTAACCTAAAAGATTAGAATTATTTACATATTCTATAATATGAAGCTTGTACAACACGGGATCTTTGACATTCTTCTAGACATTAAATTTCGCTATTACTAGACGCCCAACATAGATAATGTTAATTGTTTTAAAAAGAAACATTTTTTAACAATAAAACGTAACAGGTACAAGTACCTACCTATCGTTCGTAACATCATTATTTACGATTATTATTTTTGAATAATCGGCGATTCTCCATAATAATTATTATTGCTGCTAAAAGTAAAATATGAAAAAGAAAATATAATGTGAATGCTATTAGGGTCTTGAATTTAATATAGGTAATCTACATTATAAGAAAATTCAGGCAAAAATGTAAAGAAAAATACATTCAACCATACCTAATGATATAAATTAAATGGTAAAAAAATTTAATTTCCACTTGAGTAAGGGAATAACTTACATTTGCGGTGCTTTTCGTAACTTAGGATGATTAAGAATAACAGATTGGAATGCTCTTTTTGCAGCATTTTTAAGTAAAGAATTTCGAATCATAATTTGAATACAAATAACAAATCGCCGACAAGGATGCACTGTCACTATTTGTCTGAAATGTATTTCAACAAATGTAAGGCATCTAATATAGCTGTAAATCTTTCTTTCAACTCAATCACACCAAAGTCGTTTGAATTCCTACTACATTTTTTACAGACTTCTTGACACACTCACCTAGTCTCAAAGTGAAACTTACTACAAATTACATAATTTGGCTCATACTCCTAAAAATATGCTGAGACTATTCTTAGTTTCTCTTTTTTTTTCGTATAATACCAGTTTATGTAGTTAAAATTTAAATTGCCAACATCAATATCAGTTTCTTTTGTTCATTTGAGCAAAAGAATTATTGCTTAACTTTCAATTGCATTTTTCAGTAGATAGTCCAGAATCAAGTAATTTTGGCACATTATTTTTTTGATCCTAAATTTGAAACTTCATTCAGCCCTACAGTGATTGTCTTAATGCTAAGGAAGCACTACTCCGTGTGCTTCTGAGGTATATTTATTGAAATGTAATTTAACGGTTTCCAAAACCAATCAGTAAAATTGAATGATCTGGAACCCAGGGTAGCTTAGTCTCAGTGGTTATTTATGATAAAATTGTTTAATAATTTACAGCAGATCTGATCTTGACCATCAGCATAAATTCCAACTTTTCCTAAAGGATTATGCTCTTCGTTGTACTAGCTTCGTGTGGAAAAGCAGTATGCCTCTCTAAAACATATTATACAGCCTACTGCTTTCAAGAGCCATAAACCTTAATACAATTCCAGCTCACTTAATAACAGCCCTACAAAAATATTTAAATGCAGCTAATGCATTGTGGACTATGCGCGCTAATATTTCCATCTTACAGCTTACAGAGTTGGTCCCATTTATACTCTATAAACGTCATATATAAACGCTATAAATAAACAATTTACAATTCCGAAAGTACATACACGACTAGATAACATATTCATGTAGAATTCGGAAACATTTTGGTATACCTGAGACAAACATACAATTTGGCAACATCAATCTCCAGCGAACCGTTCTAGTATCCTACACATGCCATTACATTATAACATTGCTACTGCACTATTCCAGACTATATTTTACAGCTTAGACCAACCTTACATAATGAGGTAGCTTGGTATCGACGTAAGGTAAATGCAAGAGGCGGCAACACGCTAGTGGGGTGGCGGTGGCGGTGGCGGTGGCTTCGGGCTCTGCGCCGTCTGGAACGCCTGCGTGAAGGCCGGCAGCCGCTGCTGCACGCGCGCCTCCTCGCCCGCGAACGAGGGCTCGTTCTCCTCCAACAGCCCTAGCATCTGACTCGATAACCCCGATGGCCCTTCTCCCGGATCCATCAGGATAGACTGCACGTTGCCTGGGTTCAGCAAATGCACATTCAATGGATTCGCTATGGGCTGTGTCGTCATGTAAGGCAAGTCGGACGGCGTTGGTTGATATGGAGGAGAAACCATATATACAACTGGGTAATCGAGGATGTCACAGGTAGGTGACGATGGAGCCTCTATTTTAATTTCTTCTATGGGCTCCAGTTTTATATCTGGTATTTCGACTATTATATCTGTATCAGGCACATCTGTCTGAACCTCTTCTAGTTCTTGTTTTGGACTTTTCCATAGATCAAAATCTGTACTTTCTATAGAAAATTCAGAGTAAGTTTCTTCAAATGAAGATGTTTCCGGCAATGGATCCCGAGATGTGCCCACCACTGCTGATTTCCATGATTTATCTGGATGGGCATTTTTGACATGTCGGACTAAATGATCTTTTCGTCCAAATTTTTGGGGACAGTGAGGACATAAGAAATCTCGCCTACCAGTATGTACGACCAGGTGCCGCCGGACATCCTTGGCTGTGAAAAATTTTCTGTCACAATGATCACAGGTAAATTTTTTATCAGTCTCACTTTTAGGTGTGCGACTTCCTGTATGAACTTTGAGGTGATTAACAATCTCCTGTTTTGTAGAAAAGACCTCATTGCAAATCTTACACTCCAAGTTTCCTTCCTCTGCAGAATGTAAAGCTGCATGTTTGCGATAGCTCAATAGGGAGGTGTAAGATTTCCTACAGTCTGGTCGCTCGCACGTATAAAGTTTTTTGACAGGGTTGTGCACCCTTACATGATTAGTGAGATGATCTTTACGATTAAAAGTCTTACCGCAGACTGTACAAGCAAAGGCTCGTGCCTTGCTGTGTATGAGGCTGTGGCGCACTAGTTTGAATTTGGAGTTAAAGCCCTTGTCGCACAAGTCGCAGGCGAAAGGCAGCTCGCCCGTGTGCGAGAGCACGTGCTGGTTGAGCTTGCCGGGGCTGGAGAAGCGCTTGTCGCAGGTGGCGCAGATGTGGCGCTTGCCGCGCTCGCGCCGCGGGCGACGCTCGGGCACGGCCGTGCTGGGCCCCGCCACCGCGTCGCCCGGCTCGAGCCGCTTGGGCGGCAGGGTGGGCACGCGCCGCGCGTACTTGACGGTGCGGAACGTGTGTTTGACGCTGCGCCCCGAGCCGCCGCGCGCGACGAACTCCAGCTTCGTGGGCAGCTGCGACGCGGGCGGCGCTATGAACCTCTTCTGCGGGGCGGCCGCGCGTTGCCCGCCCGCCTCCTCCGGGAACTCGGAGCCACCCTCCGCGCCTTCACTAGGGTTCGGTGGTTGACTGGCCATCTCGCGCTCATCTTTGACGCGATTGCCCTAGTGCCCGGTCCGAGTATCTCGCGTCGTCGCAGGGTTGGCTTCGCAGCAGCGCTGGCCCGTCGCGATGGCAGAAAACATTTCTGTCACATTGACGGTCTGGAAGCCCTTTTTCGTATTCGTGTCACATGGTTCTAGCGGAATTTCTGGAGTTCATCTTCGAATTCCACTCGCGTACGTTTCTATGTAACACCCCTAGGATATTAATCGAGTGGAAAAAGCGTAAGGGTGAAGAAAACTATCAAAATTTGACTTTTCTCAAAGAAATACGTAGCGGTTGACATCGAAATGTCAAAATAATGAAATGAAGCCAAAAAGCCATGTCAAAAAAAATCCGCCGAATCGCCGACGGC
Source organism: Mycalesis mineus (assembly GCA_034621355.1). NCBI lineage: Eukaryota > Metazoa > Arthropoda > Insecta > Lepidoptera > Nymphalidae > Mycalesis > Mycalesis mineus. Next base: position 16,245,384 of record CM067882.1, read on the forward strand.
TGTCTATTTTACAAAATGATACCATTTTTTAAATTACATTTTTATTAAAATAATATAAATAAAATGACCTGATGACCGAAAATTATAACTGTTTTATTTAAAATAAGATTTTCAAAACTATCATACTGGAGTACTGGTCAATATACACATACCAAATACCCTACCTACCTAATATTTTATTGTGCTCTAAAAGCAATAAGACCAAAGCTGTCGCGGGCATATGATATAACTTGGTGTGTCAAAGTACCTACATAGAGGGTAACGTAAGTAATGGAAAACACATAATCTTTTATTTATTAATATTGTATGAATTTTTCTTTTCCGTAATGCTAGAACGGTTCGTACACGGATTAAATTAGTGTATTTTGATACAATTTTTGTAAAAAATCCGTGATTGGAGTAGGTAACTCATTAGGTCATCATTTATCTTTAATTCGGGGAGCCGATTAAAACAATATTGTTCTTTAAAAAATTTATTTACTTATTAAAATTATAAATTGGATTAAATCACGTATCGAGCATTAAAGATACACCAACATTATTAAAAAAAAAACTGTTGGAAGTGTCAGTGTGGTATCCTTACTATCCTTACTAATATTTGTTACTCTTTCACGCAAAAACTACTGATTTGATGAAACTTCACAATAATGCCAAACATATCGAAATAACACATAGGCCACATTTTGTCCCCAAATTCTCACGGGAACGAAAACTACGCTGGTGAAACCGCGATCATCCAATTTAAATGATATTTATAAATAAATAAAATACACTTATACCTTTTGATTCATTGAATAAACAAGCATTTGCCATAGTTCATTCAAGTGTTCAAATGTTTGAAACTACTGTACTTATGTTTGTACGGTCCTTGGGAAAGAGAACGACAGGAGACTATAACCGCCGTATTAACTATTAACATGTTAGTATCAATCTGTGGCCATGACAAACAAATGTCAATGTCAATAAATAATAACCTTTTCAATTGAAATCATCATTTTGAATATTTATTAGGTACAATTATAATTAGTAATAAGGCGTTAAATTAAACTTTAACGAAACAAAATTGCATAAAACAAATTGTAAGTAAGTTCTAATAACCCTTAAACTTAGCTTTTATTAAAGTACCTTCCGTGTGTAACACTCTTTTTACCGTGCCTAATCATAGTAAATGATAATTCATATTTAACGTAATAATGGGCCCAGACTTATAGGTATAGGTCTTTAGTATTAAAAAATTAGCTTTATAATACTGCAGTTATAAGGCTATGATTTTATTATGATGACAATATATGTATGAGTTCACTTAACTATATTTAGTCCCACCTTGAGTGCTAAAGCTCTTGACTTTTTTTTGTAAATTTTCCGTCAACAGAACCATGTCAGATCAGAATGTTGGATCAGCCCCCCCGTCGGCAGCCCCTTCAGCTGCTAGCGTGGCAGATGAGCAAAGAACTGCTGGCTCAACTGGCACAGGTTTGTATATCTTTACTTTCTCCTCCTTTCTCCTTTGAAAATGAAATGAAAAAAAATATTTTATTTATTCTCTCACTCTTTCTCTTACTATTTATTGTCATCATCATCATTATCAGCCAATGGACGTCCACTGCTGGACATAGGCCTTTTTTAGGGACTTCCAAACACAACGATCCCGAGCCGCATGAGCCCAGCGGCTCCCTGCGACCCGTTTGATGTCATCAGTCCACCTGGTGGGGGGTCGACCAACACTGCGCTTTCCGGTGCGGGGTCACCATTCTAGCACCATTGGCCCCCAACGTCCATCAGCTGTTCGAACCACGTGCCCCGCCCATTGCCACTTCAGTTCTGCGACTCGCTGAGCTATGTCGGTTATTTTGGTTCTTCTGCGGATCTCCTCATTTCTGATTCGATCACGCAGAGATACTCCGAGCATTGCTCTTTCCATCGCCCGCTGAGTGACTCTGAGCCTTCTTATGAAGCCCGCAGTTAGCGACCAAGTCTCGGATCCGTATGTCATCACTGGCAACACGCACTGTTCGAAGACCTGGCACGTCTTCAGGCACTGAGGAATTTTGGACGAAAAGATGTCACGCAGTTTCCAGAACGCTGCCCAACCGAGTTGGATTTGGCGGTTCACCTCTTTCTCGAAATTGGATTGGACTTTTTATTGTACTCTGACCTAAATAAATTTAAAGATAATCTTAACAACTGATCTAAACAGTAGGTATACATAATATTAATGTAGTTGTCCATACATTTCTTTACATAAGCAACTCTTTGTATTCATTTTATTTTCTAATATTACTTATATGCGAAATATGAAATAATATTTTAAATATTATTGTATAGGCTCTGAAGAGAAGGTATATGGTGGCTGTGAGGGACCTGATGCAATGTATGTGAAGCTGGTATCCTCTGATGGACATGAGTTCATTGTGAAGAGGGAACACGCTCTGACATCTGGCACTATCAAGGCCATGTTGAGTGGACCGGGGCAGTTCGCTGAGAATGAGGCCAATGAAGTAAACTTTAGGGAGATTCCGTAAGTAGGACTATACTCTAATCCATATATGTTGGCAATAAAAACATTGAACCCTCCAAAGTATAACAGCCAAAGAGGACAAATGACTATCTACCTTTCTTATCTATGTATTAGCAATCAACTGTGTGAGTTTCACCAGTTGGCAACATTGGCAACATTGCCATTATTTGGGATTGTAATTATTTGTGCATAGAGGTGTGTTGGTGCCCACACTTATGTATGGTAGTGAGAGTTGGGTATGGCAGAAGAAGCACAAAAGTAAAATAAATGTGGTGAGAGCATTGAGGAGTATGTGCGGGTTAAAACTGTGTGACAGAGTTAAAAATAGTAAGATAAGAAAAAAGTGTGGTGTAAAAGAAGATGTAGTGACTAAAATTGAGAAAGGGATGCTTAGATGGTTTGGACATGTATAGAGAATGGATGAAAGAAGATTAACAAAAGAGATTTACAAGGTGAGGGTGAATGGAAATGTTGGAAGGGGAAGGCCTAGACAAATGTTCCTGGACCAAATTCAGGACATTTTAAATAATGGCCAGGTCAAGAGTACCATAAACCGATGAACTTGTATGAAAGGATTAAGGAGAGTGGAAGAAGCTAAGGAAGTATGCAAGGACCGCGGCAAATGGAAGGATGTGGTCTCTGCCTACCCCCATGGAAATAAGGAGTGATGTTTATGTATGTATGTATGTTATTATTTGGGAGATTGGGCGGGTGTTGTATGAAAGTTGGCAGAGACAACATCCCCAATGGGTGAAGCCCTATTTTATATATTTATTTAGAATTTGTTGTTGAATATAAAATCATATATTTCAAATTAGCTTATTTCAAGTATCTTAGTTTCCAAGGGCTTTTGAAACATTAAGTATAATTAATTGTAATTAAGTTTAAAATTATTAATTAATTCTAGTAGTAGTAGTATCTGTTTAGAATGTCCACTCTTTTGAGAAGAGCCAGTAGGAAAACTAGCAGTTGCCATATTAAAATAATTATTCTTTGCAATAGTCTATATTAATATTATAAAGAGTGCGGTGCGTGGTACATTTAATTTTTTGTTTTCTCAACAACTTAGTTTTTGTTTGTTTGTTCTACTAAATTTATTGATTTCTTCAATCTATTTTTTACGTTATAGGGAGTCTAGCGCCGAACGTTTGCAGCGGCTTGCCAGCAAAAGAGCGAGTACATCTACTAGACTTGCTATCATCATCATAATTTTTATTTATCCCGAATTTTCTAAAAAACATCTGGAAAAAAATATTTCTAACGCGGAACGGAGTCCACGGGCACTGCTAGTACTATATATTACTCTACTTTGTGTTTGCCAATGGAAGTAAATCCAAAGAATATTTTTCTAAAGACTATTTCTAAAAACAGATAATATTTCAAACAGCAAGTATTTATATAGGTATTTTTTTAATTTCCAGGTCACATGTCCTTCAAAAGGTATGCATGTATTTCACATACAAGGTGCGTTATACAAACTCTTCTACTGAGATTCCCGAGTTTCCCATCGCTCCAGAGATCGCTCTGGAACTCCTCATGGCTGCCAATTTCCTTGACTGTTAAGATTATAAACTAGTCTATATAGTAGGCAGCAAATGTGAATCTACAGCCTGGCATATATTTTGGCTACTGTTTAATTTTAAGCTCTGTATTGGTATAAGCTATATACTGGGTGAAAAAGTTTAATTTATTGAAGCTGTTTGCTAAGGAATTTTGTTTTTCTCAATAAAATATATCAATATGTATTGTGCTGTGTTGTTAAGTCTTAACTTACCAACAACTTAATTTTGTGTGACTTTCATGCACATTATCTAATGAACTTTGATGTAGATAAAATTGTTTTAGTTTCAATTTGCGACAATATTTGATATTTGCATGCTTTTTAGGATGAAAGTAAATGTGTACAGCTAGTTATGGCCCAACATTCAGTGTCGTCAAACAATATAGATAAAAAATCGAGGCTTAAAATAATGTAGCATCTGTAATAAATTATACTTGGCGAAAAAAATAAGTAAGTTAGCAAGAGCACCACAACTCTTGTAGTAGGTAAATGATAGATGTCCCAAGTTACATATGTATAAACTCGAAACTTATTGCAAGATCCTAAGATCCTTCAAATATTTTTTGTGACATCATAACTAAGTTAAGACTAAACTTTAATAACAATCTATGTTCTAACCACATACAAAGATACTTTAAATAATAAAACTAAAAAGTACACTTTGATAATTTTTTGTCTTTAATTCTCATAATATAATTGTTAAAACTGTTGACAATTTTCATGATTAATGTAAATTCGGCATTTGAAGGTAGATTAAAAAGTTAATATGCATGGTATTAAACACATTAAATAGCAGATTTCACAAATTATTATTCCAAGTGTAATAATATTTTTTGGAGTTGTTAATATAAAATGCATACTCGGATTTGCTTTAATAACAGCAAATTTATTTTTTGCGTCGCTCCTCGTTCTATATAAGTATTTTTTTTTGTAATAAATTGTAAAATTTGTTATATTGTTTTATTTGATTTTCCTATAGTTAGAATCCTTTTTTTACAAAAGTCGGTTAAAAAGTAGCCTAAGCTATACTAGTCTGTTCTTTTTCAAGCTCTACTAGTCTATCTGTGAGTTTCATCAAAATCAATTCAATAGTTTAGCCGTCAAAGCGGAATCTCTTATCTTGGTAATGCAAAATGTACCGTAAGTTGAAGGCAATAAGGTTCATTTTTGTACTCATATCGCTAATATTTGTAGAAATACGGCAAGCGTAGTGCCAGCATTACCTACGGTTTGATCCCTTAACCATAACAGACAGGAAGGTTGACATAGTTTATTTCGCATTTATTAGTGGCGTTTTTGTTCATACTACTGTGATAATTCAAATACTGGGCTCTGCCTGGATAGCGCCGCAGCCCGCAAGGGCAGACGGGCCGCACCTTGACTACGGCTGTGCTAGAACGTTATAAGGTAGAGAAAATCGTTACGCAAAATTGTAGACGTTACGAGTATCGCAGAAGGAAGAAAGGTTTGTTGTTTTTAGCATGATTTATTTTGGAGAACATATTTAAGAAATATTTTATTCTTGTCTCAAACTACCAAGGCTTGTGTGCACCAATATTTCGGTTATCATAACCAACGGTTAACATAAGCTAAACGTAAAATTTACTGTTCACGACAACCCGTACGCCGCTTAAGGACGTAGGCTCGGTTAAGATAACCGCCCGGTTTACGTTCTTAACCGGCGTACGGGTTGTCGTGAACAGTAAATTTATAGTTAGCTTATGTTGACCGTTGGTTATGATAACCGAAATCTTGGTGCATACAGGCCTAAAGGCCTATTTCTTATACCAAAATTGTTGTTTGCCCATCCAGCATAAGTGTTCCCTACCACGGACATCATCCAGAGTGAATAGGCCCGTTCCACCATAGGTTGCGACTTAGTTTACCATCAGACGTGATAGCAATCAATCCTGGTTTATCTATACTAATATTATAAAGAGGATATATTTTATTCCAAGTGTTTCAATTAACAGTTATCACTGTTTTGTCGCGCGACCGTGAAATTTAATAAATTGGCTTCTTAGCTTTTGGATATAATTGAAAACATTGTATGAAAACTTTATGTATCTTTAAAAGTTATACAAAAAGTCCGCGATAGCATATATATATATATATATATATATATATATATATATATATCTTTTATATTTTGGCAGATATAGAACTTTTTGTGTTTTAAAAAATCATTTAATTCATATGCTTACGTTTACGTCATTATTTATAGAACTAAACTTAAATTCTTATCAAAATAAATTATTTATAATCACAAGGTTGTTATAGACATAAGATTTGCCTCTTACAGTATGTTAATTAGTTACATAGTTTAGGAGATAATACAATTTCTAAAAAGCGCGACTGCCGCTATTAAGTCCAAATGTAGTTGAACTCTACGTACGTACGAGTACGTGAATAGGTGTCAGCATTTAGGTAAGTATGCTGTTTCATAGAAACGATAATACGGTAACGGGGTTGAGAATTCGATCTTTGTTCAATTTATTTACCATGAAAGACCATACCCATACTATTTATATAAAGCGGAAGAGTTTGTTTAAACGGGATAATCTCTAGAGCTGCGTGTCGGCTTGTAAAATTATTTTTGTTTATTTTGAAAGCTAGACTACTTATTTAATATTAAGCTATACATATCAGCTTGCGATAAATATATATTGTTAATGTTAATGTACTGTGATATCGTACAATGTTGAACAAAAATGTAGATCTTTAGTACACGGGATGGGACGGAGGATATTTCTTCACTACAAACTATAAAAAATTAAATTGAGAAGGGGAGCGGGGAATGAGCATTTTTATATGAAAGTCTGTTTTTAAAATAAGAAGGGTACCTACGAGATTTCACGCAGACGAAATCGCGGGCGACTGCTAGTACAATATAAAACGCCACAAACATTTTATAATCAAATGCTCTATTAAAGGCAAGTGTTCTCAGCGGACAATCGCCCTAATAGGTACAACATGAGTGTATCCACCAAGTGGGATTGCCACGCCGATCGGACGAATTACAACGACATCTGTACGTCGGTTTTTGAAAAAAATACATCGTACGAACATCTCTTCGATTATTCCACCTTCAGTTCGGCTGTGTACAGTACTTGGATAATTTCGATTTCTGTTACACAGGTACGTTTGGCAGCCGTTGTAGATCGGCTTACTAACGTTTATTTTGTTAAGCATCGACATACTGACCGTGGCCTTACTGCAGCCTGCTGCCCCCGGCCAGTGCTGCGATCGTCGACTTTATAATGCCTAAGAGATAATTAACGCTTCCTATCGGTTATATGGTCGAAGCGTCGTCCAATAGGTTATCTGGCAATAAAAAATATAGCTCGATCTTTCGTTGCGTTGAGGTGTATAAACGTATTAAGGCCTGTGTGCACCAAGATTTCGGTTATCATAACTTTACTATAAATTTACTGTTCACGACAACCCGTACGCCTGTTAAGAACGTAAGCTCGGTTAAGATAACCGCCCGGTTTACGTCCTTACCCGGCGTACGGGTTGTCGTGAACAGTAAATTTTACGTTTAGCTTATGTTAACCGTTGGTTATGATAACCGAAATCTTGGTGCACACAGGCCTAAGTGTTAGTAATAGTAATTCAAGTCAAAAGCACAAACAGCGCGTCTTACTTCCATCAGTTAAATACGGAAATGAAGGTAAAAAAGGTAAAAATAAAGACATTGACCAACTTTGACTAATAATTTCAGAATCTGAGCATTAGTGTCGCTAGCTAAAGTAATTCACCAATTCATTCGTGATACTGCATTTATAATCTATGTGTATCTAAACCTACCTCATCTAAGATCTTAAGTTCACATTTTACCTAATAGGAATTTAGTGGGAACTCCAGTCAATTGTGAAATCCAAATAAAAGCCAAAATGTTGACCTGTCCTTTATTCAGTTTAATGCATAAACAAAATCCGGTCCACGTCATAGGATATTGGTAAAATAATCTCCAGCAGCACATCTACAATACATGGACGATACTACGACTCTGCTTACATACCATATACTTTGGAATGAATCCTGCTTACTCTAAACACATTACAAAAACAACTTTACATATCAATGAAGACTCATCAAATAAATAAATTCTGATAGTAATATAATATAATTAATTAATTGTACAACTAATCAAATCAATCTATCTCTACAAAATTCCATCTTGAGATCTACGCTTATAATAAAACTTTGGATAAAAATTAAAATAATTAATTATGGACAATCGATTCGTTTTGTACATTTTTACAAAGAAAATATTATAATATAAACATTGAAGTAAATGTGCTAATATACCAGTCATTTTAAAATAATTAATAATACCTGCTCTCGTCGAGCACTATTACAAATTATAATCAAAAAATGTATTTTTGATTTTCTAGATCTTTAAAGAACACATTTAAGTTAGAAAGATTATTGCGAGAGAGTTTGATGTATCATAGTCTAGTACTTAGTACATTCACTCAACGGATTTTAGCTAAATACTGAGTACGATTTTGTCGAGAAACTTAAATGCAGTGTTGTGACAACTGTACGCACCTTAACTAAAATATTATACACGTTTAATACAGTAAGATTACAAAATAATACTTTACGATAAACATCAAATTATTATAATAAGATTATTAATTATTGTTTTGAGGCAGATTTGATTCTGTTTCCAATAAAAACCGATCCCTTCTTGGATTGCGATATTAAACTTATAAAAAAAAATCATTTCTTCCAGGCCGTGACTTATGTAATAGCGATTTGAAATATAGTATTTACCTATATTTATACATCAAAACTAAAATGTTATCACCGGTTATAAAATGTATGCAAACTAGAAATAAACTTTAAGTATGTATAATATTCAAGTTCATTATTGAATAGGAACTTACTTGGGTAATAGTAATTTTACAATACAAAGTTCAAGACAAAGCATATCGCAATCCATAACGATCTGTTTACCATTAGCACACGAACATTTACACATTATGCCAAAAATATAAAATTTGTATGAAAATAATTGCGTAACCTACATCGTAGGCGCAATTTTGGAATGCGTTTATGATTTACACATGTGATCGAGCGAACCTTACGAGTAAACGGTACAATGTATACGATTTAGGACAGAAATATACTATCGTGTCGCTTGGAGTCGAGACGCGTCGGAAGCGTATCGGTCTCATACATTTAATATGGGTAGATAGGCGGTCGGTCACTGGTAATGAGTAATGCTCACAAGCTCCATAAAGGAGCGGAGCAGGATGCGGGATGAGAGGGGAGGCTACTAGTGCGCGCATCTTTCGCGTTAGTTAGTTTGTTAAAATCTACGATTAAAACAATATGATTAGTCTAGGATTTTCTTTGTTTAGCCCCTTCCCTCCCTATATAGAATCCAGGCTATGTCCTCGGACCCACTAAGTTTTTCACGCATCGCGACACAACACGATAAAATAGTAGATTTCTGCCTTCAAGTCATTTATTGGCAATAATATCACAAATCAATATTATCCATGGGTTACTTTGCAGTCTGTGTAATGGTGAATTTTGAAAAAAAACACATTAATTATTTTTACATGGCAACACAACACCTTCACGCATTAAATAAATAAATAAATATAATAGAACAATTACACACAGCGCTATATAGCCCCAAAGTAAGCGTACTCGTAAGTAGCTTGTGTTATGGGTGCTATGATAACTGATGAATATTTTTATATATATTATACATAAATACTTATAATATATAGATAAACACCCAGACACTGGAAAACATCCATCGAATGGATGGAATCGAACCTACAGCCTAGGACGCAGAAGCAGGGTCACTACCCACTGCGCCACACGGCCGACGCATTGCACTTGTGACTGAATCAATTTTAGTCAATTTTAGCGTGAAAATATGTTGAAGTGCCAGTAAAAAAATCCATACCTACATTTACATGATGGGTAAGTATGATGAGAGATGGCATGAAAAAGTTTTATTTGTCTTCTTAAGGTATATGGTAATAATGGTGGAACATAAAAGTGAAATTCGACACGAATTTTTTTTTTGCATTTGTACGAGACTCAAGGTGAACTGCTAAGGTCTCTATTCCGCGTTTTGCGAGCGTCAGCGTTCCGTCAGCGTGCATTTTTTACCAACCTGTATGACAAATTTAAATGTATTATTTTTCTTACCTCAAAGTTATAACAAGCCTCTCTTCCGTATTTAGTTTCTGACATTCGCAAATATTTATAAAATTCAGATTCGTTATTTTTAATACTATCAGAGTACAGGGCGAAATATGCACTTTCTTCGGTTGGGACCATATAGGATTTTCCCAAAAGTGACGATGATCATTTTTTATTTTTTTACGTTATTATTGTCGAAAAGTGTTTCTCGTCGGAGTCTATTTCTTCTCTGAGTGCCGAGTGTGAGTTTTCGCCAAAACAAATCGAAAACTTCACTTTCGCGTTAAGGGCATATTTATATGGAACTGAAGCAGCGCCCCTGGCGGAAACTCAACACTGACACTCGTCCATTTGAGTTTTCTCTCACTTCCGCCAGGGGCGCTGCTTCAGTTCCATATAAATATGCCCTTAACGCGAAAGTGAAGTTTTCGATTTGTTTTGGTGAAAACTCACACTCGGCACTCTGATTGTACGCGTTAACGCAACGTCGACGTTGCGTTAACGCGACGTCACCGTTGCGCAGACGTTGAAGGAACGCCGACGCTCGCAAAACGCTGGTGGAATAGGGCCTAACATTTCTATATGATATTTGTGACTTTAGACTCTTGATACTGTAACCAAAAAGCTTGGACAATCTTGAACGCATCAAGTGTTACCATTGAAGCAAAGGTTCAAAAAAGGGACGTTTTCAATTATGTATTGTAATTTAATTTAAAAAAAAAAAGATTATTTTAGAACTTAGATCTGTATCAAAAGAGAGTACAGACTAAAGTTTTCACGCGGTAAAAAAAAGTATTTTTTTGATTTACATGCCATAGAAACTAATCAGGAGTAGAGATTAGAAGAGTAGGATTATAAAACTACTCCCCCAGAGTCAAATATCGGGTGATGTTTAAAACAATTGCCTTTATTGTTTTTGACAACGCCTCTGTCATCCGTTGCTTCAACGATTATTATTATCGAACAAATTATACATTACTTAAGATATGTATAACAGTATCTGGACACGAAGCAACACGATATAATATGATTTATTCCGAAGCGAAACAATGCCGATGATATGTTAGGATTTATATGTAACTAATTTTGCACTGGGAGCATTGTACACTTGAATATTATATGTTAATTATGAACTATCGTAAAAAAACATTTTTATTTATGAAATCACGACGCAAGTAAAATTTTTTTGAAAATACAGAAACATAGCTTTTGCATAAATGTGTGAGAATTGACACAGTCAGTTGACATGAGTCATGGGCGGCGACATATTGGCCTTGCCAGCACTGCCGAGCGTCTTTCCCTTTACCTCAACTCTACAGCCGGTTGTAATGCGTTATGCGATAGATATACGAAATTTGAGCGATGGAAAAAGTTTTGCTCTAACAAAAAAATATTAACTAGTTAAGAGGAAACTATCTTATATTTTACTTTAGACATTTGTGTGGAGAATACCCATTTATGAAAGAGATATGATAGTGCACTTTCACAGACTATAAAACTTATTAAAGAGATTTATCGCCCCCAGTCTGCTATTGAAAAATGCCCTAAAAGAAAAGCTCTAGAACCTTGTTGTTGGATGTAAATTTCTTATAACATGGTTCATTAGATTATGATAAACCCAATATTATGCACAAGATGATAATACAATGTCTTGAACGAGAACGTAAACACCCCAGCTGTTACAATGCACCCCAGATTTACGATGATTGTGTGTAAATCTGTTTAACTCAAATACATAATTATGTATGTGGTTGGCATCTAGTTTAAATACATAAAAAGCGATCGCTAAATAGCAAAAGATGAACATCAAAATACACTAAGTAGTTGTTGACTGAAATAGTTTTATAGATTTACACAAAACCAACGTCGATCAATAAACACACGAATAAACCTCCGAAAGTCCGATAAATGAATACACAACAAGTTGTAAGTAAAAATATGTGAATCAAAATTGAATATTCCAAATTTCGCTACGAAACATTGAGCAATCGAAAGGTATTCTTTACTAAGCTAACATAGCTTAGGGTAAAACAATGGAAGCGGCACTGTTACAGTAAAATAAATGCTCTCCGGTAAGTACTAAACTAACGCCTTCTAGCCTTGCCACAATAAAGCTCTTCAGGATACCACAGACATAGCTAGGATCATTCCCCCGTTTAGGCCATTTTTCAAATCGCGGCATTGTTTTTTTAGTTAATAAAAAAAGCATTAATTTATTTTAAAATCTTGGTAAAATAGTAATATTTGGTTAAGCCATAGTGCTTTTTAATGTGTCAAGGATCGTAGCCGGATGCCGGTTTCACGTACATTTCAGTCGCGCCTGCTACTTAATCAATAGACTTCATTATACTAGATTGTAGCAAATAAATAATTGCTTTACTTATTATTCCATTTTTATAGGAACTTTTGAGACTTCCATATTTTTTTTATTTTTATTGATACATCTGGCTCTGATATGATCATCACGAGGACAAAGTGTAGCAAAGCAAGTCTTGAAGGAGAAGTATCCTAGCTACACCCAACTCAACAGTCACTACAAGCGAAAAACAAAACATTAAAAAGCAAACATTCATCCTTGATCATGCCCCATGTTCTGATCGATGGACACCATCTTCTTGCTGACCGAATAAATCGGCGGAGACTCGATTTTCCCCGATATCGCTTGCACGCGACTTTTGACCGACTCGATGGGTGCCAAATCGATTTTAGAATCGTCACACGACTGCGAGTGTTGGAAGGAGACTCCTTCGTTACCGTATATGTGTTGGGGTTCCCTGACGTTACCATACAAGTTGTAATTGTGTATGAGGGTAGATACCCGATTAGTTGCGACAGGTAAGCTGTTGTGTTCTTTGGGGACGTGATCCGAGAGGTTGAGTGCGGTCGTGACTGTCGTTACCGGTTGGTTTATTTTGAAGTCAGGCTTGGGTGGGGATTCTGTTTCTTGGACCGACGATTGTGTGCTGAGGGAGTTTTGAGGTGTCGGAGGTTGGGAGGTGGGTACCTGGTTTTGGGTGTCGAGGTTTTGGCTGTTTGGTGGGGGTGATGAGGTGTGGGGCTCGTCTAGTTGGAGGGCGGACTTCCAGTCGATGTGAGGGTGCCTTTCGCGTATACAGTCGACGACGTCGAGAAGGTTCTTTGCGTCCATCGCTAGCACGTGCGCGGCGGCTAACATGCTTCTGCAAAGAGAAATACATCGGTAATGTAAGGTTATCTGGATTCTTTAAGACATCATTTTTAAAGTCTGAATATAGCCGCTATTTGTGAATATGATTTTTAGGTTCCTGCGTCCAGCAGTTCCCTGTAACGTTTGATATAATCGGCCTACCGGGGTCAACTGATGTGAGATCGCCTTGGGGCGCGAAGGTTCATCGGCTTTTAGAACTATGTACCCGTCAATTGCCACTTCAGTTTTACTTCTTAGCTGACATTGCAACTTTGATTCTTCCTCTGATCTCCTCATTTCTGTTTCGATCACGCAAAGATGCTCCGAGCATAGCTTATCCCTGCTGAGTGGCTGTAAGATTTCTCATGAGGTTCCTTACAACAGTTTTTTGATATTGTTGGTTGAAGATACTCACTTGGTATAGTCGTGGTGTAGGGTCGTGCGACAATAGTGTATCGCGAGTCGCATCGCTTCAACCAAGGCGGCCATGTCTTTGCTTAAAACCTGGTGTGCCATTTCAACCTCCCTGTGAAAAGAGTCCTACTTATTAAACAGACTTAAAAAGTAAGAAATAGTTTCAACATTAAGTTATTTTAATTTTGGATAATCATATCTATAAAATCGATGCTACCTAAGTTAGGGTTTTTTAAATAAAGACACTTTGTGGGTTTTAGGTAACGTCCTTAAAGTAGAAAACTTGGGTGACCTCAAGATATAATTAAGTAAATTAAAGTAACTAGGGAGTTTAATTTTAAATAACCATATTTATAAAATCAATGCCACGTGGGTTAGGATTTATTTAACGAAGGCAGTTTGCGGGTTTTAGGTTACGTCCTTACAGTAGAAAACTTGGGTGGTGACTTCATAGATATGATTGAGTAAATTAAAGTAACTAGGGTCAACTTAAAATTTATGCCCACTATAATTAACCATGTATGGGTTGACCAGTTATGAATTTGCGTGTTAATATTAAATAGTAGCTATATAAGCTACAAAAATTGCTGCAATAAGAATATAATTTTTGAATAATATGTAGTTTTATTTCCATCGCCAAACAATAGAACATCGGCCGGTTAGACATCGAAACCCGTGGTCAAACTTAGAAACATAGGAGTAAATTGATAAATAAATTGTAAAAAAAAATTAAAAGTTCACTGCATTAAACATTTAAATGGGGTCATGCATAATAATAAATATGCAAATAAACTATGAGTAACATTTTAAGCCAGCTTCTTAAAAAATTACCGATATCGCTGCATGTGTGCGTATATAGAAAATTTGAAGAGTTCCTTCGATTTTTTTCAAGATCCTATCATCAGATACTAACATGACGACTATGCGACCTACCTCTGTGCGTTGGGAGGGTAGAAGCGCACGAGGCTGTCGACGGTGGCGCAGAGCCCGCGCAGCGCGGCGCCGACGGCCCGCACGGCCTCCAGCAGGTCGGGCGGCGCGGGCGTCGCCGCGGTGGCCACGCCGGCCAGCCGCATCACGCAGCGGACCACCGCCGTCGTAGCAACGTACACTGGCTCTTGGTTCGTGGTGCCCTGGTGTAATGGCGGATTTTGATTCAATGACTCGTATAGACAAATGTACGCAGACGTTGCTTGCGTTCAAGCGATCGCACCCGCGTCACCGTACATTTGGAATACGAGGGGTGATCCAAAAGTAGTGATAATCGATTATTTACAGTGCACATAAAATTCCAAAAAAAATATAATTATATTGCTATACTATCCACTAGATCAGGCTAGAAAAATCATATAAATAGGCCATGATTTCCCAGAGCTACATTCATTTCAATACCAGCTGTCGGAAAGCGATCATCAAAATGGATAAAACGAAATTAGAGCCGTTATAAAGTACCTGTGCTTGAAAAAAAATGTCTACCAAAGACATACACAGCGACTTTGTGGAAACATTGGGGGACTCTGCTCCTCCGTATTCCACAATTACACGCTGGGCCAAGGAGTTTAAGTTGGGCAGAACATCCACAAAAGACGAACCTCGCGAAGGACGCCCATCCACGTCCCTCACTGAGGATAACGTGAAAAAGGTCAAAAATATCGTGTTGTCGTGTTGTTGTGGTCAGATCGAATAGTGACCGTCAGGCACGTAGCTGAGGTCACAGGGATGTCATATGGCAGTATCCAAAGAATCTTCACTAACGAATTACATATGAAAAAAGTGTCAGCACGTTGGGTACCGAGAATGTTAACCGACGAATTGACATTTCGCGGGCTAATCTTGAAAAGTTTCAACTTGACCAGGAAAATTTTTTGCAACGTTTTGTGACCATGATCGAGACCTGGATCCACCATTTCGACCCTGAAACCAAACAGCTAAGTCTAGCTAGTCAATGGCTTGGAAACGAGTCTCCTTAACCACGCCAAAGAAATTCAAAGTGTCAAGTTCGGCGGGGAAGGTCATGGCCGTTTTCTGGGACGCACAAGGAGTAATTATGGTGGAATACTTGCATGAATTTTACGTTTAAAAAATAGATAGACTAAATGTATTTAGTAAATAGGAGACTATGTAGAAAAATAAAATGAAAAATTAATTATAATCATCTTGTTTAATATTAATTATCATTACTTTTGGATCACCCCTCGTACACGTGGCCGTTGGCATTGTCACACGCCGGCAATCTTGTGTGTTTATTTAAGCGCGCTTATCTCTGGAACTACTCAGACTGAAAATATTATTTTTGCGTATAGCAGACCTATAAAACCGCGGAGTACAGCTAGCTTATCTAACCCACTCTAAACACGAGGCTTTTGACTACGCAGTGTTTAGAAAATAGTTAGCTATGAGCTTCGATAGTAACTCTAAATCAGTTTTAAGGCTGGCTAATAGATAACTCAAGAAAAAGGAATCTATTTCAATTATAGAATTATATTTCAATTTACAAAAATTATCAAATTTTCTTCACGGCAAAGCGATCGCGCTGTTTTGGCTACATGTAACTCGTAATATGAATTTAGTTACCTTGTCTTCACTGGGTGTCCTGCTTTCTTTGGGCTTTACAGTATTCGCTGGACTCGTTTCTGACGAATTGGCCGCTGTTGGGGAGAACCAAAACCTTATTACTTACGTGCATATTGAAATGAAAATAAAAAAAAAAATTATAATATTATAGGTTTTTTGACAAGAACTGTTTCTTTAGTACAATAGAATAATGCATGTATTTTTATATAAAATATAGAATGTATAAATAATTGACTGCCTCGTTGGTCCAGTGGTTAGCCTATGTGGCTTCGATCACGAGGTCCTGGGTTCGATTCCTGGGTCGGGTCACGGAATAATTCTGAGCTTTTCATTCTTCTATGAAATGTTCAGTACATTCCAAGTCCGGAGTCTGGAAGTCGGTAGTGTTACACCCTCGTGCCTCGGAGATCATCAACATCTGATAGTGATCGTTAATAAATGAAACATTATCAACCGAAGCCCGCCAATCTGCAGTGGAGCAGCGTGATGGGTGTACGCTCTATATCCTCTCTCCTATAAGGATGGCCTGGTCATGCAATGATGAATGATAAATAATGAAATCAACTTCGTACTACAAAGTACTCACCGGAATGCGGTTGACTAGAGGGTTTGTTATCTTGCGCGCCAGGAGTTTGTGCTGCGTCACACTTCTCAGAGCCCTCCACGTCCGCGGGAGGCGCCAGCTGTACGTTCGACAGACGTTTCTGTTGACAAAATGTTCTATCAACTTGCAGTACTACGCCGTGCTACTACCTGCATAGTACCTGTTCCTTCGACAATATTGGGATATGAAATAGCTAAAATAAAAGTGTTACGTGATTTTAATTTTTTATTTATGGTGTTTTTGAAAGGTTGCAACACACTATTGGCCACTGGGGCGAAGTCGCCGGCGTCTGCTTGTACGTATTTAATATAAACCTGTTTGACAAGTTCAACCAGTTTACACGGGTCCAATAAAATATTCTCCATTAGAATGCACTAATATTCTAATAGCCCCTAGGAAATATTCATTTGTAACACGGTTGATAACTTGAGAAGACTAAGAGAGACATTAGGAATTTTAAATTTAAAGATACAAGAAGTAATCATTGAGTTGCTAATAGATAAAAAGTAAGTAATGAAAAGTAAGTCAAAAAAAAAATAACTCACCAAGTTATCTTCTTGCATTTGTAACCATCTTCTATCCTCTTCGCTCTGATGTTGCTGTCGCGCCAATTCAGCCAACAACCTTCTCTCCACCGCTTGTTCTGTATCGAACTCCGGACTCTACCACCATATAAATAAGGATTAAAATCTATAACAACTATAGAACTAACATTGTAGTTAGTATATTCCAATACCAATTTATACAAATATTCTTTGCCATTTCTTTGATAATTTAGTATCACATTTGTCAAGTTTGTACAAATATTTGTCACCAAGTGTATACCGAGATAGGTTAATTTTGTCTCCCCGTTACCACCAATGTTTGGATTTGTTTTTAGTTTATACCAACCACAAAGTTAGTTCTTTTACTGGAAGTATTAAGGAGAAATCACACTTGAAATTGATAACTATAATTAATTTGTGCCTAAGTTGTGATAATATATTTGAAAGTTAACGCATGTCCTAACGATCACCATTGCTGATGATAATAAAAATGACCGGGACCGACGGCTTAACTTGCTCTCCAAGACACGTGGGAAGATGAGGCACCAAGTTTCCATATTTCAGGGGAAGATTACTAAGAATTTCTCGGAAGAAAAAAACAGCTCAATATTTCATACTCTGATCTAGGATTTGGACCAACGGCTTAAGCCAATCTAGAAAAGCAGTTAAGCCAATTTAGAAAATAATAATTGCTGAATATCAGAATCTAACTTCTTTTCGGATTAAAAGCAACGCATACATAACGTGCCAAAAGGATGTTTACATTAAATACTTTCAAAAAACAAAAAATTGAACTAATCTTCAAAGTTACCTACTAAGCGCTAAAGAAAAAAAAACGTCGATATATTTTACCAAAATAAATGTCTCTACTATACCAGTACTTTTCAATATGATGCAAAGCTCAAAAACAAACTAAAATAACACACGTAAACCAATTTCATATGTGATTTCTGATTATAAAAAATATATAAAATATAACCAATTCTACTGGAGTACCCAACGGACACAAAAAAACTCTGGAAAAAGAAAAACAGGCACTTATACTAAAAATATAATTAGGATTAAAGGGTCAGGGATAGTAAAGGAATTGGATTGGAGAGTTTATTTACATCATATACTTTCTGAGAAATTCTGTTAAGGGGTTCCAGATATTATTAATCGTCAATGTCGGGCCATAGCCATAGTTTCCTTGATTACGTTTATATAAAGGGAAATGACCGTTCAAGATGACCGGCGTAGTTATCCATACAGCCCATCGAGATCCAGAGCGACGAGCAAGAAGATACTTATATACAAATAAGAAACTCAAAGACCAAAACAATTCCGGGAGATATTCGAGCATGCGCAAAAAAAGAATCTATCTACAAAATTGAACCATTTGCAAAATAAAAAAATAATAATTTCGAAACGAAAATTGCCAATTCATGCTGGTGCAATATGATGAAATCACCTGCTTCGCGTCCGGTGCCACGGCCGAGCACTCTTGTCGGGACGCGTAAATTTGCGCATCCATTGCCGTCGCCGACGAGAACTGCGCTCGCGGCTGCGGCTGAGCGCCGGCGATGGAAGCGCACTGCGACGATACTTGCGGGCGGTACATCGCTTGCGCGCCTTGCATGTTATGAGAGTACGCCTGCTGGACGTACATGGGCTGCACTACGCCCATCGGGGACGAAACCTGCAGGGGGCTGGCCGATCGGAAGTGGCCCGGGACTTTGGACATCTGCGGAGCCGACTTAGAGGTGGGGGAGTACGGAACGCCCTGAACGACTCCCACGGGAACTCCGTAGGAGGAAGGATGAGACGCGGCCATTCCGGATATGACCGGGCGATACGGCTGAGACTTCGACAGACCTGCCTTCTGGGCGGCGATGGCGGCGCAGCTTTTGACGTTGTCGCCGCCGAAATCGTAAATCTCCTCGACGAGCGGGGGCTCGGGTTGCTGGCGCATCTTGTTCATGACGCTCATGGCCAGCTGCGCGTTGATGCCGCCCTGGACGGAGAACTGGCCCACGTCCTGGTCGCGGCGGCTCCGCGGCGGCGGGGAGGCGGGCACCGAGTGCTGGCGCGTGAAGGGCGGGATGGGCACCGGCGACCCGCGGTGGGACAGGCTGCCGCGGTTGCGTTCGAGTGACCCCATTCTGATCGGGCCGCGGTCGACGACGGGGACCCGGGGGCTTCTCTCTAGGGAACGAACTCGGCTGGGATAGGGCTCGATCGCCTCCTTCTCGGGGGTCTTAGGGGTGTCGTCGAGGTCCTCGCGGGAGGCGGCGGGCGGGAGGTTGGGACAGAGGTTGTCGCAGCTGTCTAGCGCGGCGACGGTGCCGGCGAGTGTGGCGGGGTGCGAGCCGGGGAGGGGGTCGGGTACCACGGGGTCGAGGCGCTGCAGCTGCGTGGCGGGGATGGGGCGGGTGTGGAGCGGCGGCTCGGCGGCGGGCGCGGGCGCGGGGTCGGGGGTGAAGTCGACGGCGAGCGTGTTGAATACCGAGGCGGGCGTGGTGTAGGCGTGCGGGTCGGCGCGCGCGGGGTTGTCGCGCAGCAGCTGCGCCAGCACCTGCGGACTCTGCGCCACGATGTACGTCTGCGGGCCGCCCGACTCCACCGCTGTAAAATACATCAAAAACGAAACTCATTAGTCAACGTAAGTCGTGCTCGTGTCTGTTATAAAAAATATTAAATAGCGATTTTTAGGTAAAAATTGAATTGTACGTTAATAAGGAGGAGGTAGCGTACCGGCAGTGAGGTTAGTGGAAGGTCGCGAGGGCTTGGGCGGCGGCTCGTCGCCCCACGACGCGGCCGCCACGCGCCGATTCTCGCGCCGCATCGTGTCCCACGCCGTGTTGCGCTCCTCTTGCAGGATCTCACTGACATGTTATAATAATAATTAATTTAACATACAAAATATGTATTAGAGGGTTAGGTCATTCTAATTGTCTAATCTAATCGTTTGGACAAGATTTACCAAAATTCAAATATAATCAAATTTACATTTATATCCGAAGTCGAATACACCAAGTGTCCTGGAAAGTTTTATAACAATTTTTTTTATTTATTTTTTGACCAATTTTTTGTTTATAAAAGTAAGGAAGCCTTATTTAGATACGTCTATGGATTGACCCGATTAGACAAAAAATCAACATTACCATCACTTATCACCCATCACCCATCACTCATTACCCAACGCAAACGAAAGTGTCGGAAAAAAATCTTATCATACATTTTTCGATCTAGCTTCCATCGCCCTAAAGGCGCAGTAAGGAACTTCGTTCGTTCCTAAAGAGAAGTGTTAACTCACAAGAGTGTCTCCTTGAGCTGGTGCGCGGTGGGTCTCTGCGACGGCTCGTAGGCCCAGCAGCGCGACATCACCGAGTAGAGTCGCGGTGGACAGCGCGGGGGCAGCGCTAGCCGCTCGCCGTTTTCTAGTTTGCCGATGACGTCATTGTTCTTCACTCCGCTGAACGGCTTCACGCCGAGCATGAGTATTTCCCACATGCATACACCTGGACCAATATTATAGAGACCATGAAAATTTAAATCAGATCATCAACATAACTAAATTGAATACAACCATTTAATGCTATAAACGTTCAAGCTGTTTGAAGCAGCCTGTGTGATCAAATTACTTGAATGTGAAAGAACTGCGTAATCGTTGCTTGGGGTGCTCAGTTCGATTGACAGTTTGGGTAATTCAAAGAGTTTGAAGACCTATGAGTACTTTGATCAAGGACTATCAGGGAAGATATTTTGATTTTGAAAACCAGCGTACAATATAGCTTTACTATCATCTGCATAAGATATCTAATACCCTTAACTTGAGAAATTGTTGTACAATGCTTACAAGTTTTCGTTTTCTAACGAAAGTTTCAAAATAGTTCTCTACAAACATTCAATGTGTGATTCCACGGAATATTATTACACTACATGTGCTCTGCAAACAAAAACTACATATTATAAACAAGTAAGTTACCAAACATCCAACAATCCGAGGCGGAAGTGAATCGCCTGAAGTTGATGGATTCGGGCGCCATCCACTTTATAGGTAGCTTGCCTCGCGACGCTTTGTAGTATGACTTGTCTTCTACCATTTTTGACAGCCCGAAGTCTGCTAACTGTAAACAAATATTATATCAATAATGGCTGAATTTTCGCACCCATACCCAACATGGAAAATATTATAACTATAATGGCTGAAGTTTCGCACCCATACCCAACATGGAAAATATTATAACTATAATGGCTGAAGTTTCGCACCCATACCCAACATGGAAAATATTATAACTATAATGGCTGAAGTTTCGCACCCATACCCAACATGGAAAATATTATAACTATAATGGCTGAAGTTTCGCACCCATACCCAACATGGAAAATATTATAACTATAATGGCTGAAGTTTCGCACCCATACGAACGACGAAGTCGCGGGCGTCCGCTAGTTATCTGTAATTTTGTAGTATTATTTTATCGTTACTACGAAAATACTGATACAGCGGAATATAGTAGTCTAAAGCAGTGCTTAAGGTAACGTACAAAATCTTTCTTTATAATTTACTTGTGGAAGCCCGCGACTCCGATTCTGTTTTGTGACATAAAGTAGCCAATATCCTTTCTCAAGCTCTAGTCTCTCTCTGTACAGAGTTACTTTCGCATTTATAATATTAGTATAATAGAAATGGGTGCGAGAGGTATACCAGCGAAGTTTCTCTAAAGCCTGCTAAAAGACCTTGACCTTACTAGAAGTGTAGTAAGTTCCATATTGGAACGAGTATCCAAAGCAGCTCTAGTAGGGTCCTTCCCAATTTGGTTGAGCAGGGAGAATAACTTCAACAGAAGAGGTGAGTGTTGACGACCGTCACTAAGAGATCTCTTTTAAACCTACACCCGTGTTACAAGTCTCGGACTCTGTTCGAAATTTTTCTCTCAGCGACGCGATGGACCCGGCACCCGCACGGTGCATTATCCAAACCAATTTATAGGAGGAATTCTTGAAGGAAAGTAAAACGATAATGTTATTTTTATAACTACTCGAACTAGTCCTAATTGTTAACAAAGTGGTAGAGTTTTGTATGCACATTGCACACTGACCATTCTGTGGAACTGCAAGTCGTATATAAACAGTTGCTGTACTAATCCTATTCATAGGAAGAACATGAGCTATCTCGCATTCGCATACACGACTGAAAGCGAGGAATCAGAATCAGTAGGTAAAAACAAGAAAAGATCCAAAACCCGCACCTACCTTAACACAAGTAGGAGTGGAAACTAGAACGTTCCTCGCGGCGATGTCTCGATGCACAAACTTTTTGCTCTCCAAGTAGCTGAGAGCAGTCGACAGTTGGTAGATGTACAGCACCAAGGTACACGTCTCTAACCTAAAAGTAGATAGATAAAGTCTTTATTGCACACACGTTGAGATACAACGACACAAAACATAAAACAAAAGTAAAATGCGCTAAGGCGCTCTTATAGCGAAAAGCGATGTATCTCCTCCAGACAACCCACATTGAAGTATTTTAAGTTATGGAAAACGGAGGTCGTCCTCTCACCCTACCTACAATCCGTCGGAAATGTGTAAAAAAAAACAGGAAGGGTCGATCTATTTATATTATATATAGTACCAACACCTATATCTGAGAGGTCAGTAATAAGCCTTAACATAAAATTAAAACTACGCCATGTTGCGGAAAATGAAGGAACTAATTTCTTCTACTACATGGTGCGCTAAACATTTTCCGATGCGCTTTCAACCCAAAACGTACCTGTGTGAGTTCTGCTGTAGATATGCCCTCATTTCTCCAAGAGTCGCCAGCTCCATGACGATCCATATAGGCGGCGTGCTGCACACACCCACCAGCCCGATGATGTGCGGGTGGGAAAACTGTTGCATTATGTCTGCAATACAAAAGTAAAAATAAAAACATTGCTAATTAATAGGTTTTGTACTGTTTGTACCACTTTTCCGCTTAAGCTTTGTGACAAAGAGCTGAACTATTGGTCTATGGTGAAGACATGAAAGAAATAACTCACAGGCCTCTTCCAGAAACTTCTCCGCGGTGTCGAGGTCCGCGTCCAGCTTGCACGTCTTGACGGCGACGGGCAGCACGCACTCGCTGCCCGCGCTCGCCTTGCCTTGTTGCCTCTGCAGCGCTAACTGGCGCCGCAGGGACGGGTGGTTTGCTGACGTCACTTTGCACGTTCCTGGTTTGACATTAATATATATAATTTTTTTTTTAGGTGATGGAAATATTTATAATAATTTAAGTCAAGCAGACTTAAACAAGTTGTTTAGTGATGTCATCACATCGAGCACAGGCCCGCGCGTCTGTTATTGAAATTTAGTAAACAATATATCAAAATATTTTTACAGGTAGATTTTAATTTTCAACAGTGAATATGAAGAGTTAAAAATCAAAATTATAAAAAGTTATATAGTGATCGTTCTCCATTATACAAACTTATAGTGAACCTATACATACTAATAAATTTTATCTATGGACAACAGTTAAAGATCTAACAAAAATAAAACGAAAAATAAAGAATAGGAGCTGACCTTTATGCACGTCTCCAAACTGCCCTTCCCCAATGATGCCGGTCAGTTCAATTTGATTACGCACCAACTCGTAGTCGCGAACTGTAATATCAAATCACATATGTGAAAACCATCATCCTGGGGGATGGTGGTTTTCACATAATGTGGGAAGACAGTGTCCTTTGAATGTAGGGTAGTTCTTTTAATGGAATGGTTATAGAATCTATACCAGTCACATTACTAGAATTTTTTGGGACAACGCTCTTTCAACTACTACAAATATGCTAGATTCTGACGCCAAGCAACAAAAAGAAATGCATGGTTTAAAATGCCATATCATGGTATTTAACACCAATTAAAATATATGAATGTTTTTGAAAGTTGATTCAATAACTTGACTTTTATATTGAGAGCTTTATTTTATTTAGAGAGCTGTATCATAAACGTTGATCCAGCGTTATCATAAAGACATGTGAGTCCTAAATTTACCCGACATTCATCATCATTAGCCTTTTCATGGCCCGCTGCAGGGTCTCGCCTCGCTCCAGGTCGACTAAGAGATCCTGGGTTCTTATCCTGGGTCGGCCTGCACATTCTCGCTCGCGCCGCTGCGGATTAGCGGGCTTGATGCTTAACGGTCACTGTCAGATGTTATTGCATTTCTGCGGGAGGCTTTAAATTCTTGTTGAATGTGTCTGTCTGTTTGTCCGCACTATTTATATGGCCCATCGCCGATATGATGACATATTCTTATAGGATAAAGTCTGAGGAGTGTTTTTACCTACTTCCGGTTGACCTAGGTCAACTGGAAAGGGGTGTGAATTTAGGGAAAACACCCTAACAATGCGTATTTTTGATGTTGCCTATATAGTATTATGTTGTGATAGTATGTTTCTAGACATAGAACCGGAAGTACATATTGTACTTCCTGTTCAAATTTTCAAACCGAAAGAAGAAAAACCCAAGTGAAGTAGGCGTAGAAGAAATGCAGGACTATAAACGATTGGAAGCGTTTTGTCGACCCGAACTTATTGATATTCCCTCTCGAAACGGAGCGAGGTCTGGTCCTGTAGCGGGCCGGTAACAAAAGGCTGATAATGATAACTCAGAGTAAGTTTAGGACCCACCTGCAGGCGTGGAGTAGTCGGCGTCGTCGTCCACGATCTCCGCGTAGTCCTCCGATATAAGCGTAGAGGTGTGCGCTTCCCACGAACTCGTTTTGCCTTCTGATGAACTGCTGCTCATTTCCGCTGCAAGAGAGTGAGAGTCGAAGTGAAGACAAGTATTAAAAAAATTATTATACAATACTTTGATAACTGCAGACAAAGAAAGATATATTGAAACTACGTTTGTCCGCACCATATGGTATTTAGAATTTTATATATCCTGATCCTTGGTTTTCTCTTATCAGTTCATTACTTCTAACCAGTAGGGTATTCATTTTTATAATAATAATTTTATTTCAGAATTTTTATTTTGTAATCCACATAATTATGCATATTTTGTTTAAACAGTAATATAAAACAATATATGATATATTTTGAAATAGTTTTTTCACGACTTTTCATTTGATACTCAAACTCTGTTAAGATTAAAAAAAAACACAGCCCCCCTTTAGTTGCTTTAATTTACAGCATATCCCAGCCAAATTTAAGAAAATTTATTTTACGTAGTAAAGCAGTTTGTGGGTTCTAGGTAACGTCCTTGAAAGTAGAAACCTTGGCTGGCACCGACTCCTAGATATGCTTAAGTAAATTAAAGCAACTAAATGACACAGTTATTTTTTACTTTTTAGTGCGTTTGGAGTCGGTTCTATTTTTTGTTAAAAAATTTTATTTCTGACTTTTTAGTGATTTCGCCACGCCGTACTCGTAATATACTGTCATAGTATATTATATGGCACTAGTAGCCCCGAAATCGCTGTAAGCGTGCCTCCAAAATTTGAAGAGTTCCTTCAATTTCCCCAGGATATCATCAGCAGATCCTAACATGAGGACAATGGGACCACCTTGGATGTATGACCTTTCTAATAAAAAAAGAATTATCAAAATCGGACAACACTGTAAAAAGTTATGCGTGGTCATACATAAAAAAAAAAAAAACAAATATACGTGTCGAATTGAGAACCTCCTCCGTTTTTTTTCGTCGGTTAAAAATAAACACAGCCCCCCTTTTACCATTTACAGCCACCATTTTGTAAATTGATATAACCTTCACTACCACAATTTTGACAAATTCAACAACACCTCATACGTCAAAACCCGTCGAGCCGATTAAGTGCGTACCAAATAAATATTACAGGACAATTACACACATCGCTATATAGCCCTAAAGTAAGCGTACTCGAAAGTAGCTTGTGTTTATGGGTGCTATGATAACTGATGAATATTTTTAAATATATTATACATGAATACTTATAATATATAGATAAACACCCAGACACTGGAAAATATCCATCACACAAACATTTTTCCAGATGTGGGAATCGAACCCACAGCTTAGGATGCAGAAGCAGGGTCACTTCCCACTGCGCCAGACTCTTTCTGACTCACTTGGTTAAAAAACTTACAATAGCCGTACATAGGTTACATGTTCGCCTTTATGTGTGTTTTTCTTGGAAGTTGGTTAAAAAATCAATCTCACACTAAAATCACTTTTTAATATGTAATTAACAATTAATTTCATTTGATTAGTTTTGATAAAAGATTGGACAAAAATGAAACTTTACTACAGATAGGTAAGTTGCATTTGTATCCAATCTTTACAAAGCACAACTTACTTTTACACTGACAGTTCAGTGTCTTCCAAATGGTTGCTTGCAAATAAAGTGGAAAGTTCATTTCTGCACTATAATTACATTAATAAAACAATTTTATCATAATGAGACGATGTAATTAGAATAACACAATTTAGTTTGTTATAAGCTGTGACTACTTACTCGTCCTATTCCATAGAGAGGTTTGCGAGTCTGTCACTAATCTACAGTAGCCGTCTACTAAATCTGCTAAACTCTCTGCAGCCTGAAACATAATGGAAATGTTATTTTGATGATAATGCGGAATGAACTAAAGGGAAGGGCAAGACGTGTAACGCACCTCAACACTGCTGCAAGTAATAGTTAACGTTTCCGTAGCACCTTTCACTCTCAATTGAAGCGCCGCCTTCCCACATGAGCTCGTCTGTAACAAAACATATAAAGTACATTAAATAGAAAATATTATTGATTGAAATTAATAAATACTAATCACTAATACAAAGTTATTCCATAAATGAAAAATATGGGAGGCCCACATGAGCTACCTTGTGAAACTCCCGAAATTTTTAAATTTAAAAAAAATGAATAAAATTAATGTGTCTGTTTGTAATTTTAAAACAATAGCTTTTTACTTAATGCAATATATTAAAGTATATAACGGAACTTATATAAAAAAGCCAATTTTTAAAATTTTGGTCTGTATGTAATTTATCTGTCTGTTTGAAATTTCTGAAACGACTGGTTTTTTTGTCGGAACTTGACTCGCAGTAAATAACACAAACTAATTTGTATCTATAATATTTTCTAAGCAAAAATTAAAAGATATTTTATAGTGCACTTAATCAAATGCTTTATTCAAATTAAAGTTTAAGTATTAAAATTTTATTGATTAGAATTTGGATAAGCATTTGTTGATTGTTAGGAATTACCTGCGAATTTGACTGCTGCGTGCAATTGGACTTCAAGGTTTGAACCGCTACGATGTCACTGAAAGATGCGATTTTCGTGTAGGTGGGTGGCTCGCCTGCCTTGTGGGATACATATGATATATCTGCAAAGAAAAATGTTCATAAACAATCCAATTTTTATGTAGTAATTATGTTACTGTAAATAGTAACAATATAACTTATGTCACTTAGCTTTCAGTTATTACAGTCTTATTCTATAGTAAATATAGAACTATAAAGAATAGCAACAAAAACTTTTAAAATTTTATGCGACGAACAAAGTGCAGTGAACCAAAGTTCCAAAAACGATAACAGTGTTTATAGCAGTTAAAAAAATTTACAATCAATAAAGACACAGATAAACTAAAACCAATTACAGCGTTTTTCAGATGATATAAAACAAATAGTAATACATAATATACACACAGTTAAACTAAAACCAGCAAATTACAGCATATTTTTAATGATGTAAGAGAAGAAATAGAAGATACTAGAAGAACAGATACCTATATCGGGTCCTATCGCAAGTTCGACAGGTATCGCCCACCCGGAGCCGAGCGCGCCTGTAAATGTCTCTCGATCGTATCCGTAGTGCGTGTGCATGGTCTCCAGGTACTTCAGCATGCAGTCCGTGTCACTTAAGTTTGCCACCTGAAAATATTTTAATGTGTTGTTCATTTAAAAAAAAGTGGTTGTTGTTCGCTATACAAATAAAACGAATTTTCATGCAGTTTTCAGCAACAGAGTGATAATCAAGGTTTCAGTAATGTGTCAAGATGACTGTAGACGTAAATTACCAGAAATGTGTGCATGTCAAGTGTCGGAAAACTATAGGCGGCTTAGGAGCTTTCATCGAAAACTCAGTATTATTCATTAGAGATGTAACAGAGTCCGAGATAGCCTATTTGTATCATTAAAGCTGTTCTATAACCACAATTGCTAATATCTTAATTTCGAATAAATAATTAATTGTTTTAAATTAAGTGTGTACACTAGTTTCGTAAACATTTAAAAGTAATAGGACTGTCCCGGAATAGTAAAGAAAGCTAAGGATCTACACAATTATGTTGGTTACGATACCTTTTTGAACTGCTGTTGTATCGCCTTCTTCAGCACTTTGGGCTTGATCGCATCAAGCACTGACTTGGGTAGGAACTTGTGCAAACCAAACTCTTTCTCCAGGTACTCTATATTTGACTTCTTGTCCAATGATATTTGCATGTCCTTACAGAAATACCTACAAAAATTTCGATATAAAATTTTAATTTTACTTAAATTACTTAGTCTATGCCCAAATGTCACTGAAGATCAACGCTCAATTGAAAAGATCCTGAATTTAGGAGATGTTCAGGAATATAACAGATTCTTAATTTTGAGTGATGATTCGGGTATTAGACAGAGAAAAATACTTACTTTATTTCTAAACAACATATCTGTATCGCCAAATCTTGATCTACCATTTGGTGATTGCCATTGAGGTAGTCGTGTCGAACCTGTAAATAAAAAAACAAGAAATGAGGAAACTCTCAAATCTGACTTATTATTAGACATGGGTTTTACCTAATAAACTGATTTAAATATATCACGAGAAAAGAAAATATTAAGGTAAAAATTGTAACTCAAACATTTATAAAAAGATTAGTTCATGAATTTTTCTCTAGACGCACTAGTTTCTAATAGGATTTTTCTCAGATCTTGGTGAATTTTTAAACGACTTCAAAAAAAAAAGGAGTTTCTCAATTCGACCGTATATATATTTTTTTTTTTTTTATGTGTGTTCGCGCATAACTTCGTCGTGTATGAACCGATTTTGATAATTCTTTTTTTGTTGGAAAGAAGATAGTCTGGTGGTGGTACCACGACGAGGAAACCAGGATCTGATGATGGGATCCTGGAGAAAACGAGGGGAACTTTCAAAAACTGTAGGGACAACAAGTACGTTTGTTAATTTTTCCGGTAAGTATTTAAAAGCACTACAATTTGATGAAGGTCTGGAGTCGATCTGATGATGGAGCTGATCTATATATAAGAGAACTCCGTAACGTTTTACAGTAGCTACCTTGTGTCTGGGCTCGATTAATTTGTCTCAATGAGAACTTTACATTTAGATGGGCTGTGACTGTCATTGAGGGTCTGGTGATGAAGACGAAGTACAATTAAGGGAGCTCCGTAACGTTTTACAGTAGCTTCCTTGTGTTTGGGCTCGAATAATTTGTCTCAATGAGAACTTTACATTTAGATGGGCTGTGACTGTCATTGAGGGTCTGGTGATGAAGACGAAGTACAATTAAGGGAGCTCCGTAACGTTTTACAGTAGCTACCTTGTGTTTGGGCTCGAATAATTTGTCTCAATGAGAACTTTACATTTAGATGGGCTGTGACTGTCATTGAGGGTCTGGTGATGAAGACGACGTACAGTTAAGGGAGCTCCGTAACGTTTTACAGTAGCTACCTTGTGTTTTGGCTCGATTAATTTGTCTCAATGAGAACTTTACATTTAGATGGGCTGTGACTGTCATTGAGGGTCTGGTGATGAAGACGAAGTACAGTTAAGGGAGCTCCGTAAGGTTTTACAGTAGCTACCTCGTGTTTGGGCTCGATTAATTTGTCTCAATGAGAACTTTACATTTAGATGGGCTGTGACTGTCATTAAGGGTCTGGCGATGAAGACGAGGGACAGCTGAGGGAGCTTTTTAACGGTTTACAGTAGCTACTTTGTGATTGGGCTCGATTAATTAATGTCTCAATGAGAAGTTTGAAAGGTTATAGTTTCCAGTTAGTTTAATGTTTACTATGTCATGATCCAATGATGAGATCTACGAAAACTCGAGGAAACTCTTCAAACTTTATATGCACTTTTGCAGTGACGTCGGAATGTTATAAGTAGCTAGTGAATATTGGTACTTATGGTTTAGTTCGAGTAGGTTTATTAGTATGTTCGTTGTTGATAAAGCACTAAAAAGTATGAAATAAAAAAATTTTAATAAAAAATAAAAACGCCTTCAAAACGCACTAAAAAGTAAAAAATAACTACGTCATTTACTTACTTTAATTTACTTAATCACATATATGAAGTCGGTGCCACCCGACCTTTCTACTTTAAAGTCTTTACCTAAACTTGGATGGCACCGACTTCATAGATGTGATTAAGTAAATTAAAGTAAGTAAATGACGTAGTTATCGTTACTTTAGTTTTAATAAAAAGAAACGCCTGCATCAACCAGGATACTGGCAGTTTGAGACTTTTATGCTTGGAAGTCCTTAAAAGAGGCTTATGTTCAGCAGTGGACGTCCATTGGCTGATAACGATGAAGACGATGATGACATAAGAAATAACAATAAAATTAAAGTTGTATGACATGCACAATGAGCATCTCGCTCGTTAAAGAACTTTTGAATCTAAGTATCTATTTTTGTGAGTTTCTATTCACCTGATCGTAATAATAGTGGAAGGTAACGCGGTCCGAGTCGCACAGATCGCGAAGGTTGGCGGGCAGGTAGCGCACGCGCAGCTCCAAGCGCCACTCACTCGCCGGCCACTTCGCTAGCAGCTCCGATACTGGCGTGTCTTGGTGTATCCAACGAATCTGAAACATGATTAAATTCTCAGTTCTATATTTTGACGCTTAAAGTTATAATTTAACTGTAGCTTCATGTATCCTATGGAAATGGAATGTGTTTTTTTTCAAACTTAAATTGGGTGAAAATATAGAGTTTGGATATTACACGGTGGTGTCTAATTTCTGGAGCGTGGAGCTATTAACGCTATTTCTCCAATCAAGTGTTTTCTGTTCTATAATGTCAGTCTTTGGTTATAAGCTGTTCGTTTGGCGTCAGAATCGTGTGGCTGGCATAACCAAATTTTTAAAATTCACGACTCACAGTATAAATAAGTCATTACTAATCAGGAGGAAGGCTTATGCCCAGACTTTTTACATAGCGTTAACGATAATGTAATAATTTGCATTGTTTTTGAATAAGCAGTGTATGGGAGCATACCTTGCCAGTGCCAGTGAGCCATCTCGCTCATAACGCGTAGCACGAGTCGTAGACCCGATCGCCCCACCGCATACCTGGCAGCCAAGCACAGCAACACTGACCGCATGTTTTCCTCTGCTACTTCTACGGACATAACTTACCAGTAGTGAACCGTCTAGCTCTTAGCGCTCGACTCGTAGACCCCTCCCCGACCGTGAGCTTGGCAGCCAACTTACGCTTCTACTACGTTGAAGATTAAGAACATTGTATGGGCATACCTTGCAGTGATAAGCAGTGTCGCACTCAGCGCGTAGCACGATGTGTAGACCCGCTCGCCCACAGGAAGCCTGGCATCCAAGCACTGCAGCACTGACCGCACGCCCTCTTTTACTCAAGCTCGTACTATATTGAAGATAAGAGTATTGGATAAGTATACCTTGCCAGTAGTGAGCCGTCTCGCTCTCAGCGCGTAGCACGAGGCGTAGACCCGTTCGCCAGCTGCGAGCCTGGCAGCCAAGCATCGCAGTACTGACCGCACGTCCTCCTCCACTGACGCCCTTACTACGTTGAAGCCCCCATTCGGAAGGTGGACTTTCAACATCGACGGGTCTGTTGCCGCTCCTGTTGATAAAACAAATGTAAATTATAAATATCTTTTTTAGAGCAATCTGGGATTTTTATATGGTTGTAAATGGGCGTTCCACAGGGTTCAATTTTGGGTCCTTTTCTATTTCTAGTGTATATTAACGATTTACCATACCATGTTAGCGACATTTGTGAAATCGTACTGTTTGCTGATGACACATTTTTAATTTTTAAGACTGATAGAAATAAAACAAACTTTGACGATGTAAACTGTGCCATATCGCATGTGTCGCATTGGTTTACTGCAAATAACTTACTGTTAAATGCAAAGAAAACTAAATGTGTTGAGTTTTGACTAAGATGGAAAGTTCCACAGTATTTTAGGAGTAACCTTGGACTGTAAACTTCAGTGGAGCGCTCATATAGAATTACTAATAGGTAAACTTAGCTCAGCTGCATTTGCAGTGAGAAAAATAAGACAGTTTACCGATGTAGAAACTGCTAGACTAGTCTATTTTGCGTACTTCCACAGTGTGATGTCTTATGGCATTTTATTGTGGGGCAAGGCTGTTGTCATAAATTCTGTATTTAATATATACTTAACATATACTTCAAAAACGAGCAATTCGGTCGATATATACGGACTTCAAGTGTGAAATATCTGGTAAAGATAGCTACTTCGAGGTTGAATTTTTACGAAATAGTTATTTTGGTTGTTTAAGCGTTAGCTCCCGGTAGAGTTTGTCTTAAACAGGCGGTCATCAGAGTCCCCAGAGTGTTTACCAAATCTGATTGTAAAATTGAAGGGAAGTAGATTAATAAATGGAATTGCAAAGATTTGTAACGTTTGTAAAAAAAACGCATGTAAAATAAAGAAAACTAATTAAGGTACTTGCCGAAGTAAGTCAGTTGAATTACACCTTATAAGCCATTGAATATAATATATATGTGCTTTTAATAACTATAACCGTAGAATTATATAGTTAATTAATATTACCATAATCTGTTTTGTTGTTGTTTCTATGTGACACTAACGTCTGCAACACTAGCGTCGATACAGCTTTGTATGTTGCCGTGCCGTTAATTAAAGCGATAAATTATTATGTGCATCGTAATGTATGACGATAGTGAACCTTATTTAGCCCTTCTACTTCTACTGATTAGGACAACGTCATCGATAACGGAATATTATGTTATTTGCAATAATTAAAAAGAAACACCATGGAGTACTTAGTGGAGTGTCACAATTATTTAGTATGCATGATCAGTTTCTCAATATGATAATGATAATACAAGGAAAATTCGCATTAGGAAACATTTACGGTTTACCAGAAGGAGAATTTTGTGCAAGTCACCTTTACTATTAACAAGAAGAAGTTTTACGTACTCGTAAAACTTGATAATGTAATCTTAAGAAAGTAACAAAATTTGGTTCAAAGTAATGGTAAATGTGACAAAATTTAGTTATTCCTTTACAACGTAGTAATGGTAAATGTGGTTAAGTACAATTCTGTGATCGTAGCAACAACATAACACAAATATTGAAAACTTAACATAAAACTTGAAAACAGATTAAACGATATAAATAGTTTTGTTTTGTGATAAAAATTATATGAAAATTAAATAAACCCAAAAAGAAATTCTAAATTGACCATGAAGTAAAGCAAGTATCAAAGGTCCAGAGCCTACTACAGCTTAAACAAGCTCGTAGGATAAGTCGGTTAGTAAAACGGCTCGCTTATTTCGCATATCCAACTTCTCGGAACGACGTCGGTACAGACAGTTGAGTCGACGAAAAAACTCAATTATCATTCACCGCCCACTCCGGCGATCCCGCGAACAATTGTCTTGGAAGTGCCCGTAAGTATTCAAATGTCTTATTTATCACTATCTGGAAGCACATGATTCAAACACTCAAGATGCAAATTATAAAGCTCGCTGTATAATCAGGCAACCGTTTTATACAGAACTCGGCTAAGTAACGCACGGAGGACGATTTAATATGACGCTTGGTTAACGGAAAATGTTAAGTTCTATGAGTTTTCCGACACTCTGTTGTTGTAAAATTTTCTTCGAGGAAATTAGATTGGTGATGTTATTTTACATTCCGTAGGTACTTGTATGTAAATTCTTAATCTCGTTTCACAAATGTTCGCTACTACTTATTGTCTCCAGTCTAATGGTTAACTTATTATGGTTTTTGGATCGTAAGGGTCAGAGTTAGAGGCCTAGGCGAATTATTTTTTTTACAAATTCTCAGTAGTTTCAGCCTGGAGTTAGATAGTCGGAGCTGTTATACTGCTGTGCTCTGGACTGCATGTAATGCCGTCGGTATTGGTCATAATCGTAAGCATTTGATACTTATAGTAATTATTATAACTCAAAGCCCACTAATTCGCAATAGAGCACCATGTAGCAGAATTCTAAATCACCTCCCATGAGGCGAGAGAACCCGCGCATATATTTAAATACACTACCTACATAAAAATTTCTTAACCATTCTTCAAAAGATTTCTTGATAATAAAATTTCGATGTCATTGCTATTTTAATCGGAGTAGTTGTTTTAACGTTAAATACTTTTAAATCAGCTAATGCTACATACTAATTATAATATTTTAATTAACTGAGGTTCTTTTGCCTTTTCCTTTAGATTTCCTTAACATTTAATTGCAGATAATAAGTATTATATCCAGTTAATTATTAATTGTATTGACAAGTACAGGAATATATGAATTTTACACATGAAGGATTTGGGAAAACAGGCAAAATGTCCAGAGGGATTCCCCGTATACAAATAGTAAATCGTCGATAAATTCGTTTGTCCTCTACATTGATAATTGTCGTATTGGTCCGTAATAAACGAATTCGATTTAGACTACCCAAACCATAGGAGTATATACAATGTGTTAAAATTAACATACACAATGATAAAATCGAAGTAATACAATTGGCGAATTTGTAGAAAAAAGTGCTTTTGTTTTGCTTTAATAGTTTTTTAAATATAATAATCTATTTTTTTCGAAGAAATATGCCTGCCATACTAGTGATACCAAAGAACTTTACTTCACAACTTAAATTATACCTATTCAAAGATTCTTCCGCGTCGATAGTTCGCAAAAAGCTTTTCAGTTAAAAACGTTCGTCACTAATTTGAAGCATTTAACTAGAAGGTAAAACAATTAAGATAATACTTTTTGTAAAAAAAATACAGGGAGGCAATTTGCTGCGTTTTCAGCTTGAATGTTGTAAGTATCACATTCCGTAGTCGTAACGGGCAATTAGTGTAATGATGGAAATTCTTTTCCGTCCATTTTCATTTTTCAACGCTACTTTGTCAGTATCGCAAACATTTCTGAGGACTCGAGCCTTGGGTGCTCATATAAGCTACCACGAAGCTTTCATTATTTTGTTTCATTTTTTTTTTAAATAAAAATAGAGAAATGGTTAAACAAAGTATAAGTTAATAATGTCTAGCGCGAGTTTACCCAGTTATTCCAAAATCTAAATTGTTTCATATAACTTCAACTATATAATGTAGCAATAAAATACACCCGAAGTCATTAATCAATCAATCAATTCATATTGGTGAATTAATCAACAGATTTTAATTAAAAATTAGAATGAAACTCTATGTAAACTATAGGGCAAAGAATTCAATTTAAATTTGGATACTTTAGTATGTAAATAATAATTCAAAGCAAACAAGAGTACTGGAGAATATTTTCTTATTTCATACTATGTAGAGCGTGATTTTTAGATTTTCATTCTAAGTTTTTCACACACTTTTATTTTTTTAATTCTATCCTCAGATATCCATGTAGAAATCGCATCGCCGGGTAAATGTAATGAAACTGTATGTAGGTGCAGTGCACGCGGGTGAGGCGCGGGTGAGGCGCGGTGGGTCGATAGGCCATAAATTATTATGGCTATCAGTGCAACGGCGCACCACCATAACTCGCTCATATTATGCACTCTGTCAGAATTATTCATGAGCGTGTCGTTTGGGTAGACAGACACAATCTCGTGTCTATCTCCAGCGCCTTTACAAAACACTTATTATAGAAATCAACTGTTACCGATTGACAGAATCAACGACAACCATCGGTTATAATTTGTAATAGATTCCCAATAAGCGCTTCAAAAACAGCACCACGGTATAGAGCTACAAATAGATGTGTTGCTATTTGAATTTAGTACGTTCCAATCATAACCTACGTCAGGACGTGTTAAAATGCCAATGCGACCATAAAAACTGTGCCAATAAATACAAATATTCATTGGTCATTTGTCACCACGTTAAAATTCACGACTAAGATGCACTAAACAAGACGAATAAACGATGCCTCTAGTATAACCTATTAGTAATTCGAAATTTATGAAACTAATAAGTACATGACGACATTTAGTATAAACAGCTGTAGATACGAGTATGCTGTTGATGTTGTTAGAAGTTTTGTTATCGGTGTTGTTATGAAACTTGTCAGACCAGGATGAGTTAGGAAACCGCATACTAGATTTCACTTAGCAGCAATACTTTAAAGCATTGATTTATAAATTATAAATCGATGCTTTGCAATTTTTATAGATAAGTTAAAATTCAAAAATTTAATTAACTCTCCAATTAAAAGAATAATGTTATCTTACTACGATTATGTTTTAAACACGAATGACAAGAATAATGAAATATTGATATTGAATGACAAGAATAAAGAATTCTGACAAGAATAATGAAATATTCTTACTAATACTATAAAGGCGAAAGATTGTATATATGGATGTATGTTTGTAACTATTTTTATAACTATTTTGACGACCTCCGTGACGCAGTGGTATGCGAGGTGGATTCATAAGACGGAGGTCCTGGGTTCGATTCCCGGTGGGGCAGATTGGGATTTTTCTTAATTTGTCTTGGTCTGGCTGGTGGGAGGCTTTCGCCGTGGCTAGTTACCACCCTACCGACAAAGACGTACCGCCAAGCGACTTAGCGTTCCGGTATGATGTCGTGTAGAAACTGATAGGAGTGTCGATTTCATCGTACTCCTAACAAGTTAGCCCGCTTCCATCTTAGACTGCATCATCACTTAACATCAGGTGTTATAGCAGTCAAGGGCCAACTTGTAGTCGATATAAAAAAAAAACTCTTCCCAGCAAAAACTACTGAATGAATTTTGATGAAACTTCACAATAATATAGCTTACATATCAGAATAACACATAGGCCACTTTTTATCCCGAAATTCCCACGGGACGAGACCTAAGCTGCTGAAACCGCGCGTGTCCTCTAGTTATTTATATAACTGCAAAATATTTAAGACGGCACAAAAGCATCTCATTAGCACACTTTACTGAAATATAGAGACATCTTATTTATGTTAAGAATAAAAAAGTTCCACATCTAATTAACCTTCACACCGAACGAAGCACACGGAATGTAAATAAAAAGGCCTTGAAGTGAAAGTGAAACCTCCCCTTTGCCACATAAATATAATCCACAGATAAATCCACGTCGTGTTTTAATGAAGGCGCACTTGTCACTTTAATTTCCATGTCAAAGGTAATTTGATAACATTTTTTTGCTTACAATATCCTGCAATGCCGCGGAGTCAAGCTCGTCGCGTGACCTAGATGCTAGTAGCGTGAATATTTAACGAGAGTTTTAGCCGTTGCAGAAACTGAGCTTGCGGAAGCAAATACCAAAGTTCCACGATTATTGGAACTTCCGCTTCTGAATATTTTACAACGGATGTATCAATAAGCAAGTAAGCGACTTTCGGTACCATGTCTTTGACGTTTAACCCGTCGTTCGCCCAACGGTATTGAATATTAAAGTGTCAACTTTACTTGATGGTAAGCGGTCGTTGGTAACTAACTCTGTATCTTAAATATGTATGTAACAAGCCTGTCTTCCGAGCCGGTGGTAGATTCACTACAAATAGTCCAATTTGACGTTTCATAAGTGCTTGTAATAAGCCTACTTGAAATAAACGATTTTGAATTTTGAATTTGAGCAAATATTTTAGTACACCAACAAATACAAGCACATTTAAGCTTTCTATGGTCTGGACAAAACAAGACCTGGGCTCCGTAGATACTAATGAGGATATTAGAGAATGCGTCCCACAACTGGTCTTCTACCTTTTTTTCTAGTAGGAAATTAGAAAAGCTTTTTCATTTCGCCAAACTTTGTTCGTGGCATTCGTTTTGTGAATGAATCCAGATACTCACTGCAAAGACTGCAAAGAATGCCTTTAAGTTTCCGTCCCGGCTACCTCTTCTCAATGCCGAAAGAAAAATCACTAACTATTTCACGTATAGGCAAGCGGGTTCTAGTGTTGATTGCTTACTATCGTGCCTGAACATAGTTAAACGCTAATGTATATTGTTAAAAGAGCTCGGAGGATACAAAACCAAAGTATTAAAAAGTACATAGCGCCCGATTTTATAACTATAGGTTTTTGTTGTGTTCAAAGACCCCTTAGTATTTATCCCGTATCCAGTTAGGCTTAAGCTGTGCTGCTCGCTTGCAATATTCAAAATCCAGTTTTATGGGTATTGTTTGGGACGAAATTCAAAATATACATGTAGGTTGAGGGCTAACAACGAAAACTGGATTTAAGGTATGTTCAAAGATGGCTCCGACTGTTTGCCATTCCCATTTAGGTATAAGCAATGTGCTTCACTCGCCAATTTACATGATCCAGTTTTAAGGACATTCTTTGGGATCTAGTAAAAAAACTTGCACATATTATACCCCCTTTAAGCAGCTTAAGGTTAATTATAAGCTTTATCTTTTATGCACTGAGCACGAATAAATTCATTAAATCGCAAGAAATATGATATTAAAAAATCGATTGTAGCTGTGTCGGAGATGCAGCGCCGTAATTTGAATCGCTTAGTCAAAATGTTACTATACCTAGCCTTTTTAGTAGTCCAGTTTTCTTGCCTGATACGTAATTTTAAAATAAATAAAAATAAATTCATTTATTCGAATTAGGCTCAGTTAAGAAGCATTTTTAGAACTTCAATTTTGTTTTCTTGTATTAACTGTACAACAGCTTCAGCAAACTTAACTATGCAGAAGTATAACGACGTCCAACAAAATGAGTCCTGAGAGATGACGTATGCAAAGTTTTCGGCTCAGAACAAATAAAAACTTGTCTACTGCGCCATCAGTCAGGACATCGATGAAAGTCTGCTAAAGAAGTGTGATAACTCACCATGCGCCGGCGCCGGCGTCGCATGCCGCTTGGGCGAGCCGCCCTGCGGCGTGGACTGCATCGCGCGCGCTAGCGGCCCTTCGCCGCACCGCCCGCCGCCCTCCGGCTCATGGCTGTAGACAAAGAAAAACAAATCAAAATCATATTAGGCTACAAAAAATAAAAGTAAAAGAAGGTAACGTCGTGTAGACCCGTCACCCGCCGCATTACGCATAATGAACCCACCACCTTGTTTCAGGTCGGGATGCGTAAATGCATTTTTGGTCAACGCAACAAAAAAGCTGAGACGAATGTAATGAACAGGGTGTAGAGGACAACCAAATCATAAGCTAAAAACTCATGTTGTAAGTTTAGGTAGTTAGTAAGGATTTTGTAGTTACCTACTCTGTATTGCGTTTAGTGTTTCTAGTATGATATTTTTAACTAGCAATCCGGGTTAAGAACCATCAATCCCAGACGTCGAGAATGGATTAGTGAATTAGGTCCATTGAAGTATATGAGAATATAAAGCGATGTTCTACATTTTAGAAAGCGAAACGCTCTTAAAGATATCACACGATTGGGAGGAAATCAAACAAGAATTGTTAATTTAAGAACATCATTTTATGGGGGTGTTAACCTGATATTTTTATCACTTTTCTCTTCCGATTTAACTATCACTATTATATTAATTGTATTAACGTCATATTACCTACTAGTTGTTTAACGATGTATTTCCTTCAATAATATGAATATATATTACCTCTCCGACCTGATGGAAAGTATATCAATCACTTAGTATGAAAGTGACGCGATAGTGTTTTTAATTTTATTTACGTGCAAAAACGCTACAAATTCTTTTTGCACAAGTTGCTTAATTTTTTGTTTAGGATAATAGATATAGTGAAGTAGCATTAAAGAATCTAATAAATGAGAAAATAAAGTTGAACACACGATAGTTAACATTATAAAATCAAGATTAATTACATTATACCGAGTATATTATTATTTAATGTATTTAAATGCAAAATACATCCAAAATGTTAAACTTGAACACCATTGTTCTGGTCAATACTCAGTACATAGGCTCCGTTTTAATTATCCACAGACCAGTGGCTATGTGCAGCCACAAGTAAGGGACAGGAGGGTGACCTACCCCCTTCTCCTCCCCGACGGTGAAGGGGTAGCACCCGGTCATCGATTGGCAGCATTCGGCGCATGCAAACGCAGTACGTGCATGTGAAACGACTGACAGCCCTTTTAGTGGTTTTGTTAAAAAATGCCGCTATTGTGTTAAAAGGACGCCGATATTTAAAATTCAAACACTTTAAAATCGGTTTTAAAACGTCTATGTTTGCGGTTTGTACAAAAATACCTTTAACTATGTTAAATAAGTAATCAACTCGATAATGGACTTGTAACTCTGGGTGTTATGAAAATTTTATTGGCTTATTGTAACCAAGACTAATGTTAAAATTATATAAAATGTATAGCTGTTTGTTTTCCAAATGAATAATAAAAAAAACAGAATAACCAGATTTTTGAGAACTATAAATTATACATGAAAGTGTTGAAACTATACTTTATAAAGAAGAATTAAAATTAGAATGCAATCAAGATAGCGAATAACAATAATCAATTATAACACAAAGTAAATAAAAAGTAAAAGTCATCAATATTCAATTCAAAACAACATTCAAAATAAAGAATTAATATTATCATTACAGTGGGTAGTAGGTACAAATACACACTTATCTTGGTAAATAAATGTGTCATTTAAAAAGATTAAAAGCTTTAAACGTGCACAGAAACACGTAAGCTCAGTCGACTGAATCCGATTTATTTTATCGGAAAAATGTTGCAAGTTAAAAAAGTAAACAAACAGCGCATAGCGAAAGAGCGCTAGCCTCGCGTGAAGCAGTGAAAGATCCGTGTCGTAATTTGTGGGGCAAGCTTGCGATGTCATGATGAATCATTATTTAAAAAAAAAAGTAAAATCCATCAATTAAAATAGTATAAATAAATATTATAGGACAATTACACACATCGCTATATAGCCCCAAAGTAAGCTTATGTAGCTTGTGTTAGATATGGGTACTATGATAACTTTTTTTTTTTATGGACTACAAGTTGGCCCTTGACTGCTATCACACCTGATGTTAAGTGATGATGCAGTCTAAGATGGAAGCGGGCTAACTTGTTAGGAGTGGGACGAAAATCCACACCCCTTTCGGTTTCTACACGACATTGTACCGGAACGCTAAATCGCTTGGCGATACGTCTTTGTCGGTAGGGTAGTAACTAGCCACCAAGACAAATTAAGAAAAATCTCATTCTGCCCCGCCGGGAATCGAACCCAGGACCTCCGTGTTATAAATCCACCGCGCATACCACTGCGCCACGGAGGTCGTCAAAACTGATGAATATTTTTATATATATTATACATAAATACTTGTAAAATATAGATATACACCCAGACACTGGAAAACATCCATGCTCATCACACAAACATTTTCCAGATGTGGGAATAGAACCCACAGCCTAGGACGCAGAAGCAGGGTCACTATCCACTGCGCCACTCGGCCGTCAAACTAAAGAATTGATTTCGTCACAGTAGATACAACAGGACACATATCTTGATAAATACAGAATATGTAATTTTAAAAGGTAAAAAGCTTTAAAGGTGATTACGTGAACAAGAACACGTAAGCTCAGTCGATTGAATCCGATTTATTTTGTAGGAAAAATGCTGCAACTTAAAAAAGTAAACAAACAGTTGACAGTGAAAAAAAGCGTGTTGGAGTGATAGAGTCGAATCGTGTCATAATTTGTAGGTCGAATCTGCGATGTTGTGATGAATTTTTTTTTAATGCTACAGGCCAGCGCTTGACTGCAATCACGCCTGATGTAAAAGCGATGAAGTAGCCTACGGTGGTACGCTTGGCTAGAAGATGCCCATATTGTAGGTGGTAGGGAAAAGGTAGCTGGAAGGGCATTCCAAATTTTAGCAGTGCGTATCAGGAATGATGAACCAAACCGCTTAGTACGCATCCAAGAAATATCAACCACGCAACGGTGTAGATCTTTGCGATGAATATTCAAAATAAATAAAAAATTAATAAGTCTTCAATGAATTATTCAAATTTCAGAATTGATTTCGTCACAGTAGGTACAAATGCACTCTTGTCTTGTAAAATACAGAATGTGTCATGTTCACGTTTAATTTATATTTCATAATTATACCTGAACAAAAACATTTTTAGTCGATTGAATCCGATTTTATTTTATCGGAAAAATATTGCTAGTGAAAACAGTAAACAAATAATG
This sequence comes from Mycalesis mineus, assembly GCA_034621355.1. Lineage (NCBI taxonomy): Eukaryota > Metazoa > Arthropoda > Insecta > Lepidoptera > Nymphalidae > Mycalesis > Mycalesis mineus. Next base: position 16,288,259 of record CM067882.1, read on the forward strand.
GATAGCGAAATAGAGCGTGTGGGAGGGAAAGAGTCGAACCGTGTTATAATTTGAAAGTCAAGCGTGCGATGTTCTGATGAGTATTCAAAATAAATAAAAAAATTGAAGTCATCAATCAATATTCAATTATTATTCAAACTACAAAATTAATTTCGGCACAGCAGGCACAGACTGCACACTTATTTTGTTAAACACATACATCGTCATTTAAAAAGATAAAAAGTGAATAAAAACATGTAAGCTCAGTCGATTGAATCCGATTTATTTTATCGGAAAAATGCAGCAAATGAAAAAAGTAAACAAACAGTGGATACCGTAAATAAGCGTGTAGGAGAGAAAGAGTTGAACCGTGTCATAATTTGTGAGGCAAGCTTGCGATGTTGTGATGCAGTGAATCATAATACGCTTGGTAATGAATGAACTCGATTTCGTAACCATTGCATATTCAACAAGTTCGAGATCATGAATTAGACGTGAATTATGACGTAGCTTTATTACAAGAAGTAACATCGTCTATTTTTCACTTCCGACGTAAATAGATGATGTTTGTAAGTTTGACGTAACTGTCTGTCTGAGACATCGTAACTTCTAAATGAACGGTACGATATTTATACAATTGTTCGAAAACTGACAAGGTCAATATTGTCCTTAGATGATGAAGAGTAATTCAAAAATATCAGCGGTTTTTTACTTTTTATATTTAGAAATCTAAGAAGTCATATTAATGTGTAAATTTAATTTAAGATTCAATAGCCAGAGATTTAAAAGTATATGAGTGATAGGAATGTATAATATGAAAGCTTATAGAGTAAGGTATAATTTTAAAGTGGTTTAACTGAGCAATATATTAGAACTACCACTATTTACATTAAATTTGATCCGTCAGTTTATATAAGCTCTACAAACATGTCAGAATTAATAAGATCAACACAGGTCACTTAGGATAACAGCATTAAGATTTCGATTGAAATTAGCACATGTACCGTGGGTTGAGAACCTCAATATAGATCGCAGTGAATACGATAAGGTTATCGTCTCTATGACATGATTACAGTAGGTAGTATATGATGCAATTACGATGACACTATTGTTATATTGATATTGCACAAAATCATGTCCTACTTATTTCCCTTATTAATATTCAATACTAATTAACATTACCGCTTCATAACACCTGGCGTTATAAAACTCCAATTATAAATTGTTTTGATATATATTATTGGGAACTACTAAGCACTCACTGTGTAACAATTTAGTGCGTGTTTAAAGTTTTGGCATTTCTAAATACTGTTAATACAAAGACTAATTACAACTATTAATTAATAACTATTAAATTCTAAATTTAAAACCCCCCGACTATAAACATTAAACTTTGGTCATTCTTCAGCAAAAATATAAATCGGTTTATCCGTTTCATTCCGGCATTCCAGGGTTTCATATGCCACATCCCATTTCCAGCATCAGGTCCTCGTCAATAAGAAACATGAAAGAAAGAACAGTGAAGACAAATTCAAGGAGCCCAAACTGGATGGGTTTACTAAAAAAGTAGACCAGGATTACGTCTCCTACCTTCGAGCCTTATCTTCAGACCAGCTCAGTGGTTCCAGAAGACATTAGTGTTTCAAATGTCAGATCACACACATGCTTACAAGCAAACTGAGCATGAAACATTTCTATCACACCTAACAAACGACCTGATGACCTTGAAGACCTGAACCGATTTCCACCAAATATAGCTAAGAACAAAAACTGCATTAAAATCAGATCATCCGTTTGGGAGTTACGATGCCACAGACAGACACATACACATACATTTACACAGACACGTCAAACTTATAACACCCCGTCGTTTTTGCGTCGGGGTTTAAAAACTAGACGCGGGGCGTTAAAATATCATCCCTAAATTAAAAGTCGAATATGTAACTGGAAGCTGTGTGTGCAATTTCCCAGCGCAATGGCAATGCAACGCGCTACGATAGCCCCTGTATCTGAGCAATGTCATATATCAGCCAATCCAATTACGTGTGATCCTGAACGAGGTTATATTGACAAATGCTCGGCAATTTGTTTCATACTATTGAACTCGTTTATCTTATAAACCAAACCGGGTAATAAGCTTAGTTTAATTTGTAAGAAAAAATTATTTCCTTTTTAACCGACGAAAAAAAACGGAGGAGGTTCTCAATTCGACACGTATATGACCACGCATAACTTTTTACAGAGTTGTCATATTTTGATAATTTTTTTTTTTATTAGAAAGGGCACACTTTCAAGGTGGTCCCATTGTCACCGACTTCATAGATATACTTAAGTAAATTAAAGCAACTAAATGGCACAGTTATTTTTTACTTTTTAGTGCGTTTTAAGTCGGTTCTATTTTTTGTTCAAAATTTTATTAATGACTATAAAAATATTAGGCTTTATTGTCAAATCAGAAAAATCAAATTCAAATATGTCCATTTTTATTTCAATTGATGCAAATGACAACAAGAAAAGTAAATTCGTTAACATAAAATAAAACTAATTTACGTTTAAAGGATACCGAAAGCGCCTAGGCCAAAGAAAAACAACAATCATTATATTTGTAAAAATTAACAATTAAAGTATGAATTACGTTCATATTTCACATTCATCAACATACACATTTGTTGTCCAAAGTATTATTTAATAAATTACCATTTTAAAACTAACACAAGCTGGTATTAAATAAGTAGGGCAAACCATTAACGAGAAAGTGTTTTCCTTGTTTTTCCTTATACGCAAGCAACGAAAATTGTTTAGTGGAGCATCCAATATAAACTAATTTGTAATTCCAAGAGGGAGCGATGCTGATGCTGTATCAGAGTCTTTATTTTTAATTGGTTTGCATAAAGCTTTGTAATAATCGCTGTCACTGAATATTCATGGCGCGATGTTGGTGCCTGGAGCTCGTCAATATGGCGGCTTTTGTGTATGCATAGCTGCAGCAGGCAGCGTCAGTGCAATGAAATAGATAAAACAAGTGCACCTGACAGCGCAGGATGAAAAGGACATTGCAATGGAATTACATTTTGAGAAAAATGTTAATGGCGTAAGGCAATGTGATTTTGAAGATGTAAAACGAAGTTTTCAGTGATTATTAACATTTTATGGTGCATGAAAAAGAAATCGGTTTTTTTACTCTGTCATCCGATTTTCTATGTTTAGGCAGATAGATAATTGATTTAGGAGATATCAGAAAAAAAAATTGAAAGATATTTTATTTCGTGTATAAAATCATAAATATCTACTTCATACGCTCTTTATTTTTCAGATTTTTAATAAATAAAAATCTAAGAGTAAAAAACTGTTACAAACTTGAAAATTATTTTCCAACCTGACTTAAAAATTGTAGAGTTTTATTGAGGATTGTTTTATAAACCTCTATTACTATTTCATAGTACTATTTCATATTATAATCAGATATAACAAAATAAGTACGTACTGAACAAGTTTCACAATGCCTTAAATAACTACTCAAATGTCAACCAGGTCGTCTTCTATTTATAAATTTTTGTCAGGATCAAAAATCGCGTCATAACATAAATGAAATTATTTTGACTCTTCCGCATTAGTTACACGAGAACCAACGCAATACTGGAACGGTGTGATTCATAGTACTTTGATGTAATTTTAAATGTGAGTTACATTCTGAACCGATATTTTGGAGACGCAAAGTGTGTCAACGTTTCGTATGATTCATTGAACGTTCAAATCATAGCGCAAAAGACGTACCGCCGAATTGTTAATACTGGTTAATTGCGTTCAGTGACTTCCACTTCCTTAAGTAGGTGCTTGTGGCAATTAATAGCGGTAACTACAGAGTCGTTAAGCTTTCATAATGAGGTTTGTACAGACGCTTTTATTACTCGTAAGTAGTCGTAAACTTTATCATGGGTAATATTATAATTTTATCACTATAAATCTTTGAATCGTATAGTTATTTATAACAAGTCCTTTAGCCAATTTGCTCTATCACGGCGGTGACCTAATGAACTTTAGAAATAAAATAACACTATTTTGTTTCTAATTAGTTAACTTTCATCGCTCGCTCTAATTGATCGATGCATACAATACCTGTACTTTTTTAAATAAAATTGTAATGATCGATGCATTTCAATTTAAATATTTTAAATTACAATAACGTAATGAAATTATTAATGATACAACGTTCAACATTAACAAATACTAAGAATTACAAGTGGGCATGTTTTCTAAAACCGTCGTACAACCTTATAAAGCCCACAGCAAAATAAATGACGACAACGAAAATACGTATTCAAATGAAACATAATAATCGACTAACGTAACGAATTCCTTTACGGATGATCAATGGTCGAAGGCAAATTTAATTCCACCATACAACCTTCGTAATGCCACCCACTCGCCGCCTACGGAGTTACGCAAGGTGGAGACATTTACGAGTATTAAGGGAAAGTATCAGAATTAATTATATTCTACCATCTGTAACCTGATTGCGATACCGTGTAATTAAATTGAGCGGAATTGTTGCCTGATAAATGTTAGACGCATATTCATGACAGTTTTAGCTAAAAACCCAAAATGGGTAAAGATTTGTTTTGTTTATTGTGTAACTTGAACATAAGCTATAAAATGTTATATAGTTTTATAATTACAAATATATTTATAGCACTTAAATAGTAATTACTCGTGAATAGGGTATTTATCGATTGGGATTCATAATACACATTTTACTATCATATATGCAGCAACATTTTTATAAATTCTTACGTCTTAATAAATTTATTTTTCATTTTAGTTTAAAAACATTTCACGAAGGCGACTCAAATTTATTAAAATATTCCTTAAATAAGCGTCAAGTTTTGCAGCCAAGATCAATTAACCAGTTGGCTTATCAATTTATATTATACGGTCCACTTTATAGTTTATAACCAATGAAAAATACTTCAATAATCATTTGTTAAAATAATACATAAATTTTACAAACCTCTTTGAGCGAACTCTAGTGTATCTCCAGGTGTTACTGCTGTAGTGTCCAGAACTCGATGGACACAACAACAGTTGAAGGCTATTTGGTCTCGGTTGTCTTTGTTTCTTTGATCTCAATTTGACGACTTCTTCCTTTTCTTTTTTGATTTCTTTCACAGGTGGCTTTTTCGAATCGACACTCCACCGGTGCTTCTCGTCCACATTATGTTTTCTTAATTCCACTTCGTCATCCAAATCCAAATGATCTAGTCTATCGTTTATGAAACTTCTAGACCGTAACAGATCTGGTGTTTCATCTATTCTATCATGTTTCCGTATCTCGATTGGTGATGTCGGCGGTCGTCTCGGTTCAAAAACGACTTTTGAGTACTCGTTGCTGCGGCGCCATAAACGAGGCGACAACGGCCAAAAGCGCCCAGCGGGCTGTGGTGACTCCATAACCATTTTTTGAACACTTGCGACAACTTTCTTATTTTTTGTCGACTTCACTTTGCGCACTTAAATTACAGCTTCCAATTAACACTGACTTTATCGATGTTTAATACTGTTAAAAATCTTAGTGTTACCAGTAGTTAAAATAAAATCTCAAACTTAAGAGTGATTGAACTTTAACACACGAGCGACTAATTTGACTACTTCAGTTATCATTAAACATTTAAAAATAAAAAATATAAAGGTATAAATGATAAACGTGCGCAACATCCGATAGCGATTGGTTGACTGCATAAAGAAACAAGTAACAACATGTGCATAACAATCCCCTCCGGCGATCAATCATGCGTTACGCCTACGAATTCTAGATAAAGCAATGATACGCGACAGGGTGATAGCACGCGCGTAAAGCAGCGGGTACGCCTTCCACTGAATGGAAATAATGGGCTATCTGATACACAGAGCTACCGGAATTGCTGTATGACGGCAGATATTGTATTAACTTTTATCCTATGCATATCACGGGCACAGTCCGTAGAATTTCCACTTTATTGAATAAAATATTGGAATCTATTGAACGAATTATATTATTTCCATAAGGAAATAAAAGAGCAGATTCCTTAAGTCGTGATTTTCTTTCTAATATATTATTATAGGAAAAATTACAAACTGTTTCAAAATTAGTATTAGAAATTTGAGACCAAGACGATTTAATAAAAGCAACATTAGTTCAAAGGCGAAGCTGCTAACATTAGCTAGTTTATTAAATAATTTATTCCTCTAGGCACATATTAACATACAGGCCGGGTATACTGCGTCCTGTCATACGCTGCTTCCTGAGCGGTCGTTTAGTATGCGACGTTATTCGTACACATCCTACCGTGAAGCATTACGTATCGTATCCATTTTATGGTTATCCGTTTTTGATGCAGATGTCTCAGCAGATTGTGGGAAAGTAGAAAAACCTATCAAAAATAAATATCCAAGGGAATATAACATTAAAACAGTTATTTTTTTTTATACTGTATAAGCTAGCGCTTGGCTACGATCACGCCTGATGGTAATCGAAGATGCAGCATACGGTGGAACGCGCTTGCCTAGAAGGTGCCTATTCACACTTGAAGTTACCCACATTGTAGGCGGTAGGGAAAACGTGAGCTGGAAGGGCATTCCATATTTTCGCAGTTCGAATCGGGAATGGTTTGTCAAAAAGTTGTCTCAAACATACTCACCAGCCAAAAAAACACATCTGGATAGAGCAATCGAATTCACACATTTTGATTTTTTAATATAATTGTCAACAAGAAGCAATTGATAACTCAATCACATATTAGCCGCAAACAATAATCCGATGATAAATGACCAACAAAAAAGGCTACCTAATGTGTCGAAGGAAGCGACTGAATCACAGGAAGTTTATACCTATTGTTTAGACATTATCATTTCGATGAGCTCCCTGAGTCAGGCGACGCATTTCTCGAAATCGATGGAGACATTATATGGAGACCTACGCAAGCATCAACATAATAGATAAATAACTGATTACAAAACATTTAAAGCCCACGACGATTGCAGCTATTTTAAATACAAATGTATGTATAACACAAGACCTACTTAAATAATAACCATATCTATCCCGTAGGTATCTTGCCACTAATTAAGACCACCAGTATTTCTAGTAAAGATAATATTTTATCAGACTGTTTTACAAATCCAATATTCTGACAAATTAGCGTAAGTAGATATGTTTAGAAATAAAAATTGGAATATTTAAAATCGAGAAAAACAGTTATTAAGTTACATCATTATAGCTACCTTATGTTACACAGAGGGAAAATTTCAAGTAAATCTTATAACCTGATCCTAAGAACGACATATTTTACTTCCAGAAATGGTACGTGATGTGTAAGATTAATGTTATCAATTGATAAGTTTTATGAATCAGTATTTTACGAACTGCAATTCTTATAACTTAATTTCCCGAGACAGTATGGAGACCTACGGTAGATAACATCAATTGAAATATAAAACGTCATTTGATAATAGTTCACACTCAGGTTTTATATATCTTTGGCAAATATTTTACTCAGTAAAATAAATACTTTCAATATTTGGTAAAATCCAGATTATTATCATCATATTGAGTGTAGAGTTAAGGATTATAAATGTGGTATAAAGTTTAAATCATCCGGATTCACTGTGAAACCAGTTTATTACGACTGAAGTGAAAATAGCAAAGTTTCCCCGACAACGTAGGTATCTACATTCATTAGACTTTGCCGGCAGCCATTATTTGTTATTACCGCACAAATTAAATTAACGTGATCATTTTATAACTTTATATTTAAACTTCTAAATTAAATATATTATGTTTTCAAAGTTCGTAATAAGTTTAACGAGAAATGATATACTTAGTTTAATATTTGATTACAAATAATACTACTAAATTAAGTCCACAAAAATCGTAACAACATTTATACGACTATTCTTAAACATAAGACATTGACCAATGTTAATTGATGAGTTTCACCTCAACAAAGATTTGAACCACATATTAATATGATAATAAATTATATTTATTATAAATGTTATAACGAAAATATCATAATTGTATGATTCAATATGGTGTCTTGTTTCTAATGCTGTTATAGATGGTCAGTCGGTAAACCTTATAAACTGGAAGTTATGTGGTTCAATTACAACAAACGTGAGTCGAACATAGCAGCGCGTCACGTTGATCGGATGACGACTTCATTACATTTTGTAAGGCTTCGTTATTTCGGCAGGCATTCTCAGTAATTAATCAATGATATTTTTGTCTTGATATAAGAATGGGGGAGGTACGCAAAAACAATAGCCGGAACAGACGTTGAAGACAACCAAACTGAATACGTTGGTATACCACATTCAAAAAAAGTGCAAGCTACTTTAGTAGCTATGACCACAAAATACCGAACAGTTTTGTTTGAAGATATTTTGCTGATGATGACAATCAAACTGAATACGTCGGTAGACCACATGTAAATAAAGTGTAAGCTAAATTAGACCCTTTGACCACATAATACCGAACAGTTTTGCTTGAAGGCATTTTGCTGATGATATACTGCGAGCGTGGGACTCGGGTGGCGCTTAAAATGGCACACCTAATATCGTATGCAATGTGCTCGAGTGACAGTTGCCTGGAAATTGGAAGACGATACACTTACGGAGCTCATATAGGGCGAGGCGGCATGGATTGAATTATAATTTTATTGACAGAAGTATGTGACATAAATAAAATCTTTTCAGTACTTCATTAATACAGAACATATTGAAATAGTGTAAAACAAAAAGTCATATAGGTATATTTTATTCTCGTGAGGGCACACTGCGATACATAATATTAGATTTACAATAGATTGAGGATAAAAGACACGTAAATATAATATAAATTTCGTTCGATGATCAAAATGAAACAAGAAGTTAAGATTCTGTTCAACATAATGGATTTCTGTTGTGTCCTTGAACGCTAAACGATCATTAATGATAAATAGTTTTGTATTTAAAGCCTTCAGTCCAAAAAACGATATTTCACATCCAAAATTCGTAACGGCCAACGTATTTAATGGATTATCCGGTACAAATGTTGTATTGGCTGACGAATGGTGCAAAGCTGACTGATTGTACACGTCAATCATTTTGGAACAGGATTTAGCTTTTTATTGCTGAAACGTGTGCGTGAGTGTTTGTGATAAAAGGATATGGAAGCCTTCTCACATAAGCCAAGTTATAAACATATTTAAACAGAAAACACAAAATAACAATGATTCCCAAAACATCTCATTATTAACATTAATTATCAGATCACTAAAAATCAGTTTAGGCTAAACATCCACAAAGAAAGCCGCGCGGAGCGCTAATTTCAACGTCTAATTAAAATTATAAATAATTGGAGATAGAGTTCCGGGAGTTAGGACTTTTTTATTGGAAATTTCCTCCTCTTTAACGTGCTTTTTTCAAAATTGCTAAATGTTAATATTTTTTAAGTTATTAACAAAAACAAAATATCATTTTTTTTTCATCTTATTTTGTTAATAACAATTGCAATTTTTAACCTGCACCAAAATCCTTCAAAAACTTTTTTTTAGAGGTGATTCCGAATCGAATGAGCCGCTCATATTTTTAGGACCTTTATCTCTAATTTTTCACGTTTTTGAACTTGCTGACCAGATAATAGAATAGGTACTAAATGGATTATTACAATATAACACAAAAAACCATCTATTTAGTACAATAAAAAAATAACTAGTCAAGAACTAAGGAAGGCAGTCATAATAGAAACAGAAAAGTTAAACAAGAAAACACATTGCATCTAATCTAATCACAAAACTTTGTTATTTTGTTGTTAGGGAACTAGTGGTGTTTTTGCAGTACTTGGTGCTGCAAAGTTCGTATTCGATTTTGTAAAGTAAACTGAGATCAAAACCAAATAAGTTTTGTTCAGGACGTGTCTGTCTAGGAATTGTTATACAGGTTTAGGGTTGACGTTCATCCGGATTTTTCGGATTTCGTTTATAGGGAAACTTGACTGTACCCAAACATTTATTAACAAAGTTACGTAAAATAAAACTGTGTTTAAATGTTGTTTATCGGTTTTTCGGATATCCGTTTTTTAGATTGATCGATATATCGACAATGATCGTCTTTTAATCACGTATTATGGTGCTCTGCTTTTTTACTTTCATTGCTTTCTTGCTCATACGAGTCAATACTAAGGTAAAATTAAGAATAAAGTATCGCTATATTTTCTAATAACAATTTATATTTATTAATAATTATTCTAATGAGGCTTACATTACCAGCAGTTCCGCAAACTGTAAGTAAAATCTATAATGATGTAGCAAAAAAGTATAAATTAATAAAAATCTGATAGTGGATTCAATAAACTTGTATGTCAGATTTTTACGCCCATAAACTCATATTTTTCATGTCCCTTATACATTATTAAAACATTCTGAACATATAAAATTAAAGAACATTTTTTTTAGTTTTTACATCACCTTACAGCGGCTGTTTGAAAATTCCACGCAATTAATTAGGTACTCTTGTCGTATTTGCAAAAAGTGTTTAAAATTATAAAACCGATGAAGAAAACCCTTAATAATTATATTATTAAAATCACAGTGGTTTTGTAGAGCAGCAAGAATTTAAATGAAGTCAACTTGCGTATAAGTCGGGAAAAAACGGGTCGGTTAATTAAAAAGTTTTGTGAGACTTTATTCTTGGAAACTTTTCTTTTTTCTTTCGGATTTTCAGTTAATTAGATCAGAATTAGTGTTGCAGGCCACATTCATTAAGCATTACTTATTTTGAAGCATTATTTCCAAACATGTGTATCATTTTGCACTGAACATTCAAGTATTTAGGATGCCTTGACTAATATGAGATACGTCTAGAACACCATCATCGTCGTCATCATTACTATTATCAACCATTATAGGTGCATCTACTATTGAACCATAGGTGTCTTTTAAGCAGCGCCAACCCCGTTTCACTGGTTTGCTGCATCCAATCGATGCCAGCTTTATCAAACTTCGTCGAATCGAACATCGACATATGAACTACGTAATTTGAAATTATCCAAACATAGGATAAAACAATTTCAAAATATTTTATTAAATATATGAATCTGTGTAAAGCGTTTCAAATGAAATGCTTTAAAATATCCGAATGTTTGGTCAGAACAAACATGAAAGATCAACTGGACACTTTCACAAAATATTTTCATGACGAAGGAAAAAAGTTAAAGTTGAAAAAATTAGTCATAGTTTCTCGCGATCGCGTCTAACATTCTGGAAAAAGTTATGAGTCACATGGTTTAAAATTTAAAAATCCAGAACGGAGCCATAAGCCAATTAAAAATGACCAAAATCCCTTTACCAAGTTTGGTTTTTTGTAAGGATTGGTTCATCTGTACGTACCTACTGACGTCTAATTGAATGTCTTTTATGTACATAAAGAGCACAAGTAACAATAATATCCTATATATTTTGATACTAGCCATCTTCACAAAAGTAACTTAACGTGGAAACATACTTGTAGATGTACAATCTATAAACTCTCAACAATTTAATGGTTTGAAGCACACCGATGTAACCTATTGAAAATTTCATGGAAGGAAATTGTAGTTTTTCCGGGCCTGGTCCCGGGATGCGAAACTCGGGCCTCGGAACTTTATGATTTATATTTAAACAAAATAAAACAACAAGGAGTCCAAACAACGAGTAGTTGTTACGTTTGATTGGGTAAATACTCAATTCAGCGCATGTTTAGGTAAATACGTGCGTGGTAGATGACACTATTTTAGCGGAAAGCATTAATCATTTGGGACACCCAACCTTACGACTCACTGTCACTTACGTATTTAAATTTCTCTGAACTTAGGTAATAACCTTTTCGTATCCATTCTACGCAATTTAACTTGATACACATTTGCTCGACAGGTGCACCTCTGCGGTGGAAGTAAAAATTACATAACTTTTAGTAGAATAGTAACGACAAATTGCTCAAATTATTATTTATAGTTACAATTGACGGACCAACCAGATGGACTACCAAGAAGAAAATATAAAGACAGTAACATTTCCTAGAGTATACAAAAACATAGTGGTTTTAAGCCTACAATCGGATCGGATGATGACACAGTAATTCACGGCAGACAAAAGTATGGCGGTTGAGGTGCCCAAGACAAGCTCTGGCAGAAAAAGCTCTACCTACTACGACTACTGCTGTCATTCTATTTCCAGTCATTATTTGATTTATTTAATTTCATGTCGTGCGTGCCACATTATGCAATGAAGTTTAAGTTTCAGTTCTATTGTCTAATAGATACCTTGCACTACTCTGTGAAAGGAGAGCTTTACTCTAAAGTAACTGCAACCGCAAGAGATCATTAAAACACCCGTAGTGTACCTATATTACACTCGTACATCGTTATTAGGCCGATTGGAATCCCGCCAAAGGATCCGATGAGTCAGGGATACCGGGAACTTACATCGGTACTGGCGACATTGATATTTTAGCTTCCGCGGTTTCCAGCCTTTTGTTTCAGTAAATCATCATTGTGTACGCTGTGTGTACTGTTTATTTACTAACGTTTATAAATACTAATTTGTGTATTGCAATTTATTTTTTCATTTTATTTTAACTTGTTGAATAGTTGAACGAATTTAATTAACTCTAAGAATAATACCGAGAAAAATTCAGTTATATTTAAATTTGCAGTTTTTGACAACGTCTTATAATTCGATAGAGTCGGCTGCACGCACGAAAAAACATGACGTCATGCGTCGTTACCTCGCTTTGAGGCGTTCCATGTAAGGCTTGAAGTGCAAGCGAGAGCGCGGAACGAGCGACAAAGAAGTACAATCGGCCTTTGCGTTCGGCAGCGTTCGACATCCGTCTATTAAATATAATTATTAAATATATTAATTTTAAATTAAAAATTAATATATTTATTATAAATTTAAAATATAAAATCAAAATCAATTATTTTATTAATTTAAATTAATATTTATAAAAATATACTTAAATTAAAAATTTTAAAAACCAATTAAATGCTACCATTCCATCAGTATTTTCTTAAGACATTGTCACGTTCAACTATCGTCAGTAAACCGACTTTACAGACAACCAATTTTTTATTTCTTAACATAGACTTCAACACGTGTGTACAGTAAAAAATATTTTTCACTACAAAAATGGTAGTTAAAATACATTTTGACGTGATTGAAAACAAATATTGCTTAACATGTAAACAATTAGTAACACATTATTACTAAAAAGTACTTTGCTTAAGTTTCATCAGTTTATCCTCAACTTAAAAAGCGGTATAGTACCGCTTTTTAAGTCAGCAATTTGCATGAACCATATTAGGTTGAATCGAAATAATAAATACTTATCTACAGCGATCTATTAATTAGTTATACATACATTCGAAGTAACGTCACCAGCCAGGACGGATTGTTGACCCTTATGATGTAGGGTCAGAGGCGTGTCACATATGTGGATCGGCTTCGTTGTAATATAGGGTATGACTAAGGTCTAACCTTTGAATGATATTCACTTTACCGGACACGTCAGCCGCACATAGAATTCCGTCGTACATAAAATATCGTTTATCTTTATTTAATTTTACTCTGTGAAATGGGCTTTACATAGAAAGTTTTGACGACCTCCGTGGCGCAGTGGTATGCGCGGTGGATTTATAAGACGGAGGTCCTGGGTTCGATTCCCGGCGGGGAAGATGGAGATTTTTCTAAATTTGTCTTGGTCTGGCTGGTGGGAGGCTTTCGCCGTGGCTAGTTACCACCCTACCGACAAAGACGTGCCGCCAAGCGATTTAGCGTCCCGGCACGATGTCGTGTAGAAACCGAAAGGGGTGTGGATTTCATCCTACTCCTAACAAATTAGCCCGCTTCCATCTTAGATTGCATCATCACTTAACATCAGGTGTGATAGCAGTCAAGGGCTAACTTGTAGTCGATAAAAAAAAAAAAGTTTTCTATGGCAGGACAATGTCTATCGGACCAGCCAGTAAGTTCTTTTTACGTTTATATGTAATAAATCTAAAATTAGTATTTTTCCCGTAGACATTTTAACAATGCTTTTGAAAAGTAACCACGAAGTGTCTAACAATCCAAAAGAAAACTTGATTGAGGCCTCTGAAATCTGCCTCACTAAGGCACTACGGCCCAAATTTCATACTTGATAACTGTACTTAATATGATAAGTAGTCTTTATTGTTTGATACTCATCACATGCTTGATTACACATTTGTTTTAGGTGAGCTTAATTTCATAAAACATGACATAAAAGAAACAAGGGAAACAATAAAAAATATTTAAAGCTAATTTAGCTAATGGACGAGTCATTCCACGTAATGGGAGCAACTATATTAACGATGCCAAATAGCACAAATTAGATACAATAACACTATACTTTAAAATGGAAAAGGCAATTAGATCTATGAACTTTACCCCTTTTTACAATTTTAGTATTCACGTACAAATCAAGTAACTGAATTTTCCTCCTCTTTTCCTCTTAAGTTTTTTTTCTCTTAAGGGAGAAAGGGGGAAAAGAATGTGGGCGTTATTTAACGTGTAATTATAAATAATCTATATCTATTTAAAATTTGGGAAAAAACGGTTTAGTAGTTGTGGCAAAAAAGAGTTCATCATCAATATTAGTGATTCAAAAATAAATAAATGAAAAAAATATCACTTTTATTTTACACTTAAAGTACTAAGAGCTGACTACGAGCATTTTTCTGTGCGACCTAATTGTGTTTACAATTTTTAGTTTGCAACAAAGTGTACACTTGGATAGCAAAAAAAACGATGAAGTCGAGGACGTAAACTAGTTGCATCCAGAGCCCTATACCATCTGGTTTATCCATCATGGTTTATTAGTTTTTGTTGTCCGTCAAAGTAATTAAGATAGCTCACGGTGATAAAAACCTATATAATTGTCGGCATACCGCGTCCCTCGTAGAAAGTTATTCCAAACTGGTCGGACTCGATGCAAGGCCGTAAAGGGAAGGTCACAACTCGTCCAAGTTGCGTCCATGGTCGAGTTCAAGTTTGTGTCTAGTTAGACGATTGAAAAACTGGGAGTAACTACTCATAGTTTTACTTCGAGGAGTAAGATCAATGTAAACAAGGCAATTAAAACGGCGTGTTGCACTACAAGTAAACTTTAAGAAGTAGAGCTTTTTGTGCCGGTGCTCGTCCATGTACTGCCACCATACTTATTTCTGCCACCAACAGTATTGCTATGTTCAACACCAGTTCTGGTCTAAAGGGTATGATGCCGGTGTAATTACATTCACATAAGGCTACACACCTACGCCTCAGACAGATGGACACAAGGCGTCATTTTGTGAAATGTTTTGTGTTCCAAATTGTTTCATTTCATTTCATTTCATACTCCAACAACTATGGTATAAGAGAAAATAGTGAATTGTGGATAAAACTTACGCCTATGTAAATATAGCGAATGGCCGAGCCACGTATTTTGACTAAAATGTAGGTTATGAAGTTTGGCCTTGTAGAGTTAGGGGAAAATATTTTTGGTGAGTTATTCTTCTTCTGGTATCGTTTGCCATTTAAGATCAATTGGATCGTCTGCTTGTATAATTGCCTTAAAGTGAGTAACTTTGGTGGACGCTGGGAGTAAATTTCAACGCCGCTGGACGTGGAATGGACGATTGTGTAGCCTTTCGTTTAAAGCTTCCCATGCACCGTCATCCTCCGTAACTACAATCCAAATTGCCTCTATTATAGCCGGCGACTTTTTGAGCCATTTTTTTTAAACAACTTCAAAAAGGTAAGCGTCCCTCTTTGTTTCATGTGTTATATACATGTACGAGTATGTGGGTAGATGTATGATTTTTAGAAGAATAGAAACAAAACTACTGACGACGATTCTGTTCTAACGTTTTCGAAATTTATGTCTAAAACATTAAAGTCGTTTTTAATCCATTTTAACGTATCAGATATTATCCGAGCTCGTACGTCCAAGCGCTTACTCTATGCGGTCCTAGATTTTAGTCCTGGTTCGAGTCGTGAAACATTGAGTATTTCTTTCATTCAAATATTTTAGTGGCAGGCTGAAGTCGGGCAGTATGTGGTTTTGTGGATTAAGTTCATTTGTACAACTATCGGTATTAACATCTGATACAGACTCAAACATATTACTTACTGACAAGCTCCAAAACCGCTCTTTATACTATTAATAAGCATAATCTATCCCCAGAATAATCAAAAAATTAATTAATACTAAAAGGTGTTCAAAAAACCTATTGATGTGCGGGACCATATTAACCCTCGCAACATCAAAAGAAAACTAAAGAGTCACATAAGATGTGACTTAAAAAGTTTCTATTAATTATTATTTAGTTAATTTAATTATTTTAGCTTTTTCTACTGACAACTGTCCTTGTAGAATGCCTAGATACTACTATTTGTTAGCATATTTCTCAAACCTAAGTGGTTTCTAATGCTAATACATATAAGAAGATGATTGATGTATACTTTAAATAATGAATAAATAAATAAATAAAGAAGGCAATTCAACTATAAATACAACACGTTTACTTGGAAACGAAATAATTGGATACTTTCACTTTTAATATAAACTAAGATTTTAAAAATAAAATATTTTTTAACATACATTTTCATAACATAGTGAAAGGTCCGTAATGGCGCCGACACTCTGTTGCAGAGGACAACCGCTTATAATAAATGCAAATTTATGCAAATAGCAAATACGATATCAACTGTTATGTTGCAAAACGATCTATTTTTTTAAAAACTTCAAAAAGAGGTTTAAGTTCAATGGTTATTTTTATGTACGTACATCGAACTCCCAACTGTATCATTGATTTAGTGGTTAGTTTAAATGGCATCCAACCACAAAGTTTGAGTACCTACTGATTAGCTAAGCTGATTTCTTATTTGAAATAATCAGAAATTTTTTAGCCCAGAGTTAAAAAGTTGGTGTAGGTTAGTAATTTTTTTTTCACTGAGGACTTTGAGCGACTGTAAAAGGTCCGCCAAGGTCAAGGCACAGACAGGGCTAGAAGAAAGAGACCTTCGTCTTTAAAAATGTATCCAATGAGATGGTGAATCGATGGTAATCCGCCAACTGGGCTCAACTGTAAAGTGTTCACTTGGTTGTTTTATTCTTTAGGTTGTATAGAATGGTAAGTAGATACTGCACGCATATTTTTGTTTTAAATTATACTTTACTTTAGGCCAAAAAAGCTATTTGCGTACAAGATCTGCATACATTACCGGCCGACCTTGCCTTTCCGTATACTTATTGTAACTAACTCGTTCAACCTTGAATATACCGACAAAGATCATCTTTAGGATTATTTTGGTCAACAAGTAACAGATAATATGATTTACATAACAATTCGTAAGTAAGCGACAATCTTTGTTATTGTTATGCCTTAGTGGAGAATTGAACTGTAATGTATGTAATCTTATACTTATTTATTTCAATCTTTATATCATTGTTATGTTAATGGAAGGCAAAGGTTTGAAATTTAAATAAATTGTTATATATTATACTAGCTGCGTCCCGCGGTTTTCCCTGGTAGGAGTGTGAGGAAATAGTCAACATGTTACATTGGTATTGATTTTTGTGCTCTAATTGTGGTATATATAAAATATGACTCTCATTTATTTATTTACAATTATATTTAAAAATTTTTATAATGCTTATAAAATTATATTAAAAAAACACTATTAAAAATATATGAAAAGATCCATTCCGCCTGCTGCGGGGCCCGGGGGTCCAAGCAATAATTGTGGTAGGTATATATTATTATCATCAGCTGGGTATAGAGGCTCTGATGCGATTACCATTTGCTACCTGGATAAGGATTTCTGGAAAATAGATAGACCGAAGTTAACTACCTTGTGTTCCCAGAACGCTCTCATCGGTGAGTAAGTGTTCCTACTTTCAAGAGGAGGGCAAGCCGTAAATAACGGACTAGTGTGTTTACGTAACTGTGGTTCAGTCATCAGATCACGATTAGGAATAACATGGAGGCATGGTGGGTAAGAGAGTAACAAAACCTCTGCGCCTCTTCATGGCAATAACGTGACTAGTAGGACTTTTTCAAGAAAAAAAACAGTGATCAGTAATTATGTATTTTGCAAGCACTATTGGAGAAACCCTATTTTTTCACAAAAAGGAAAGGAAAATAGGGAGGTAAGGAAACTACTGTTTAACTGGACAACCTTGGGCAAAACACGCGGAAATAGTGAGAAAAAAGGGGGAACAAGAAGTTAATGATCATTGATCGTAGTATCATTAACTGTAGTGAAATTTGTGAGACGGATCAGCTCCGCCCACACGCAGATATGGTTAATCACCTCACTTCCATATCATTATGTTTGATGGCAAAGTTAATCACGATCAGCGAAAAGTCTATAAATTTTTTATACATCTTATTTTCGAAGATATTGTAATGAATTATTTATGATAATCCTAATTATTACTGATATATTATAAAATATATGAAACTTTGTTAATAGAATGATTTGAGTAATGAAGCATCAACAAAATGCGCGTAAAGCAATTGCTCGAAATTTCATCTCGTATCAGTTGTTGGAATAAGCCACAAACACTCATGCAATAATAAGAAATAAAAATAATATGAATACTATTATTAACTGAGAAACAATCGTAAATAGAGTATTTAAAATATTAAAGAACAGTCAGAAATAATGACAATAATACCTACCATTGCCGTCCTGATAACCGACTGTCGGTTTAATCAGTAGGGAAAAGAGGATGTTGTTTGTGAGGGTTACAAAACGTTTGATATTTTATTTTAGAGAATAAATAGTAAGTCATATCATCATCTCCAATATTTACTTAATTGATTACAATTTTTCCTATCACTATGGGTTGAGAACATGTGAACGAAGTCGCAGGCGTCCGCTAGTTAAAAAATAAGTAATTTACACGGCTATCAAGTCGTAAAGAAGTGCCGTCACTTTTATCAAAACACCAATTATCGTAATCGCCTCGAGTGTCAGTCGGAGTGTTATAAATAAATTTGTAAAAATTAACATAAAAAAATATATCTTACAACAGGAAATACTGCCATTTTATTTACTACTTAATTAAATATACTCGTAAATTGTAGCACGATGTTGTTTTTTAAATAAATATACATCGTCAAATTGATTTATATTATTTATAGTTTAGGATATTGTAGTGTTTAAGCTTTTACTTTTTTATTTATTTAATTGTAAATATTTAATTTAATGTACATGTTTAACTGTAAATAAATAAGGTCATACTAGGAAAAAAAAAAAAAATCAAATTGATAGTAAGTAGCTGTAATCAAACAAAGTAACTTTAACAGAAAATATTTCGATAAATATACTTCCAAAGATTTTCCAGTAATTCGTCCGTTAGTTCTCCCAGCAACTTAAATTATGTTGGTCAGGCATAGTTTCGGCATAGTTTCCGAATGTAAAATATACTCACCTATTCGATTACAGCACCAGAGTATTAAAAAACAAATATATTTCCTGTATTGGATACATTGGTACCCACTTTACTCTTGAATAAATTACATCAAATGCAAACATAAGGAAATGTACATTTGTCGATTCATATTTGACATAACATTTCAATTTGTAAGTAAGACCAGCATATTTATGAACATGATTTCAATATTAGCTTTATGACCCTACTTCTAGGCATTGACTGCTTCATTGCTTTAATGCCAACCTTGCTGGTCACCTGTCATTTACGGAAGACACTAAAGCGTTGCTAGCCTGTTAGTAGGATACAATGGTCAAGCATATTTCTGTCTCCAAGTTTTATGTTTTGGTCAGAAAGGTTGCCAGTAAAATTACAAGGATGTGAATCTTGACAACCATGTCTCGGACGGAAGCAAGTACGTAAGGAACGCCTTGACCTACGAGGTGTTCCTTGGTTATAGGCGATTGACTAGGCTTTTTATTGGCTAATAGCTTACTAATATTCCTGCCTCTGCTTACTCTATCAACTGTTACCGTAATAATTTTTCCCGAAAAACTGAATCGCCTTAAAATCATAAGTAAAAACTTTTCACGTCGGAAAGACATGAATATATTTTGTATCAGTAATTCTTAGACCAAAACACGATCAAACAAATAAAAACCCTCAATATGGGTCGGATGAAGATCTACAATTTCATACTGGTAGCAAACATAACCCACTTATTGCTAAAGTCGGTTAAAGTACGTCATGAGCCGTTTACCTACATAGCGAACTTCGCGTTTCCAATTTTATACTTCCACTTTCGAGCTTCTCAAAGCATGTTTCCTAATAAGACAGAAACGACAGCCGACATCACTCTAGAAACTCGACACTCAACTAAATATACACAGGGGGAGCCGCTGAAGTCTGAACTGGACCCATGAATCAGCGTCGCATCTATTTGTATGGACGTTTGTTTAACAACGCTAGCTGTCATGCGTGCACGCACACTCGTAAACCTACACTTCACTGCTAAAACAAATTCCTCCACCGTGTCTGTCTGCCTATTCACGATAAATTAAAAAATTATTGAACGCAGTCTGTGATAGTTGATATATTTTTGTGGTATGTTTGGGTACAAAATTCGTTAAGGTAAAGTTTTTGTAAAATTTCTGAAATATTTGGAATCCTCGGGAAAATTTAAGCCGCTTGAGAACTTTCATCTAAAACATTTTGTACCTTGAGATAACAAATGTATGACACAACAATGTATGGCAGGATTGTTCCTCTTTAGGACTACTATAAATCCTGTGATAGCATATATCTTTCTTTTAAGGATTACTTATGTAATAATTTGAATTTGTTGGGTATTGTTGGAAGGTATATCGAGACTATCATGGGCAGACCTTCGTCAGTTTACAAAAGCTAAAAGTTCGTCAGCTCAAGCTCGTACTATTATTATGGAAGCACGAAAGCAACTATAGAATTTGGATCATAATGGTTTTATGACGTAAAAGCCTGCTACCTCAAACGCTAAATCGTTTAAGGTGTAACTTTTAAAACTAGTACCTTCAGCATAATACTATAAATTGTTAACTAGGCTTTCTTTCCTTTAAGTGAAAATTTAAAACATGTATTAAAATAATAAGCTCTTTAAAAATAGAAATAAAAACGAAAAAATATTTATGAATTAATATATCATAAACAAACAATAAAGCAACGAACAAAACAAACAGGCTTTTAATTAGACGTCTCACGAGTTGAGTTTACGTTCTCTCTTGGGTCAACATTCCCATTATGTATAACATCTGAGCTAATTAGCGGTAATAAACGCTCTAGCGCCGCAAATATGGCTGAAGATGAGAATGGGGTGAACTAAGTCGATCAAGGA
This sequence comes from Mycalesis mineus, assembly GCA_034621355.1. Classification (NCBI taxonomy): domain Eukaryota; kingdom Metazoa; phylum Arthropoda; class Insecta; order Lepidoptera; family Nymphalidae; genus Mycalesis; species Mycalesis mineus. Next base: position 16,309,602 of record CM067882.1, read on the forward strand.
GGACTTGGTAGCACTAGCGAACAAGAAATAGGAACTACATATTTGGATAACTATAATGTAGACTATTTTTCTCTAATTAAAATATAAGGCTTTGACTGGTGGGAGGCTTTCGCCGTGGCTAGTTACCACCCTACCGACAAAGACGTATCGCCAAGCGATTTAGCGTTCCGGTACGATGTCGTGTAGAAACCGAAAGGGGTGTGGATTTTCGTCTCACTCCTAACAAGTTAGCCCGCTTCCATCTTAGACTGCATCATCACTTAACATCAGGTGTGATAGCAGTCAAGGGCTAACTTGTAGTCGATAAAAAAAAGTCTGATTTATAACAATTTTCTCAAACGTGTGCGACATAAATAGTATGGTGAAAAATGTATTAAAATAATAAGCTGTTTAGAAATAGAATTAAAAACACAAAAATACAAGGAGCTCCAGCAAGTCTCTATAGCAAATTTCATTGGTGAGAAATTGTAAGCATCGGTGAAATAGTATTTATCGAATTCGTATTATACTTTAAACAATAACAATTTATATTCATAGGACTAAATAAAAAAGGAACAAGCTTTTGAATTAGTCGTCCTTGGATTAAAAAAGTTGTTAGCGTAATTGTAAACGGGAGCCAATGATAAATTATATTGTTTACATAGAGATACAGTGAACTAGGTCACCGGTACACACTCGCACATTCAAATGAAATATGTGCACAATGAAACGCCAAATGTAAACAACGGAGAGAAAAAAAAGGTTCCTCCAATGCAAAAAGGTATTCGAGAAAATTGGGAGCACATTTCAAGATTAATCTTTGTTCGTTCCCGTCTAGCTCTCTGCGGATCGTTGTAAATGGGTTATTACGAACGCGGTTAAGATGTTTTTGTAAGTAAGGAAGCGCTGAAAGTGTTCTTTTACATATAGCTTTTTAACTTAAGCTATATTTTCGTAGTTACACTAAGTAGGTGCTTACGGAGTTGAGGAAATAGATCTCACGGCACGTCACTAACATATTTCATCTACTTTTATACTAATTGGTGCGGCCATGTGCCCAGTGATGTTGTAAGTTGGGAATGATGATGAAAATAATTTGAAATAAAAGTTGACTTAGGAGTTAGGACTTTAATAGATTAAGATTTATAAATTTTACAAACTAGAAAGACATCGTTACAAGAAGGGAATAGATTCATAGATTTTTGACAGTACAGACAACACCGCGCAAAGACGCCACCACAGACATCATAGACAGCCCGTTGGCGCGGCCACATCATCGGCGCACCGCTGCACATTCTCGTAGCGTGGCGCAAACATCCTCCGGGCCCTTGAAGCATGGCTTCAAGCAGACTCAGCACATGGCAGCAGGCACAGCCGGTTGAGAGCACGCCTCACGGTGCCCTGGGCGGTGGTCACGTCAGCTACACGAGGAATATTATCGGAGCCAGGATACAACTTGTTCACTCGTCCAAGTCGCCAGCAAAGTGGTGGAGCGTTTGGTTCCTTTATCAGCACGAGATCGTTCATCTTGAGGGTTTCTCGCTTGGTGTGCCATTTTCTTCTCTGCTGTAGCTCTCCCACGTATTCATTGGACCATCTCTTCCAGAAGTGCTGCCTGGTTCTCTCCAGACGCTGGTACCTGGTCAAGCGACTCTCTTTGATCTGTTCGAATGAAGAGCTAGGTAGAGCGGTAAGAGGTCTGCCAATTAAAAAGTGCCCAGGGGTGAGACATTGGAGGTCATTGGGAGAGGAGCTGAGAGGACATAGGGGGCGGCTGTTGAGGATAGCTTCAACCTGATTAAACAGGGTAGATAATTCTTCAAAGGTCAAATGTGCATTTCCCATGATTCTATTTAGATGGAATTTTGCGCTCTTAATGCCGGCCTCCCACAGTCCACCAAAATGAGGAGCGTAAGCAGGAGAAAATTTAAATTGAATATTTAGTTTGGACGCAAAATCGATGATAGAGTTTTGATATTCCCTGGATGCTAAGAATTCCGTTAACTCGCGTGCAGCACCTACGTAGTTACGGCCCTGGTCGCTCAGGAGCATATGTGGAACTCCCCTTCGGGAGACCAGGCGTTTTAGACTTGAGATATAAGCGTTAGTAGAAAGCTCACTAACAGCTTCTAGGTGAACACATTTATATGTGAAGCATATAAAAATACATAAATAACACTTGCTTATCTTAGCACCTCTACCTTTTCTATCTACGATCATGTACGGACCTCCGAAATCTGAGCCAACGATACTAAAGGGGTAATCATTTACTAGACGCTCCTTAGGCAAATTACCCATGATATTAGTCATAGTCTCTCCTTTGAACCGTCGGCACTTCACACAACTTCTAGTTGTACGCCTAGCTAGATTCCTTCCACCAATGGGCCAAAAACGATCTCTTATAGAAGCTAGAAGATGGTTGGGACCAGCATGCATTAGGCGAACATGTTCATACTGAAACAAAATCTTTGTAAAATGACTGTTAGCTTGCAACAAGATTGGGTGTTTCTTATCATAATCGAAATCCGACAAGACTAAACGACCGCCTACTCGCAATATACCATTAGCATCAATAAATACATTGAGAGGGGCTAGACTTGACTTAGGATTAAGTGGCTTGTTATTAGATAGTAAGTTCAATTCACTCTGAAAGGATTCTCCTTGTGAGATCTTAATTAACAGACGCAGTGAGTTCTCAAGCTCAGAAGCATGCAAAGCACCCGTAAACTTATGATTAGGATTCTTTACATTATTAAGAAAACGCAGCATCCACGCAGTTGTAGGAATGAGAATCTAGATATATTAGATATATTAAAAAATGGATCACTTGACCTTTCAACTATATGAACCTTAAGCTCAGGCAACTGGACTGTACTTATATCTTGATCTTGGTTGGGCCAAGACTCCTCTGGCTCCAATAAGTAAGTAGGCCCATGCCACCATAGCGGGCAAGGAATTATACTGGAGGGATCCACGCCTCGCGATACTAGATCTGCCGGATTTTGAGATGTAGGAACATACCGCCATGAACTAGAGTCTGTGATTTCATGAATGGCTGCCACCCTATTGGCTACAAAGGTCTTTGGTGTTTTACAGGTCCGCAGCCACCCTAGAACAACCTTGGAATCTGTCCAATATACATGACGATCAACCTGACACCTCAAAGCTTGTGTAACAGCATTGGCTAGATTTGAGCTCAGGAGAGCACCGCAGAGTTCCAAACGAGGGATTGTCTGGCGCTTTGTAGGACACACCTTTGATTTGGCACAAAGTAGGCGTACCTGAACTTCACCTTTGTTATTACAAGACTTGAGATAAACACAACAGCCGTATGCAAGCTCAGACGCATCACAGAAACTATGCATCTCAACTCGAATAGGATCATCAATCAAAACCTGCCTAGGAATATGAAGACTGGATATATTTTGAAAACCTTTCACAAACTTTAGCCACTCGGACTCAATATGAGGTGGGACCTTATCATCCCATCCAAGCTTTGTTTCTGACCAAAGCCTTTGAATGATGATTTTAGGTTTTATAGTGCAAAGAGAGAGTAAACCAAGTGGATCAAATACCTTAAAGGTACAAGACAAAATAGTTCTCTTTGTGATCAGATCTGAATCACAAAACTTAACAGGAAAATTAAGTTGGTCAGACGTTGAGTTCCAGCTGATTCCTAGAGCGGCATTACTGATAGTGAGATCACCTTGAGCATTAGAAGCGGAGGATTTCAACAGCGCTGCTGAATTAGAGCGGTATTTTCTCAAGTGAAAACCTCCAGCTGCTAGGGCATCACTGGCAGAACGCTGTATGTGGAACAACTCCTTCTCGGACTGAGCACCTGTCAACAAATCGTCGACATAGAAATCATTTTTAATTATATCAGAAATTCTAGCCTCCTTACATTCATCCCCACATTGCCATAAGCACCTTGTGCTGAGGAAGCTGGAGCTAGCAAAACCATACGTAACAGTATTTAGTTGCAGTGTTTGTAAAGGCTGTGTTGGGTTTTCCCTCCATAGAATAAGCTGTAAGTCACGATCTGCTTCATGTACAATTATACTTCTGTACATCTTTTCGATATCTGCTGCCAAAACATATTTATGTTGGCGAAAGCGAATTAATATATTGAATAATGAGTCTTGAACATTGGGACCAATCATTTGGAGGTCATTGACCGAAAATCCAGACGTCGTACGGGCCGATGCATCGTATACAACTCTGATCTTGGTTGACTCAGAACTTAGTTTCAAAACAGGTAGATGAGGAATATAGTATGCTGTATCAGGCGGGATGTTGTCGTACACAGATAAGTGTCTTAGGTCTGCGTACTCCCTCATGAAATCAACATATAATTGCTTAAGTAAAGGTTGTTTAACAAAGCGTCTTTCAAGACTAAGAAACCTTTGCTCGGCTAGTGTGTAGGAATTCCCTAGACAATCTCTATTGCAACGTAGTGGGATTCTAACACAAAATTGACCATTATCATAGCGAGTAGTAGTCTCGAGGAAGTGCTGCTCACACAGACGTTCTTCCTCAGTATAACTTGGTTTATCTGGGACTTTTTCTAGCTCCCAGAACTTGGAAATTTGATCAGAGAGATCATCGCTGCAGGCGAAGTTGCAATTGATCGGTTTGGATATCTTAGAAGTACATTGAGTGAGACCTATAGGTCCTCCTATTAGCCATCCCAGTAGAGAGCTGCGTAAAGTAGGGCTATGCTCACCAAGGGAATGTTGTTTGGTACCTATGATGCTCCAGAATAGCTCTGCACCCAGGATCATGTCGACCTCAGAAGGCACATTGAACTTAGGATCAGCTAACTGAAAATTAGAAATGTTGAGATAGTGTGCATCAAATGCGACTTTAGGAAGCCTGCCAGTGAGCTTAGGCAGGATAAGGCAGGAGATAGATGTACTAAAGGCAGAACATCTTGATTTAATATGAACTAGACAACGCTGTGTATTGACATTTAACTTGTTGCCACCTATACCTATGACTTTTGTGTCAGTACTTTGAGTAGGTAACCTTAGTCTTTGTTTGACTGACTCCGTCAAAAATGAGCATTGACTCCCACTGTCAAGAAGGGCACGCACTGATAGTCTCTCATTAGTGGAGGGATTGACTACATCAACCATTGCCGTGCATAACAATACCTCGGTTGAGGACAACAAAGACATTGAGACAGTTTCGCTAGGAGCACTTGATTCCTCTATAGGCTCAGAGACATGTATCAAAGTATTGTGACGCTGTTTACAGATCCTACAAGCACCTGGAAGCCTACACTGGTCAACACTGTGGTCTCCGCGGAGACAGTTCCTACATAGGTTCAAAGAAGACACTAATGACAATCTATCTTGTATAGATTTAGCTTTGAATGCAAGACATTCATAGATTCGGTGTTTACCCTTGCATACATAGCATACAATAGCCTTTGAGATAGATGAAGTTGTAGCAAATGACTTTGTTTGAGATTTGTTTTTAGGAGAACAAGACACCTCTGCACCAGAGCTACGCCTGAGGTTTTTATTTTTGTTAATAGTTTCGAAAACATCTGCTCTGTTTATAAGAAATTCGAAAAAATCACTTAAGGTAGGCAAATCCTTTATAGTACTCCTGCACTCTTCCCACTTGAGAGCTGTGATTGAATCTAGTTTTTGAGAAATTAAATAAATTATAATCATATCCCAACTCTCAGTAGGCAACCCTAATGTATGGAGGGCGCGCAGATTTTTTGAAACATGGTCAACAATGAAACGCAAGGACTTCTCTGATTCCCGAACTGTTTCAACACTCAACAATGCTTTTAGATGATTATTAATTAACTGGCGCTTGTTATCGTAGCGCTCGCATAGAAGCTCCCATGCTGTGGCATAGTTCTTATCCATGACCTCTAGATTACTGACTACACGGGCAGCCTCTCCTTCTAGGTAGGAGTTCAAATAGTAAAATTTATGAATATCTTTAATCTTTTCGTTGTTGTGGATCAGGGAGGTAAATACGTTTTTAAACTCTAGCCATTTAAAATATGATCCATCAAATCTAGAAATCTGGATGGTTGGCAACTTAAACCCTAATACTGACTTATCATTGTCATTGTTGGAACAGCAAGAGTGCGGGGGTTTCTTTGGTGAGGAGTTATCCTCAATCAGTTGTTGAGCAGTAGCAATGCAGAAACAAAAATCTTGCTCGAGAGCGTCCCTAGTATTAAGCTCGACATCTTGGTCATCAACATTCAAGACCTCTATCTGTGTTTGCAACTCATCGAATTCAGAGAACAATGTTTCAAACCGGCTTAACTTAATTGATAGCTTACTGACTTCTACTTGCGGCACAGATTTTGCATTCATTAAACACTCTAAGTAATTTTTGAATTTGGTAAGTCTACCTTTATATGAGCTTCGCTTTGACATTAGGTCTCGCAGGGAATTATCAAAACTCTCCTCATCTCGCGGCATCTTAAGTAATAATTTTTTTAAACTTACTTGATAGACAGATAACAAGACTATTGAAATTGTTAGGTTACGCTCCTCAGATGATGGCGATGCGAAGGGCCGGCCGACAGGCAATATCGCGGTCAAGGTGACACGTGGACGCCGGACACAGCCGATGCAAGCGCAGGCTGCTGACGGGGCGATCGGATGCACAGCGCGAGGAGGCGCTCAAGCCGCTGGAATGTGTAGTTATAACGATGTAGTTCAATGAATTTCAATGAGTTCCGCTTTAGCCGAGCTATATCTTTTGGCTAGGTTTATAGGTTATGATCATTAGCGCACGAAGAAATAAATGCAATATTTGCAACTAGGATTGATTTTTAAAGTGGATGTAGATAAATTAGTTTTACAAATTAGGTTAGGCACAAGACCGTCACGTGCATTGTTTAATTAGGTTGAAAGGGGACGTGGTCGAAGGTAAGGAACGGGCTCACATAACGTTGGCGTTGTTGGAGATTCCGTAGATCTGGCTGCCGGCGACGCCGCCTCGTGCCGCGTAGACCGGCGCGTGCGTTCCTCTTCCTTTCTTTCCGATTGCAGGTCCTGTCACGGTCGCCAGTTTTCTTGGTGCGGCCATGTGCCCAGTGATGTTGTAAGTTGGGAATGATGATGAAAATAATTTGAAATAAAAGTTGACTTAGGAGTTAGGACTTTAATAGATTAAGATTTATAAATTTTACAAACTAGAAAGACATCGTTACAAGAAGGGAATAGATTCATAGATTTTTGACAGTACAGACAACACCGCGCAAAGACGCCACCACAGACATCATAGACAGCCCGTTGGCGCGGCCACATCATCGGCGCACCGCTGCACATTCTCGTAGCGTGGCGCAAACACTAATTAACAATGATTTTCTAAAATGGTATTTATTTTATAAGGGAGTCTTATTCCAAAGTTTATCGTTTTCCGATAATACGAGTAAATGTCCCACTTTCAATTAAGCAAATAATAATATGAAGACAAGAATGGGACAGAGAGTTCTTCAGTGCTTGAAGTCGAGTCCACGTCCTAAGACATGTTTAATTTAGGTCCGAAATCCGTAACCGTGGAGCTGTAGAGGATATTTTTACTATATCTATATCATCTCTGCTGCTTTTTTGTGTAACAGCAAACCAGCCAAAAAATTGATTTAAAGAGCTAACGTGCTGTTTTAATTCAACAAAGTTGGCTTACGAACCGTCTACATATTTACCAAATGTCAAAATACCGAGTCCATAATATCTGGCCGCTTGCGTAAAATCTCTAGTATTACGGACGGGGATATGTTACGACTAGACGAGACTTTAAGCTTTTATTACTGCACAGCGTATGTAGTCGTTTGCTCCGGGCATATTGTTAGTAACATTTAGGATAACTGCTCATAACTTCGTGGTATGTACTTGTAGTAATAGTAGCTATAAAACGTGTACGTCGTCACATAATATGAATACTGTAATTTCACTTTATTTTAGTGGAATGAAAATGTTCATATATTTTTGGTGATAATTGCACGTAGTTGGTTTGTGTTAACTTCATCTAGGACAGCAAATAAGTGTAATCAACGAATATCTATGATAATTGATTTATATTTTATTTCTGCGAAAAATCAACTAATCCTTACGTCATCCAGACCCTTCTAGTTAAGTTTTACTTCGGAGCATCTAGAGGAGATGGTGACTACAAATATTAGTTGTTAAGTTAAATGTGCACGAATTCTCTGCTAAGTCTAAGAAGTGAGATCTTTAATATTTTATTGTTTTTTAACGCTTATAATTCAAAACGTGACAACGTATTACAGTAACTATAGATATCTTGGTCAGAATCAACGAAATAGCTATTATAATTTTTTTTTATATTCGTGAGTAGCGTCACTCTGACTGTGTTAAGGCTAGGTTATAAATTATGTTCTATTTCTGAATAAATGAATCAGATTTTATAAGTTACACAACAAACGAATCACTGTATAACTATCTAGTTTCGTTGAGTCAGCGTTTAAGAAATTGGAGATAAATTCCGACTATGCTTGCTAAGGGGTTGGTATATTTGTTTAAAATTTATTATAAGCAAGGAAGGAATTGATCATATATAAAACATATGGAGGGTGCGGTATACCATTGTACTACACTTACTAATGCCATTGTAAAAAATGTTAGTTTGTTGGTCAACATGACGAATATCTGGCATTCTATATAAATTCACCGTGCAGATGCCAGGTCGACTGAGTGGCAGTGAGAAACGCCGTAACGGGCGTAAGGTTCAAGAGACCCCATTAAGGATTTAATATTTCTGGTCATTACAGATAAAATATTAAAAATAAATCTTGATGTCACGTTTAGGTGATTTCCCAAGATTGAACGTATAGTATATAAAATAAATAAATTATACTTTTGGATACAGTAGTCGTAAACCTAATTTTATTTTGTATATCGTAACTCTATTTCCTGAAAGCAATGCACACACAAACACAAACGCAGTTCCAGTAGAAGAACTTTTACGGTGCTTTTGAAACATTTAATTTCTTTTCGGCGAGTTGAACCGTTTTTTTACGACCGGTCTCGTGTCATGTTTAGGTTCACTTATAAATAGGCTATTGTTTTATACGAATACAATGAAACTATCAGGCCAATTTTGAATGTTGGAGCGATTCCAAGTCTCAGCTAACAGTTCAATCGTCCCGTTGGCGAGAGCTATTCGGAATTCAGATTCAACGCCGCGAAGGTTTGTTACCTCTAGACATGTTTTCATTTCGAAATTCGTACGGAATTATATTATATTTTTATTCTGTTAGACACTTGGCACAGTGTTAGCATATAACGTTAATTTATTTGCCGTGCCCTACTTTTATTTGGCTATAATTTTTAGGATGATATTAAACTTCACATTTGATAAAAGTAGAATATAAAAATATAAAAATAATAATAATATAATTTTCCATAATATATTCGATCTCTGCATTTAAATAAGTTAGTAGGTGCTAATTATAATATTTAGATCATTATCTGATGTACGTGTAGGTTTCATGATCAAACAAAACATTCGTAAAATACAATATTAATACTCGCACGTGGAACTGAAATTTTGATATCAATTAAAAGACATAAACGCTATTTCTATATTTCGCAACTTAACGGTATTAAAATGAGGAAATATAAACAAATGCGAGGTTATTATCATTTGTCCATAGTTCTAGCCTTCCCTACTGAGTTCCGCGAATTACAGAATAATTAATTACGACTTATGGTACTGAAATATTATTCTAGTCACTTATTTTAAAATAGAAGTGATCACAAATGCAAAGTAATAAACAGTACATGAATAAATATTATTGTAAGCAAATTAGAAAATTTTCGATACAGATTTCAATAATAGTAAACTCTAAAAAATAAAAATATGTTAGAGATTTTATCTCAGCACTGGTACGTAAAAAAAAGAGAACACCGTACACTGGCAACACAGCGACAAACGCAAACATCGATAAACTTCAATTATGAATTTCGAATTCAGAACGCGTCAACTCAATTCGAATTGGATAGCGCGTTGCAACCGCGCGAACGGCGGCGTGCGCGCATCGAGACTGACCGGAGACTAAGTCACGCATCATTCACCTTTCAACTGCCATTCCGTTTCGATCAACTACAATTCATATGTGCGGGAGGGAGACAAAGCAACCTTTTAACAGATGATCTCCAGGTGTGCTGCTGTTTCGCAAAGATTTGGATATGAGTGTTAAAACTTAAGTCAAGGCCGGACCCATTCAGTTAAGACAACGCTGTTTGTGAAATGTCAGATGCGCCTACACGGCAAACAGACAGAGCCTAGTACCTACACACAACACACGATACGACATTATATTGTGGAATGTTCCTAAATACGTCGCGTCACGATTCAGCAAATGTAAGTGAAAATTAACGTTACATCTGTATTTATACGTAGACACAGGTACAGAGGTCGATTTGTTTGGAAAAGCTTTTGTGCATTTTAAGCTCGATATCACAAAGGAAGAGGCATTTAAACAGGTAAAACTTCGGTCCGCAGCCAGTTAGAATTATATTACGAGTGTATTTTGAGTGAAAGTTCTTTTAACCACAGAAAAAGCTCTGCCTTGGTTGATTGCGTTAGGTAGATAATGTTGTGTGAAGAGAAGCTTAAGTGTCGGACACAAGCTTCTCCGCTTCTCGTTATGAGTGATCTATGATTTCTAACAAGAAAAATGATTTGGACCTGTTCACAATACATATACTATTTATTAAGCTTTGTCTATTAGTTTATAATATTTCTATCAACTGTTAAAAAGATTATCAATCAGATAATCTTTAAAATGACCAAGTACGGATAATTTAACTGCAGAGATGTTCTATGATTGTACGTCACGATATCGTATCGTATCGTGTGAATTAGTATCAGTTTTAGCCCTTACGGCGCATAACAGCTGTAGCCAATGTGCTTTATTTATAGCTCGTATTAACACACGTCGTATGAGATAATAACGCTACGAAAGTTTACGATCGAAATATTTACAATAATCTAAGCGTTTGAACTATTAACATACACAAGTTGTGAGAATATTAAACCTCTCTAACAATGTAGAGTTTATATAAGGTTTGATCATAAAATCTGAATATTACGTTTATCTTACAAATATATTCGGGAAAATGTTATGTCACGTGATAAAAATAAATAATTGATCAACTTAAAATCACTTTTTTTTTCTTAGCAATACCTTTCTGCGGTACTAGTAATCAATTTCGAATTATGTTGTTTGTCAGTAACTAGCTCTTGAACTAAAAATGTTGCAAAAAGCTACAATATAGTTAAGATTTGAATGACCAACAAGTTCATTAAAATCTTCCCACATTACTAGTAAAGAGTTCCAAGCGGGTAAAACTGAGTAGCAGTGAACGTATAGTCTGTCCAGAAAAATAAACCACCTGGACTGAGGGCATCACAAGTAAGTAATATTTAGAAGTCTGTGCATGAAATGCTAGTAGAAAAATAGATGTTCTTATTTTCCGCAAAATGCTGAGGTTCTATTACACTTAAGCTAGACATACCGCAACGGACAAAGTGGCATAAACGCGTTATTAATTTTGATTGGACACCGACGACAATGCGGAACAATCGCCGGAGGTCGTTGTACAGGCGCAGTTACGTACATGACTCATGTAAACACTCTGCGCCAGTTTATCACGCGTAGAGTACGAGATGTAGGAGATATTAGTAAATAGAAAAACATTCCAAGTTCGAAGTCGGGCAGGTGATGGTGAAACGTCCCCGTGCCTCGGACAGCACGTCAAGCCTTCGGTCTCGGTCGCTATGATCAACGTCTCATAGTGATCGTTAATAAATGAAACATTATCACCTTATCCACCAACCCGCATTGGAGCAGCGTGGTGGGTGTACGCTCCATATCCCCTCATCTATAAGGAGAGAGGTCTGATACTGTAGTGAGCCGTTAATAGGCTGATAATGGTGATGATGAGTAAATACTAGATATTAATTACAATTAATTACAATTATCAAATGAACTCACTAATACTGGCTATCATTCATCAGTCTATTAACTGATGAATGATAGCCTGTCGTGACACACCACACTGCTCTAGTGCGGGTTGGCGGTGTACTTCAGCATTTCTTTAACTATCACTTATCTATTAACTAGGCTTAACGTGATATTTGAGGCACGGGGGACAATACATCGAAAAGTTTAGCGTACAATCTGTCATCAAACTACTCTATACAGTACTTTCATTGGTGCCCCAGCTCGGTAGTGAGGGGCTCGCTCTATTGAAAACATTGAAAACGTCAACACGATTAGACGAGCCACTGAATGTTGATTGAAACGAATGGTACCAATGGCATTCTAAACAGACACGTTCCTATAATTCTAACTAAATTAACGTCCGTTTTCTATTACACTATTAGAAATACAAAAGTTAATTGATATGTGAGCAAAACCGAAGTTGGTTAGGTTACATAAAACAGAGATTCCTGTTCTTTTAATGAAAAAAAATCCCAGGGTACTTCTCATTAATCATTAAATGTAGTATATTATTAATCGAATAATTAGGAATGTCAACGCCAACTTTTAGTCCGATTTTGGCATTAGATAATTAATATTTTTTTTACTATTTTTTATTGTTTATGTTTTGTTTATGTATTCTTTCTATTATGTCTATTTCCTTATGTATATAAACCAACACAATAAAATAACGGTCACTCCGCAACCAAAATTCAAGCCTTTTTTTATTCAACGTACCTGTAACCTTCAACTTAGAGAACCCGCCTATCTGGTTCTCATATTGTGTCGGTTTAAATAACCGACAATGAAGATTAATAAATAATATAAAATCTTCTATGGAAGAGTCTAAGATGCGGTACAAGAAATAAAGCATTGTCGGGAGCTGGAAGCTGAATGTGTTTAAAAATGTTGTACGTACGTGTGAGTAAAAAAAATTAAATCAGTAAATTAAGGATAATATTTATTTATTGTAGTCCTCGAGTCTACGTGCGATGGCTGTGATAAGGCCACAAAATACAGGTTACACGAACTCATAAAGCCCGCCGATATAATTACCACGATATCGGTAATTGTGAATAAAGAGCATCATTCAGAAATTGCACATCGTGTAAATAAAACTACTTTATTGCACCGCTCTGCATGCGTATCTCTCGTTGTTAAAATTACCACTCGTTGTTGAAATGTTTGACGGCTCCTTATCGCCCATTAGCGGCGAGCTTATGTATGGCGGCCTTGACCCATAAATGGCTTGAAAGTAACTTATGCCACGCCACACACGGATAAATTTTTCATTGATATTTAAGTTTTCTTATTGGAACAACTTGAAAAGCTGCGGAAGCTTATATATATAACAATTCGGAAAAAAAATGCAGTAGAAATTAGGTGTAGTCACTAGGGAGACTCCACGTTTGAATTGTAGGTAGAAGAGATTTCTATTTATGTTAGGTATGGTGACTCTTAAGTTGAAAAGTTGAAATGAGTAGATAGAGCTACTTAAAATTGTGGCTCGGAACTGAAAATCTAGTAAAAGGAGATTCGTTGAATTGCTAGTTTGAATTCTAGTTAAAAGTTTCGTAGACTTAATAACACAGGGGACTTTAAATTCGAATGGTAGTAGACAGATAATCGTAGAATATATAAATATGATACTTTCATACTTATCGAACACAGAACCTTCTTTTAAACCGACGAAAAAAAACGGAGGAGGTTCTCAATTCGACACGTATATTTTTTTTTATGTATGACCACGCATAACTTTTTACAGAGTAGTCCGATTTTGATAATTCTTTTTTTATTAGAAAGGACATACTTCCAAGGTGGTCCCATTGTCATCATAATCTGATGATGATATCCTGGGGAAATTAAAGGAACTCTTCAAATTTTGGAGGCACGCTTACAGCGATTTCGGTTTTTGTCTCAATATCGGTAGCTTTTTGGCTACTAGTGCCGTATAATATACTATGACAGTATAGTACGAGTACGTTACGTGGCGATAAATCAGTAAAAAGTAAGAAATAAAATTTTTTAAATAAAAATAGAACCGACTCAAAACGCACTAAAAAGTAAAAAATAACTGTGTCATTTAGTTGCTGTAATTTACTTAAGCATATCTAGGAGTCAGTGCCAGCCAAGGTTTATACTTTAAGGACGTTACCTAGAACCCACAAACTGCTTTACTACGTAAAATAAATATTCCTTAAACTTGGCTGGCACCAACTTCATAGATATGCTTAAGTAAATTTAAACAACTAAATGACACAGTTATTTTTTACTTTTTAGTGCGTTTTGAGTCGGTTCTATTTTTATTTAAAAATTTTTTGAAGTAAATTAATAACGATCTTGTCTACTATATGGCTCTAGTCTAGTATACTGTGTACGGTCTTTACACTCTTTCTTACCTTCTATCACTCTCATTGAACCTTTCATAAAGTTTGTCAAGGTTAATCGACAAAACGTGGGAAGATATTGCTAAATGTAAATGACATTTTTTAATAATATACCTGGTCAATTTATATCGAGACCCGACATAAGTATACGTACCTACATTCACCGGCTATGTAATTACGGAGCTTAATTACGCAAAATCAAATACCAGTATATCCAGTATCTATGTAAATCTCGACAGTGTAAGGAATGAATAGTGATCTGACTGGTGGTATCGTAAACTGGTAAAGGGACCACCGTTGCACCGATCTGGCGCATGATGTAACGTATATAACAGATATGCAAGGCTGTGAGAATTAGGTAGGTTCAACGCACGCCTGATCCGTGTTTTATTTGTTTTGGAGTATGAACTAATAGATTGCTGTTTCAACATGAACTAGTGTGTGCCAATTATATTGCATCAAGCATGTTTCCACAATTAAAGCTATTGGATTGTTGTTCCAATGATAGCAATACGTAAAGATGATGATGATGATGATGATGATGATAAAGGGATAGACGTGCAACAACCTCTAGAACGAATCACTATCAAAGTAATAGTCCGGTCATTTTAAACATAAAATAGTGGTCGAAGTACGAAAATTCCAACAGAGACAGAATTCCATGGGAAGCTTAGGTTTACCATTAGAAAGAGAGCTTCAAAAGTCCCTAGCGATCCCATGAATGCTACAAAAGTAATTCGAGGGTTAAAAGGATTTTGAAAAATATCAAATTTTGACTTTTGGTGGAGTTAAAACTTTACGAAAAAAATTCTATACAAAAATATGTGTTTAAAGGAGAAAATTGCGGCGTACAACCACAGTGGTATAGGGGTAACTATTACATATGGGTTAAATAAAGAACCTACGTTTTAGAAGTTATGTAATAACTGAGACAGGTCAATATAACACAGTATTTTTCTGTACATGTGTGAAATCGATGGCGACCTAATGGCTGAACGATTCCATGCAATTTTTACTCTACAACTAAGTACAACCTATCACAACATTTTAATATTTAAAATAAACCGCTCGCTATTTCAGTTATCGTCCTATGACTAAGTAATTAAAATAAAACTACGCTATAACTCCCATATTAGGTCTAGTCGTGACGATTACAGAACCTATTAACCGCAATTTGCATACTAAAGGGCGTGACCGGCCTATAAATAATCGATATCGAGCGAGACATCTATATCGAGTGGCGCAAATCGATTAATTAAAATTTATCAAAACGCAACCTGCAACCATATACAGGGTAAGGTAAATAAAAGTCAGACGTAACTTTATCGAATTCCTAGAGCGGAAAGTCACTCGATTTATTAATTGTCCGTCCGTGGAAATATTCTTCTTGATATATTTTTTATAAAGGTAATCATTGAAGCTCAGAAATAATTGTTACTTACATTTTACACCAATTAATTTGACAAGAGAAAACTTGAAAAACAACAAACATTCTTTGCTCTATTTTAATGGTTCAAAGATATGTAAAAAATATATTTTGTTAAAAAGATATGTCGTAAGTAAAAAGTTTGAAGGCTAAAATCAGAAATTGTATTCATATTTAGAAACAATCATTTATTTCAAATGTAATTTTTATGACGATCGAAGATGATAATAAAGGTAGTGAAAAGTTTTAACCTTCGATTTTTGTTTTAAAATTTAAGAATCCGTAAACGCGTTTCTGTAATACTTTAGATTCTTTTTCCGGCCGACTTTTATCCGCGAAAGAAAGAAGTCAAAGCATCCGCGCGAGTGTGCCCACTCGCATGTGCAGGATGCGAGGCAGAGAGCTCAACACAAGGCTCAAACAGAGTGTTTTCACGCCTTTTAAGCGTGCACGAAAATAAAAGAATGCTCGCTTATCACCAACAGGTTTGTAGCTTTTTGGAACCTGGATATTTCTTTTATTTTCGACTGTGAGACGACCTTTTCACATGACACTTTTCTGCTTAGTTTACCCCTTTACCTGGACTATTAAATCCGGGATTTCAAAGCAAAAGTGAAAATACTTTTTCTACGTAAGAGCAGCTTCACTTAATTATTGTTTCACATCCAATTTTATATTTTCTATCACATACATGCCTGCCTTGTAATAAAATTCATTGTTTTGCTATGTGTTTAGGCGAGGTCCAAGCCTCTATCTGTTTAGGCGAGTACTGATAGTTCAATTGATTAAGGCGCGCCCCACTATTTCTCGCGAGGGGAAACCGAAGGGTGCGGGGAGTACAGTTCGAACATCAGTCTCGAGTCGACCACGGCTCGGTGTACACGGGCTATTGTAGTTTGTATCGCTGCGTGTCATGACCGAACGGAATGATGCTCTACTTAATTTTTTTACCAATATTATATTTATAATGTCAAAAAACTTATCGTATGATGATAAACTACATATTTAAATGTGACTTAGCCAGAAGAATCGTTCCGTTGCCCATTCCTTCAGGTTGACCGACTCGACTTTAATTTTTCTACAAAGGTCACTTGATTGGTTTGTTACTGCCAATATAGATTTTCCAAATTAGCTTAGCAAAATAGCTTTGGTCATTGGTACTATCCTACTAAAAAAGACGTACCGTCAAGCGATTTAGCGTTCCGGTACGGTATCGTGTAGAAACTAAAGGAATGTAGATTTCATGCTACTCCTAACAAGTTAGCCCGCTTCCATCTTATTTTACATAAACTAACTTGTAATGAATCAAAACAATAATAGATATCATGGCTTTACAAAAACGCTAGAGGTATGGTAGACAAGACAGCGTGGAGTTGAGCTCAATCATTAAACTGTTTAAACAAAAGAAAAATAGATATACTAGGTACCTATCTGAGATGATTGTGGGTATGTGTGTTTTTAAGATATTTTTAAATGGGTTAATATATATGTCGAAGGAATTAGACTAGAGACTTAGAATAGATTGTTGTAATATTGTAATAGACGTCATTGTTTATGGAAATGTTACTGTCTGTGGATGTAATTATTTTTGGTATGTCACGAGTTTTTTTATGAAAGTAATCGAAATAGAACTAATTGTTAATCATTTAATGAGAGATATGAGATAGGTGCTTACCTAAAACTTTAACACAAAGTTAAATTCAATTTGATTTGATAAATGAATGAATGATTGATTCGTTTTAATACTCCAACCAATAAAAGAGTCGGGCGCCAAAGTCCTAGTAGAGTATTTACACCATCTTGAGGGGAATAAAGGAGTTGGGTAGTTAGTTTGTGTCTGGAGTGCGGTGAGGATATTTAGTCGAGTTGGACCAGTGTAAAAGTGTTCTTAAGAAGTAAATTAAATTAGGGAGTAAAGTAAGATGAGTGTAAATAAACTACTGTTCTGAATCTTTATAATACGTCAGGAATTATAAAAATCTATTTCATGTATCAAAACATTGTAAACTTGCAATATATCTGTTCGTGAAGACAAAGTCTTTGTAACCCTAGAAAACGCCCAAGAGATTAAGAACCACTAAAGATGATGTCAAGGAGAATTGTTATACTCCGATATATATATTAACCTATATCACAATATAATTTTGCTGTGCAGGACCAACACGACATATTCATTTTTAAAAAATGAGTTAAAATGAAGTAGAGCATACTGCTAGTCATACATGACATTCTTGTTGACATAATTAACTTGACACTTTGTGTGAGTGTGCACACATTGCTACTCGTTCCGTAGTAATAGAACTCACATTCTTGCAGTTTTTATTGCACACTTGCACTGTAAGCGTTTGAAAAACAAAACACTACGAGCCATCGTGGATTGACCAAGCTATATGTTTGGCCTTATATACTTATAATGTCAAATATAAGTAATAGCTTTTGATCTCTTCCCAAATTACAACTATGGGTCAGTTTGGCAAAAAGTCCCATTTAAAAAGATCGTATAATCAAGCTTCGTTTACTATCTTAACTACGTGCCCAAGGGTCTAGTATATAAACCCAATGTTTGAAATTAATAAAATACATTGTGTACCAAACAAAACAATGTTTTTTGTTATTCAAATATAATATGAGGAAAACCATCAGAGTTCAAGCGAAATATAAAACAATAAAGTACAAAGTAATAATTAATTCCGGGTGTTTTCCAATAACAATTTATTATGTACATGATGCGTCCGTGGTTAAAGAAGTCACATTAAGCGAGGTTAGGTTTACCATATTAAATGTGTAATGAAAAACAATGAAACACGTCATTTCGGAAAAGAGTTTTTTCAGACCGATCTTACATATAAAAGAAGAAGTAGAGTTGAGAAAATTTTTAAAATAGACTACGTTGACTTTCTTTTTCGTAGTAATGACTTGAGTTGCGATAAAGTTATTCTGGGTTCGGTTTTTAATTTGAGCCACATTAGTACATATTTTAAAATTAGAATAGAGGATAGTAGTTAAACGTTAAGAAATTTGGAGATATGATGCCTTGTAATAACCTGTCGCTGTCGGTATACAGGTACTCGCTTTATTCGTACTGTCTCTGTATTCCTTTCCTTTCTGATTCCATGTTAGATAATTCATTATACCAAAAAGAGTGAATTGTCATTAAAGAAAAAAAATATTCATAAAAATAAAGCGGACAATCGTACACAATCCGAGAAAACCGGAGATGTATGGTAAGCCTAGAGCAAGGATGGGTCGATTCCTTTGAACTGTGACCATATATGCAGCTCTTATCGAGTGATTAATTGTGAACGGAGCAGGCGTTTAATGGTACATTGACGATGTAAATAACGCCCTGAGTTATTCGCTCACGGCATTGCTTACACTAATTTAACTGCTGTGATATGAGCCACCAGCACAGCTGACTCAACACGAGAACTCTAAAACTGTTTCGATTGACGTGAAAGTTAGCATAGTCAACAATGTAGACGCTTGATAACAACTAATTACTCGATACTTCAAAAAACGCTGGGCACAGCTAGTTTAACTAGTGTTAATTGTGTAAGGTCCATAATATACTTAAAAAAACTATAGATATTTTATATGTAACGTACAAAGAAAATATTGATATCGTCATTTCTTTAATTTTGTCCTATATCGAACTAATGGGACACTAAGCATTAATGTGGTGTATCAACAGTTCTATAGAACTACGGTATGGGGTACTATGGGATAGGGGATGCACCCTAAGTAACTATTGAGTTGAGTGATACGGTTGGGTTCGTAATTAATTATAAAATGTTTTAGGACTAACTAGTAACAGGATTCTTTTGATTCTAAATAATCATCAGCCTTACTCCGTGTACATACATAGAAGAGATTAGACCTGACACTGCTCTAATGCATGTAGGCGGACTTGGGTAATACTGTTTGAATCTATATTACGATCAGCAGATGATTGTAATGATGATGGACTAGTATGGATTTCCGAAACACGGCGATGCAACTATTTTATAATTTCAGGTTGCGACTAAGATTTTTGTTGGAAAATAAATCAATTTACCTTACAAGCGACAATCTTATTTAGAACATGATGAGTATCAGCGTCTGACTAGATGTATATCCGTGGCTTTACCCTAATAAAATCGGTTTTATCGGTCGACTCATTTCTCTTCGTTATATTTATTCGTAGGAAACAACCTCCAAGTATTTGTTTTTAATATTACATGAACTAATGCTAGACGCCGTTTAGAATGCCTGAATTAATTTAACGCTTTGAATTACAGGAAAAACAATTTATCTTGAGATTTTATTAATAACTGATCTAATATATAAGCATTGATAAAGTAAAGACAAGTATACAATATGTAAGAGAATGACATTTTTATGAATATGGTTTTGTAGATAGTAAAATAGAAAAATATGATTAGGTTTCAAAATTTAAAGCAAAATATCACTGACCTATTGACTCATCACGAGGTCTCTACTCAGGTTAAGTTATACAGTCGGTTGGCTTGAAATTCAGCGGTTATTTACTCATTAATTAGGGATGTAAACGCTCACCTTAGAACATATTTCTCGATACTGCTATCTACTGCGGGGCCCAGCTACTATTAAATTAAATCGAGTTACAAAAGTGCACAGGTAATCATATTTCTAACAAGAGTCTCAATAAGCCGTATATGGCTGTATGATAGCCATGTGTTTATAATATTCCTATTGCCCTTAACAAAATTTCTTTACGAAATATGATCTCGACAATATTTTTTTTTTCATTAACTACAAGTTCGCCCTAGACTGCTATCACACCTGCTCACATCACACCAGCAGGCTAACTTGTTAGGAGTAGGACGAAATCCACACCCCTTTCGGTTTCTACATGACATCGTACCGGAACGCTAAATCGCTTGGCGGTACGTCTTTGTCGGTAGGGTGATAACTAGCCACGGCGAAAGCCTCTCACCAGCCAGACCAAGACAAATTAGAAAAATCTCAATCTGCCCCGCCGGGAATTGAACCCAGGACCTCCGTCTTATAAATCCACCGAGCATACCACTGCGCCACGGATGTCGTCAAATATACAAACAAATTAAATGACGGAAAGTATATGTAATATGAAATCAAGTTACACAAGTGGAGCCTAAGCTTTAATAACATCCAATCATATTTGTAACAAGTTTCTCGATAAGCCATATACGGCTGTATGATAGCCGTGCGTTAATCATATTCCTATTGCCCTTAACAAGGTTCCTTGATGACATACGATCCCGACAATATTAATATTTGACGAATATATTACCATTCGTATGAAACGACGGAAAGCGTATGATGTAAACGTAAGATGGATCGTTTCTGCCTTTAGAATAGCTTATAGCAATTTCGCAATACGCATCAAAGAGAAATTCCTCAGGCAACAATATTACGTAATAATATGCATAAAAATATAAACTCTATTTTATTTGCTTGTAAATAACTAATTTGTTAAGTACGTTTAAATTTATATATTTGTTTAAATCCCTTACAGTGGTAAACAATAAATTAGCTGGAATAACGTTTTTATTATAAGAAATCATACATAATAATAGAAAAACGATACCTACCTACCCACCTCGGAATTAGCTCATCGGATTTTAGTCGTATATAGCACAGAACCGACTCATGACATCATGTCAGCAGCAAGCGTATAAAAGTAATAGGAATTAGTGGACATAAGTTTTTTAAACTGTCATTGTGTTTAGTAATGGTTTTTAAGTAAAATAAAGTGCTTTCTCGGAAACAATATATTATTATCTATCGATATTTCTGCAACAACTGATAACAATAAATGGAGTAAACCATGATTACAGAGATAATATCGAGTTCATTAACATCATTAGTACACTTACGTGTATCTAAACAAACAGTGGTTATTGCCTATAGATAAAGTTACGCAATTTGTGATAGAGAAGTTACTAAATAAGACTGCAAGCTTGTAGCCGAATGCAGACTGCCAGAAATTTGACAGCTCCCATGTAAAGATTTAATAATGCTTCCTGATTCGTTGATACTGGTCGTTTACTGGCAATGATATACAGTCTAAGCTACCTTTTATATTCAGCCAATAACAAATATTCGTAAAGATTGTTTAGTACAAAGTTACGATGTAAGATTTATAGACAAACTTATGCAGTGAGTGTTAGAGTGGTTATAAAATAAATCAAGCCATACCAACACTGTTGCCAGAAACTTGACAGATACTATGTAACGATCACAATGCTTCCTGATTGATTGATTGTATTTATTTTTTATAATTTATTGGCAAACACAAATACATAATAAGCTACCAGACTACATTAAAGAAAAAGAAAAATTTAATGACTTTATATCATCGTTAAAAAAGCATTTTATAAAATAAATGACTTCGTAAATGATAAAAATAAGTTCGCCTCTCTACAAGTTACGACACCCTCACAGGGTTCCATTATAAATTATTTATATCTAAGTCTAATTGTAATGGAAATGCAACTTAAAATAAATAAATAAATAAAGCAACTTTATATTTATCTTATATGATCATCATAATCAGCCTATGTTATTAAGCTAGGTCTCCTCTCATCGGAGAAGAGATGTGGAGCGTATCGAGCGGCCCAATGCAGTTTGACAGGCTCAGGGTGAAAATTTGTTTTCGTAGCAATCACTAACAGATGGTTTGATAAAAAAATCGGGACCCATAATTTAAGCTTCTTGAAAAAAAAAATTGGTTGTCTGTAAAGTCGGTTTACTGACGATAGTTGAACGTGACAACTTCTGAAGAAAATACTGATGGAATGGTAGCATTTAATTGGTTATTAAAACTTTTAATTTAAGTATATTTTTATAAATATTAATTTAAATTAATAAAATAATTGATTTTGATTTTATATATTTATAATAAATATATTAATTTTTAATTTAAAATTAATATATTTAATAATTATATTTAATAGACGGATGTCGAACGCTGCCGAACGCAAAGGCCGATTGTGCTTCTTTGTCGCTCGTTCCGGGCTCACGCTTGCACTTCAAGCCTTACATGGAACGCCTCAAATTGAGGTAACGCCGCATGAGTCATGTTTTTTCGTGCGTGCAGCCGGCTCTTTCGAATTATAAGACGTAGTCACGTCAAAAGAAAAACTCAAATTCACAGGACCCAGGACTTGAATCCAGACTTTGTAATCCTCGAAGCCACATAAGCTAACCACTGAACCAACAAGGCAGGCTATATACAAACTTACTAGCTATCATAAATTCAGTCAATAACAAACAAGTATTCATTAAGGTTGTGGTCTGTACCGTTACGTAGTTCATATTCCGTCAAGTCAATGCATATCAAAGAGCTTTGCTCACTCTTATATGCAATGCAAAGACCCGGAATGCCCTTCCGGTTTCCGTTTTCCTCAATACTTATGATTGAATTGAAATACAGCCTTGCCACAGTTCGACTTTTTAGATAGGTAAAAATGTATTTATGAAAATATCTTAACTATGGAATTAGTTTGTCTAGATTAAGAGTATAAGAATATTATTCTTTAAACCTTATTACAGTACCTACACTACATACAAAGTTACTTTATAGCTAGCAAAGTTTGTTATGGGTTTCTTGGGCAAAGGTATAATAACATCAGCTTATAATCATAGAGGAACTTATCAACAAACGTGAGCAAGCATTTTTGAATAAAGAATATTTCAACTCCAATAAATAATAGAGCAATAGATCATAGATACATCTGTTAAGGGATCAACGACCTATCAGTTGATTACATCGTAAGGCCACAAAGTGTAGTTTATTGGCTAGGTCTGTACAGCAGATGTTAACAATGAGGCGCTATATAAAGTTTTTAATAAAATTGCCCGCTGGCTGCGCGCCAGGGATGCACCGCTATTAGTGCTATTACGGTGGGACTTGGGAATACTTGGATGATCGAGGGATATTGTGAATTGCTGCTGTAATAAATTATGGTCTGTAATAGAAGAAACGGTCTCGGTGCTCCTATGGTTAGCCTACATAGCTTCGGATGTCCTGGTTAGTCCAGGTCTTGAAACATTTACTATTTCTAAAATCTGCAGCCCGGAGTTGTACAGTTGATGAGTACAACGCTGCATCTCATAGATCACACAAAGTAATAGGTCCCATTCGGTGCAGTGTGAAACATTATCGCCATATGCCTGCTAAATGAAATTGAAACAGCTTGATTTTTCAAAGTTTCATATGTTCTATTTTGTAAGGAAGAACATTTATGTTGGCACCTGAAAGGCTTTCAGGTGCCCTTTAAATAAGAGATAAAACCTGTGCTAGAAGGCACGACACTTGTTTAACGGCCGTGGATCGACTTCCAGACCACTTTATGACTTTAAATCGGTCTTAAACGTTGAGTAATTGAGTTGAATTGAATTTTAATGCATGGCAATGGATTTAAATTTTAACTAATGATTCTATCACTTAACCACGCAGGCACTCCAAAGACCTCATCAATATCTCATGTTCTATATTTTCTTGTTTTATTTTCCGAACCGTATATATCTTAAATAGATTCCTTAAGGACTCCGCCCACTCGCAACATCGGCTTTAACTTTGTCATATTGTTTTTATTATTTATTTTTCTTTTAAATGTCCCGAGATACTATTGTTGAATGCTTGGATTTCGCAACTGCGTGGGCGACTTCCAGATGGTATTGCGAAACATGGGTGCATAAATATAGAAGTACTTTTAAATCAAAATGTTTTAAATTTAATGTTATGTATTTTAATGTTGCATAAGAAATTAACAACAAAACACCGAAGTTAGTCTCAGGGGAAAAGGTGGAATGTTGGTCTTCTTCTTCGTCGTTACACTCTTGACAGAGTAGTCGTGGTCGTCAAAAATCTTACAAGCCGTCGCCATTCTTTTGTAACGGTCCAGCACATTGGTGACCTGCCGCGTAAATGCTGGATGTGTCTCCTCGGCGAGTAATATGCCCAAAGAAGGTGAGAATGTTGGTCTAGCTATTAAAAAAAATCTTACTATTCTTTTGTAACAAATAAAGTATACAACGTAAATGTTTTAATGACACATTAATTAATATTATTTTACTTACTATCTCAGCGCTAATATTTTAAGATAAGCTGACACAAATGGCGCATTTATACTACAGAAGTTAATGAAGTACAAAGCGTTGCTAAGTTACAACCGAGATGGCGTACAAGTTAAGTTTGCGGCGATATCAAATCGCTTTGATGTTTAATGTTCCAGCTTATGTATTTACCGACAAACAGATCACGAAACTGATATTGAAATTATATGTTTGTACTAGACTAGCAGACACACATGAGTTCGTCCGCGTGGAAAACTACAACCCCTTTAAATTCAAATAACTAAGTTTTTTTTAAAGTTCTGCCTGACCTTTGAACCTTTACAATGGTTTCCATACCATTCCATAAAATTCCAAAACCCTACTGTCTTATTTTCTGTCTGCTAGCTTTAGTAGTCTCGGCTATGCAAATCAGTAAGTTAACCTTATAAAATATTTTAATTTCACTACATTGCCCGCCATAACCGCATTGGAGCTGGATCTAAAGTCCACATCCTCTACTGTAAGGAGGGAGGGAGGCCTGAACCTGTAGTGCGCATTAATACCGATAATGATGATGATCTCTACATCTATACTGCCTCGACACATTCGCACATAGTTTCCTATTTATGTTGTGTAATTTTTTCTTTCTTTTTCTAACATGCTCAATATTTCCTTTTTACCCGACTGCGTCAGAAGAGGGTTGACAGCGTTTGTATTATGATTATGTCCAATTCTTCGGCACGCGCTACAGCCTAAACGGCTGAACGGATTTTGACATGTGAGGTGTCGTTGAATTCGGCTAAATTGTAGAAGTGACATAGGCTATATCAATTTTCAAAATGGCGTAAATGGGGGAAAAAAGGGGGGATGTGTGTATTTCTTTCTTTTATGTCAGCAATATGGGTATCAAATGAAAGGTCGTAAAAAGACCATTTCAAAAATATGAATATCATATCATGTTTATATTACGATTTTAACAAAAAATGTCAAAAAGTATACCAAGTGTACCGTCTTATTTCTATACCACAAATTAAAATTAAAAAGTCCTTCTCAAATTATTTTTGAAAAAAACACTGCTTGTTCATGCAAATCACTATAAAATTTAGAATTTAAATTTATATACATATATATATATATATATAAATAGATAGGTTAGTGATCCTTGTTTTTCTTTTTTTAGTGGGGAATTGCAGTCCGATTTTTTTTATAATAATAATTTTACTATAAAATTTAGAATTTTATATATATATATATATATATATATATATAGTTTAGTGATCCTTGTTTTTCTTTTTTCAGTTCTTAACTTCTAAGCAGTCGGGTTTTTTGTTTTTATAATAATAATTTTATTCCCTTTAACCCGTATGCTTACCTACCTAACCTACGACAGTAGTCCAATGGGTAGGGATCGAATTGAGTCTTTCCGGGTTTAAGACAAACTCCTTAACCGTAGAGCTTTTATTGCTACAGAACACAGGTGAAAAGCAAAGGTAAAGCTAGTATTATTTAATGTGGTATGTTGGTATTTGCCCCAAGGAAAGAGAAATTACCTAAACGTTTATTCGAGGTTGTCACGAACTCAAAGGGTCAATTTACTTTTAAGAGCACTACTATAAAATTTAATGAATAAACCGCTGCGAAGTTGCAAGTTAGGTTTTATGTGTGTGGCATCGCCCAGGCGCTTCCTGGATGTACTAAGCGACATTTAACGACTCCGCGTAAAGATAACCGCACACTGGTACTGTTGAGAAGTCACTCGTAAAATATGATATTAAATTATGATATCTGGGTTGATATAAATACGTTGTTGGTGGTTGGTTGTCAATGAATTGATTTTCACGACCTCCGTCGCGCAGTGGTATGCGCGGTGGATTTATAAGACGGAGGTCCTGGGTTCGATTCCCGGCGGGGCAGATTGCGATTTTTCTTAATTTGTCTTGGTCTGGCTGGTGGGAGGCTTTTCCCGTGGCTAGTTATCACCCTACCGACAAAGACTTATCGCCAAGCAATTTAGAGTTTCGGTACGATGTCGTGTAAAAACCGAAAAGGGTGTGGATTTTCGTTCCACTCCTAACAAGTTAGCCCGCTTCCATCGTGAACTGCATCATCACTTAACATCAGGTGTGATAGCAGTCAAGGGCCAACTTGTAGTCGATAAAATAAAAAAAATTCTACTCATTTTATAAAATTCAGTTTTGTATATCTTATGAGCCCGTCAATCCGTATTGCAGCAGCGTGTTTCAAGCGAGTGAGTATACACTTCAAATCCTCTCTCCTAAAATGAACCCTGTAGTAGTCCGTTAATAGGCTGATATTGATGATTTCTTATGATCTTATATTTTAATTCATCTTTAGGTATGGCAAAAATACAAAAAACGCTATTTCAAACAGTTAAAGATGTATACAATGAAACTTCAATAACGTTATGATTAAGGGTCAAAAATGAGTTCGACTCTCCGTCTGTTGGACTATTATTATCGTTCACACCTGATCCTCAAATTTAAAAAGGTATGTTAATCAATGGTCATATTGAAAAAATATGGTATATGTTGATTAAAATAACAGTAGTCTGTTTGAATAACAGCAAAATAAAGTTAAAACGTTAACAGAAACATTCTGGCAAATGCATGACATGATGACACAATTCGACCTGATATTGCCTGCAAGTGCAAATCTCAAACGACTTAGCGTAAAAGATAATCGTACACGATCACGACGAAAGCGAACCCCGAATAGCCCATAAAGAGCTGGTACAATTTGCTGAAGCATTTGTTATACCGTGTCATTAACTTAGAGTATTAGGAAACGAACGACATAGTCAAGTTAACGATGTTTTGGTCGCCTCTCACCTAATCGATGTGAGGGTACTCAATATAAACTCACTGTACTTTTGAGATAGAATACGTACGTGATTTTATTCCTAAAGAACATAGTAATCATCATATCAGCCTATATATCATCATATCGGCACACAATAGAGCCGGATCTCCTGATAGAAGATGGGATATTAAGCCCTGAGTTTGGATCAGCATCAATGAAGACCTTACTTCATAGGATCATTTCTATAGTACGCTTTTCACGAGACTCACACTCTAGTTGAGAAACGACCAGCCACGTTGATGAGACGCGGTGCGGCGTCCTGAGCGTGAGAAGGACGGTGACTTTACGTCATCAGTCTTCGATGATCGTTCACCTGTGGGACAAGTGCGAGTTTTCACCGAACAACTGCGTAAAAACGTACTCACTCGTAACGTCAAATTATATAGAAAAAAAAAAGCGTTTACTCTCACCATAACTAGATGGCGCTACTACAATTCCATATAAAATTTGCGTTTACTGTTCTCGATATCAACGCGGTAAAATCTTACACTAAGCACACTGATCCTTTTAGGATTGGGCGTGGGATGCCGTCGCTTTCTAAGTGGCTTTTTGAACACATTTATCTTGGAAGCGGCTTTTGCTCCTGTGGTCTAATTTTCAGGCGACCGTGGGGTTTTAGTTGGTAAGAGGTAACCTCCTCACCTCCCCGTAGCGAGTTGGTATCCATGAGGATTTCCCCACGTAAAAAAAATTGATCAACATCAATATAGTATTCTGTAAAAAACATCACAGTTTTGTAGAAGAATTTGGATTTTTTCTTTGTAAAACTAGAGCCAAAAAGGGCCCGTTGTAGACGTAAAGAGCCCGTTGCCCGCGGTTTACTCGTTAATGTTATCGAATAGTCAGACACCAGTGCAAGGTCGTCTTTACGTGGTCGTAACAAGCGAGATTACGATCAGCGATGTGGAAGTTACGAAATGACACTGTAATGAGGTTGAGCAGACAGACGGGCGGCCACTCGTACTACATATTAATATTAACGATTGGAAAACGTTCCAATGAACATCTGCTTGTGGGCGAAGTTTCCTTAGTAACCTACGTACTAGCGCTACAATGTAGGTAACTAGCTTTCATCTAGTGGGAAGCTGTTCCTGTGTTACGTCATTCGTCTTATTAAAACGAATGTATCATACAAGCGCTACGCAATATCTTATTTACAATAGAGATGACTCTCGCTATCTTCTAGTAGAAAGGGTTACCTTCATTACTCTTATTAAAACCTATTGTCAACCAACTTTGGTGAAGCTATCATGTAGAGTTGTGACTAGCAATTTAAGATCCGAATATTTCAGATTTTGAAACTTGTTCGTAAGTCTCGAATTGCCCATAATGTTACTTTATGAGTTATTGGCTATTCCAGATAATAAAATATTTAACAAAAAATAGAACCGACTCAAAACGCACTAAAAAGTAAATAATAACTGTGTCATTTAGTTGCTTTAATTTACTTAAGCATGTCTATGAAGTCGGTGCCAGCCATGTTTAAGGAACATTTATTTTACGTAGTAAAGCAGTTTGTGAGTTCTAGGTAACGTCCTTAAAGTAGAAACCGTGGTTCTATTTTTTGTTAAAAAAATTTATCTTACTTTTTAGTGATTTATCGCTACGTAAAGTACTCGTACTATGCTGTCATAGTATATTATACGGCACTAGTCGCCAAAAAGCTACCGATACGGAGACAAAAACCGAAATCGCTGTAAGCGTGCCTCCAAAATTTGAAGAGTGCCTTCAATTTTGCCCAGGATATCATCATCAGATCCTAACATGATGACAATGGGACCACCTTGGATGTATGCCCTTTCTAATAAAAAAAGAATTATCAAAATCGGACAGTTCTGTAAAAAGTTATGCGTGGTCATACATATAAAAAAAAATATATACGTGTCGAATTGAGAACCTCCTCCGTTTTTCATAATATAGAAAGCCCAGGATACATATTTCTATACAATACGATATACTATATTTGTGTCGGAAATCAAAGAGGAATTTTAAATAACCTGGATTTCAAATTATAGAAGAAAAAATACCGAACAATAAACAGTACATAAATAAATTGTATTCTAACTCTGATTAACTTAAAGATATTGGTCTGCCCTTTTAGAATAATGCAGTAAGCATAAATTGTGTAACTCGACACAAGGGCATTCAATGCACGGTTCCAAAGGCAGTTAATCAAAGTGCCCTTGTAAATACCTTTAAAATTAATTTGGATATATAATTTACAGGGCCCTTAATATAAATTTAATACAAAAGCCACCAATAAAAGGCTAATGATGACAACGTACGATTGTAACGAATACGTGTGGGTGATGATAGGGTTGTTCGTCATGTGTACCTATCGACAATCATTTTTATTTAAATTAGTATCCTGCTCAAAAATAAACGTGAAAATATAAGCAAAAGTGCTTACATAGTTGTACATTGTAGGTACATAACTTAAACATCGCCTATTTTAAGGAATTATTTTCTTAGATAAGTAATGTAACCTCAGTGCACCGTGAGGAATATTTGTATTTATTTGCATATATTTTCTTATATGCATATATTAATAATTATAGTCAAGTTTTCCAAAAATAAGTACTTGAATGACGAAGTAACAAATGTTTGACTTTAAAGCTTATATTTTATGTACCAATCTTGAAAAAAAAAATTGTTTTAGCTTACATTTTTAGCTGTGAGATTATTCTATTAAAAGTATGTTATTAAACTTAATTCGCGGTTATTTAATTTGTTAATAACAACAGTTAATGAACCTGTAAAATTTCTTAAAAAAAAAGACGGTCAAAGGGGATAAGAAATTAAATTAATTATCGACTTCAGAACATCGATACGTACGAGTACGCCTGACATCCCTATACTTAAGCTATCAGAACCGCCCCAGGCCGTGTGTATCGAATGTGTATATCTCAATCTATCGAGGACGTATGATAATTGACGGGCTCTTGTTTATGGTGGCTGTTAAATTTTACAATTTATTGCTTACCATTATGTATCGGAGCTTTTGTAACGTTTACAAAATCGATATAATTCTCAAGACATAAAAGCTAGTGATGGGTGGCCTACAACCTGATTGGCTAGAAAATTAAACAAGGTAAAATTAAAAACAGCTGAGAGGTTCAACAACATAAGCTAATGAACATGCTTTTTGTAGGGGTTACGTTACACCACGGTTCGAACGACTTCCTGCGACTAACTTGATAACATTACAGAACCTAGACCCTCACTGATCGATCTATATTGCCACCAATGCAACACCTTGGGAATACAATGTCCATCAGTTCTGCGAGTTATGTTAAATCTGATCTGAAACGTAGTTGTAGTGAGTTAATAAGAAGCACTTTGCTTGTTCTTTACATCTTTCAGACTAAAACTAAGTTTATCTTAGGTCCCCGGACACACTACCAAAAATAACATAATTAGTAAGTTATAATCGCATTCTGGATTTAATTATTTATCATTCGTTAATAAACAATGAAGTCTTATGAAGTCCATTTTGCAATTTCGTACATACCGTTGGTTATATCCCTTCACTTCAAATTGTGTACTCATGCACTGCGGATTAATTTCGTCTTAGACTTGAAATCTTGTTCAAGTGAGGGATTGTGGAAGGCGCGGCGACTTAGCGTACCAGCAACATTATATCAAAAGCTAAGACGTTGCAATGTTCTACGAAAGGTCAAACTTAAGGTAAAATTGAGTTTAATATAATTTTAAATAATTCATTTTTATTCTACTAAATGAATAGGTACACGGTGTTATTGAAACAAATTTTTAATAGAGACCGAATACAGAAATTCCGTAACGAAAAAACCTAACACCCCCTGAGTATCAAAAACATAATATCAAAAGCACAATTGCGGCAACAACGTCATCGGGGAACGTGGCTTAGCGGTAAGGCGCTCCAAGTGCCCGGATTGCCAGAGAGACACGGGCTCGAATCCCGTCGGTTCCGATTTTTTTTTTCAAGTGTGATATTTCAAAAAATCATTTTTTTAAATTAATGACTTACCGCTAGGCCACGGTACCGATGACGTCGGTAGGTAAACATAAGTTGATAAAAATGCTATGCAATAGCTTTACCGCGGCAGTCTCCGAGTGCCACACGTCTTTTTTTTATTTATTGTACACATATTATAATATCAGCAGTTGACTGCCGACTACTGGGCCAGGCCTTCCTGTTTAGGTCATAGGAGAGTGTGAATTGGCAGACTAAGAGCGATTATGTTAGCTTCTCTAATGGTCATTATGATGACATAATGATTATGACCGGGAACGTCGGCTTAAACGCGATATTTGTGGCACGGGGATACATACAACACCTAATTCCGAACGCCGTATTTCTAAAAATTTATAGCTCCATAAATCTATAGATCAAATCTATCTATCGATCGATCTATCGACTCAGGACTTGCCTAGGCTTTCACAATCCGAAGTCATTTAGGTTAACCACTGCCAATGAGGTAGTTGATAACAAGAACTAGTCGAAAACCTAAAATAAAGACCAGAAGCATTCAACATAACTACAATCACAGCTTACGTTTGACAAGACCTTCAGAACATACTAAGAGACATGCCATGACGTTATACTATAGACCATAGACTGTGTTTAGGTCCAGAATGACTTCATTGTGCCAACGTCCCGTTCACAATCGGAACGCTCAGTTCACCCTCACAAAGCCTCACAAAGGCTTGTACACATAATTTATCAATTCGGATAACATTTTCGGGATTCAGTCCTTTGATGGAGAAATTGGATGGAATCGAATTGGTCTAAGTAGGGCTACCAGTCCTTTAGTATAAACGGAGACGGCTCGGTAAATTCATGTTATATTCATTACACAAACTAGATACAAAATCTGACTAATATTACAAATGTGAATATATGTAATATGAGGTTTGTTTGTAGAGTTCTTTTCTTATACCTTGTTGGTTGAGTAGTATCAGCCGACGGTCGTTCACAGCTGAACATTGGCCTCTTGTGGGGACTTCCAAATACCTACCTCTTCCGCACAACGCTTGAAGTCAACAGTCCACCTAGTCGTACCTTGTTACCTTGGTAGAATGATGTGTATTAATCTAACTTGCCTGAATGCCTAGTTCATTTATTTTTTTATCTTTTTAAAATAATAATAATCTAAATCCCCTAAGCCATTTTTGCGTAATCAACCAACGAAACATCCAAATAAATTTATATTTATAAAATTAGTAGCATACGAACTCGTATTTCAAAATTGTAATTATTTATGCGTAATACAAATATTTATTTTCATTTGGAAATATTAATAATGGAATAAATGTTGAATTATATTTATTCAATGTTGATTCAGTAAACATAGCCAATTTCCATATTTGTTGAAATTATACATTTGAATTTTGAAATTGTGCTAGACATAATCAGCCTTACCTTCTGCGGTTAAGAGGGGGAAATTGGGGGAAATACAATATCTCGTTAGGTGCAGGGGTAACGGAGTGCAACTGTAATTGCATTAAAATCGATATAGCTCCCCCACGCTCATTTTGTTGTGTCTAGAATGGGGTTCATTTTCATCTCGTTTCCATTTGAGTGAATTGGCTAAACAGATGTAAAAGTATAAATACTTTTTGCTAATATCAAAGTAGAATTTACATGTTCTTTTGAGACATCAAGTGTCTTTACAGGGTCGGGCACAGACCCTTTGTGCCTTGTAGGCACTGAGCTTTTTACCTCATAACATGAAACAAGTTGACTTACGTACGAATGAATTGTTTATATTGATTGACGGAGCAAGCGTAGGTGTGCTAAGAAGCTCTGACAGAATCAAGGGAGCTAATAAGTACCTGCGTAGGAAGATAAGACAGTAGCGAAAGCAGCTAACTGAGACCTCAACATAGAAGAAAACAAGGGTCGATGGAACTTGTGGGTCAACTTGATGTCCCTGACACATTGGAAATCAAGAACCTATTTCTATAACAATAAACCTATGCAAGGCTCTAACAATGCGTCACCTCGTTGAGAATGCACACTATGAATATTGCTTTAATGCACTGTTCTGCTTCTGTCAACCTGAAGCCTAGCTATTATATAGCCAACAAAAATTTATTGAAATAGGACAAGGAACTAAAAATAAATTATTATCAAGTTGGTACTCCTCGGCAAACCCATTCACATTAATACCCAGATAGAATGCAACTATAATCACCATCTTTTGGGAGTCGGCTATATTAAATTTGTTAGTGAATTTCGTCACACACACGTCAGTAAATAACGTCACATTTTAAATTAATTTAATTAAATATTCAACTAATGTTTTGAATAACGATATATTGGATAAATTGGAAAACAACTGTTTTCATATTCAGTTGGAAAACATAATCTGTTTTTAGGTTTTTGTTTACTTCTGAATCATTTTCGTGCTATATTTAACAATAAGTTAAATAACCTAATTACATTGTAGGTAATTTTTGTAAAAAAATATGTCTTGTAACTTATTGCCAGTGCCAAATAAATCACTAAATACTATCACATACAAGTTAATCAAAAAATTCAAATTAACCGTACACTGTGTATGGGTACTGGGTAGTATTACCGTCAAACAAATTTTTGATCATAAATCAATCAAATTCAATTACAAGTAAGTACAGCGAGCACATAAATATATAATGCGAGTCGAATCGTGACAAAGTTTCACAGCAGCCACCCTTAAAGGAAGAGAACTATTTCCTTGATATATTGAACACGACCACTTGTTTCATATCCTCTATAAATAACAACTTTGTTTTCGAAGTAATAAAGTTGATAGTTCAATGACATAAGTATAGTTTCCAAGTATGGTTTTGTGATTCAATGTAAGTAAGATATTATGAGTGAGACAAATCCACAACATAATGTTTGATTCAATTTGACAGCGGCTGGTTTAATAACATTAGCCCGCATATAGACTGTTTCTTTACACTAGCGGTCCGCCTCTACTTCTGCTGTTTTTAACTAGCCAGCATTTTCTATTTATCAAAAGACATATCTAACTCTAAAATACGGTCTTGGGCTTACAAGTTCACCAATATAATTAAGAAGGCCTACTATTTTGAATTTAGAATTTTAGAGCTACTACTAGTATTACGATATCTTTTTTTAGTAATACTTATCTTTTCTTTGATATTTTGAATATTCATGTACTACATGAAATTAGATAAAAAAAGGAATGTAATGTCACAAAACTTCTCTCTACTAGAACACTTTGTTATGAAGTTATAAGTGTGTTTTGTTAGCTCAAGTTTGATAAATATCCTTTAGGAAATTGTTTCACCTTCTGCTATAAATGAATTATTACAATCAAGGCAAAGAAAGTCCAAGTAATAACAATAATATAAATTACAAAAACATTCATAAGATTATTTTTATATTTACTCTCATGGTATAAACAATGTCCATGCTTGTTAATATAATGAGTATATTTGATAACACAGTTGTTTGAATGTGCAAAAGGTCGTTCTCTCACATCGGAAAGGACAGGTGCCTACTGTCAAAGAAGGCTAATACTTTCCCACGTACGTGTTGTCATACAAATGACATAATGTCCTACAAACATAATGGAGACATCAGAATAATAGTCTGGTTATGAGAATACTGCTGGTTGCATAACCAGAACATTAGAAAACTCACGTAGGAGTAAGCTTTTGTATAACCAAATCATGTTAATTAATTTTTAAAAAAAGATACTAGAAACAATAAATAGTATTGGACCCAAAATAGACTTGAACATAGAAACGCTTTAAAATTTTAGATATCAATAATTTTTATGATTACCTTTATAAGAAATAACAAAAAATAAAGATTTCCAAAGCAAAAGTTTTGTGAGAAAACAAATATGATAGTACAAAATACTCTTATGAGTAGATATGTGGTAGCTTATTTCTTCGTTTTAATACAAGTAATTTTCACGCGTTTTTATTTAGTTATTTACTTAGGTTATGACAGAAAAAAAAATTAAATAATATTTCTTTTTATAAACACTAGTATAATATATAGCCTATGACACTCCGATAATGTAGCAACTACGGGTCAAAGAATTTTTAAATCATATCACTAGTTCCGAAGATTGCCCCCAACAAACCCGTTTAGAAACTTACAAACTTTACTTCTTATAATATTAGAATGATGGATCATCTTATTTGGCAAAACATATACATAGTTAAAATATTTATAGAGTATTATGAAATTTAGCTAGACCGAAGTCGTTACATCCTGCACTGAGATAGAGCACGTTAGCCCTTGGGTTTCAGTCATATTATTAGCATTTGAAAGTGATCATTAAAATCGAACCTTCGAGCACCGTGGTCAGTAAGCTAATTAGCTCCATATTGCAGCAGTCCATTGGAAATATGATAAATATAAACAGAAGAATTAAAACAAGTTTACGGGTGTGAAAGTAATTTTGGAATTTTGTTTTACATCTCTCTCGTTTAATGCATGACTCGTACAGATCTATCTCAAGGGATACCGCTCGACGAGCTATCGAGGGCAATAAAGCGAGTTTTTACGGTAGATGAGTAAACTATCAATTTTTTT
Source organism: Mycalesis mineus (assembly GCA_034621355.1). Taxonomy (NCBI): domain Eukaryota; kingdom Metazoa; phylum Arthropoda; class Insecta; order Lepidoptera; family Nymphalidae; genus Mycalesis; species Mycalesis mineus. Next base: position 16,345,874 of record CM067882.1, read on the forward strand.
GGTAGCTTTTACGTGACTCATATAATATGAAAAAGCTCGTGATTTGTTATATGAACTCATTTATTATCGATAACAAAGTTTCAAAATAAAACCTAGGTGGATTTAACTTTTGCTCGACTAATTTTGTTAATATCTATCGTTCTAATTTTTTTACAACCAATTATATCCATAATTGGAACAACTATGACCGTGGAACGTTGATAAAAAGGCTATTAAAATTATTTGATAATTCGGAAATGGTACGACAATGAAGTTAAGCTACAAGGATTTGGATTTGTTTTGGGCATACGGTATATACTCTTATGTACAATTAATTAAATAATGTCTTGAAATAAAATTATGTTAATTGACAGCTTAACTGTCATTTTATCAGCATTATATACAAAACCTTAGTTCTAGCCCACCACCTTTGTTAATAAGGAAAGAAAGGCTTACCGACGGAAAGGCAGTGAAAAAGTCACACGTCTACTTATCATGGCATGCAGTTAACTACGGCGCCTTACCTGTAAAAGAAATGAAAAAATGTAATTTTAAATTTTAAGCTAAGTTGTACCGGAATACATGATTTATATGTCTCAAATATGACGACGATACATTAAATGCAAAAATCTTATAAAACCAATATTAAAAAGGCTCGCTAGACTAAACACAATCATGCTTTGTAAACACCATATCAAACAAAACTAAGTAATACAAAAACCTCTTGAGAATAGAGTATTATTAAGAAATAGGAGCAACAAAAGAATAATAGAGTAAGTTTATTCCCTCAAAATATAATAACGACACTCGACCACATGAAAGCGTAAATTAAACACGGGCCCTTGCTACTGTAATATTTTCAGACTACCCTCTTGGAAATGTAAAACTGAACGCACACTGAAAAACAAAACATCGCTGAGTATATTATTAAATTAGCTACGCAAGCCTACGAAGGTTATAATTTTCGTAGTCGATGTTAAATACGTATTATCTACAAATGTAATTATAAAAAAGGATAACTGATAGAACGATCTCCTTCTAAAAGAGAGGATACGGAGCGTACATCGACCATGCTGTTCCAATGCGGGTTTGCGGGCTATGAAATTAATGCAGAAAGCTTATTGGTAAAACTTTCAAAGGAAATCGAACTTGGAACACGCGCAAATGTATCCTACATATATATACTACGTATAGCTACAGAGAAGACCTTAAAACAGTAGGACAATTTAGTATATTTATCACAGTTTCATAATGTCTCAAGTGTATACCAGTATTCCAGTGTAACTTTTAGTTTAGTAACTCCTACTCGTATTGCATCCTGCCCGCTAACGTAAAATGGTTCCCCAACTTATGTGATATGTCGCCCCTTTTAGTTGGGCGTGAATAAAGCTTTATATTTCCCCACAAACACACTTGGGGAAATTTGTGGGAAGTACGCTCGAGTAGCCAAAAGAGCATCGTTAGAGTCACCCTGAAATCAGACGAGGGACATGGAAAATGGTAACATTAAAATGAATTTGATCTTTAATCAGGTGTCTCCTAATAATGAGTATACTTATATGTTTTTTTTTATGTGAAAGATAATACTAGGCATGGTTTTAAAACACTAGTAGCTACTAGTTCTATTATGTATTTGGTGCTAGTACACATTTAAATTAATCGTCAAGGCTGCCTTTTATTTTCCGATCAGTCGTTAAATCAGTATGAGCAATAAAGCTCAAAGGATGAGCATTTGAAGCTCAGAGAGATGAAATTGGCACCGAAACCCCGCGGAAGGAATAAGGAATTTGAGGTAGCCAATTTTTAGCATAATAATAATCATTTTTGCATTTCTATGGAATGCTTTAATTTCTTGTTGTCTGTCTGTCTGTCCGCACTGTTTGCATGTTCCCTTACAACTCCCAAACGGTTTGTTTAGCCGATCCCGAATATGATGACATAACGATAAAGGAAAAAGTCTGAGGAGTGTTCTAAGCTACTCCTTACTAATATTATAAAGGGGAAGTGGATGTGAGTTGTTACTTTTTCACGCAAAAACTACTGAATGGATTTTGAACACACTATACAATAATCTACACATAAAATTGTTTAGAATATGCGATACCGGTTGAAACTTTCAAACCGACAGAAGGAAAACCAAGTAAAGTATAACATTGAGTTCAATATCGGACGTGGCAGAATTGCAGGAGTGTGAACGGCTGGAAGTCGTTCTTCGAGCCGAGCTTATCGTAACTTACATCGTGTGCCACATCTACTTAGAACCATTTAATAATGATGAATTCATGCGAGTCTAAACACAACTTAATAGATCACAGAATCAACAAGAACCACTCTACCCATCAGCCTTCATTGGAACAGAGTAGTGAGTTAGTGAGTAGTTTATTTCCATCCTACTACTATCTATACTACCTACTGAATATTATAAATGCGAAAGTAATATTGTCTGTTTGTTACTCAATCACGCCTAAACTACAAAACCGTTTTAAATGAAATTTGCTACAGAGATACTCGTAGTTCTCGTAGAGCCTGAGAAAGGACATTTCTTTTCTTTAACTATCACGAAGCAGAATTTCTCGCGGACGAAGTCGCGGGCGTAAGTGTAGTAGTCAAAAAGTAATAAATCAGTGAAACATAAATAAGACACTGATTTGAAACAAGATCTCGAAAGATTTTTCCTAAAACCTAATTGCAGAAAAAACTTGATTATGCACACTCTGACATTTACACAGACATGACAAATGATACTTCCTTTTGGACTAACGACGTCTCCACCATTCCCCTTATTCGTGTTAAGTGACAAAACAGTCTTACAAATACCTAACAGTCAAGTCAGTACATGTTATATAGGTTTCATAACATTTGTCTAAACAGTCCTAAAAATAAGTATTTTTTATATTTATTAATAGTTGATGTGACAACCAAATTATTCCCCTGATAACGATTCTATATCGAAATTTGACAGTGCGATTCCCGACATCGTCACTAGAGAGATAGACGACACCGAGACTCGCACTATCGAATTTTGTTATAGAATCGACATGTCGATATCAAGGGGACACAACAACTTGTAACAGAAAATCAACTTGAAATCTTTTAGTGCAAGCATCTTATGTCAAAGTCAAAATATCTTTATTCAATGAAATCTTTATCATTATTTTGAATCGAAAATTGTCTGTAGTAATAACAACAATTATACATTTTCTGATCAAAACAGTGATAACTCTTTAGCGACAGAAAAAAGCAGCCGTAACAAACCTGGTAGAGCAAAAATTATGATGCTAATGCCCGTATACTGAAATGGCACTCAAGCTCACTTGAAGACATCCTGAATTTATGTACCGTTAAAATTTGATGGATGAGTCATGATTGAGTGTATTAGTTTGGAGGTGTTTAGTAACAAAGGAGATACTTAATTTTTAAGTGTCGTGTTAATATTCGGCCATTAGTAATTAAATTCACAAATAAATCAATCACGCATGAATCTGGTTACTATTCAACTGTCAATCAATTAATTAATAAACCAATTAATCAATTACTTGGATTAAACTTAAATCATATCTATCGTAGGTTTCATGGCCATCAATGAGATAGGTAATTTAATGCTTATGATTCAGATATGCTAATTGAAAACCATAGTGTGGTCGCCTACGTCCCCTGCGTAACAGGGTAAAGCTTAAAGCAAACTACACTTAGCATTTTCGACTAACTACCCACTCGTGAAGAATAAATAAAGGGGAGGGGGGTATACCCTCGGTTTCACAAAAAGAGCGTCATTAAAACCGCCGTGAAACCGAATAGAGGACAAACATTGAAACGTCAAAGGTAAATTTGATATGCTGCCAAAAAGGGTGTAAAAATAATATGGGAACGTCGGAATGGAATAGGCGCGGTGTTTATACGGTTTTAATTACTTTCATATGGCTTTTTTATTTCTTTTTTCAGAATGTATAAGTGAACTTTACATATTGGGTAGGTAGAGCACTAGAGGGGAATAAAATTATTCCAAGAATTATCTGCCGGTCGGATAAGAACAATTGTTAACAATTTGTTTAAAGTATGTAGTTTTAGAAACAGTAATGGTAATTATTTGATTTCGGATATTATGTACAGTAGCTTTGAGCTCGTACTACGGTACTACCGTCACCTTTTTGTCATCGCCACAGCAAGATAACGAGCATACCTTTTTGTCTCGCGAAAACCTCTTGGATACCCTCTCGCTATGGGGAGGCGAGGAGGTTATGTTGGACTCTAACCGATTAAAACCCAGGGTGTTCCTATTCGTCGCGTGGAAATAGGATCACGGGAACGAAAAGCCGCTTCCGAGATGTGGGTTTCCATACCATCAATGTCTTTATGTTTACGATATGGAACATTATCCCGAAGTTTGTGTTCACTAATTTTTACGACCAGGGCATCTTTCTGACGAGTAAATAGGGATCTTCTAGGTAAGCGCGTTTCAACTTATTCCATATTTATAATACACTTACTCAAATTGCGATCGTAGTCAGACGCGAGCCTATTTTATTTTTACACAAAAACCTAAGTGGATTTCTAAACATCGGGACACAGTTTGTAGTAATACAACAGCCGTCTCCTTTTATCCAGGTTTTGCATAGTTTAGGAACACAGTAACGTTACACCGACTCTGGTGCGTACTCTTAATGACAAACCAACAATACTATTGCCCTGGGGACATCCTTGCCGCCTATTGTTCAAATAAAGGGAACGACTATAGCACGTTTATGCTGGCGTGAAATCGTATGCAGAACGTTTCTGTTGGTATACAACAGCTGCGGTGGGATACCTCAAAATACATTGCCGATATCACTTTGGGAAGTTTAAGATATTTAAATGTACAAGTTTAAGCCAAATATTAATCAATTACATCAGCATTTAAGAACTTAAAACTACATACCGATTTTAGGATAAAGTAGGGTTACTTTACTTCATACAGAAATGTGCTTTAGAAATGTAAAGGTTTTGAGGGTCTACCCAAATCGCCTTTGTAACTCAGATTGAATATTAACTAACTTTTAAACCGACGAAAAAAAACGGAGGAGGTTCTCAATTCGACACGTATATTTCTTTTTTTTTTATGTATGACATATGAAAGGGCATACTTCCAAGGTGGTCCCAATGTCATCATGTTAGGATCTGATGATAATCCTGGGGAAATTGAAGGAACTCTTCAAATTTTGGAGGCACGCTTACAGCGATTTCGGTTTTTGTCTCGAAATCGGTAGCTTTTTGGTTACTAGTACCTTATAATATACTATGACAGTATTGTACGAGTACGATACATGGCGATAAATTACTAAAAAGTAAGAAATAAAATTTTTTAAATAAAAATAGAACCGACTCAAAACGCACTAAAAAGTTAAAAATAACTGTGTAATTTAGTTGCTTTAATTTACTTAAGCATATCTAGGAGTCATCGGTGCCAGCCAAGGTTTCTACTTTAAGGACGTTACCTAGAACCCACAAACTGCTTTACTACGTAAAATAAAGGTTCCTTAAACTTGGCTGGCACCGACTTCATAGATATGCTTAAGTAAATTAAAGCAACTAAATGACACAGTTATTTTTTACTTTTTAGTGCATTTTGAGTCGGTTCTATTTTTATTTAAAAATTTTTATTTAAATTAGCACAATCGATCATTATTTATGTAATAAAAGATAGGTAAGTAAGATACGATACGATCGATACTAAAAAAACGTAAAATGAGAACCCTGAACATACTAAGTTGTCTAAATCTAATTGCTCATTCGCTTACAGTCGACTCCAAGTAAACAAGTTCAACAATAACAACGTGCGCATGCCTTAACAACAGTGTGACATCGACAGAGTGAAATTCCAAGCAAAGAATAGTCGACAATACCATTGCCCCGAGTTATTTGCTCCTCCCGTAGTCCCGGCAACGCACGGATAACACTATGATGTATGAGTTTGTGTTCCAGTGTCTAGAAGCTAACATGAATGGAATACAAAACACGTGTAATGTCCAGTTCCTACTGTCCGTGCTACAAATTATTTTTAAATTTTCCCTGTTAGTATGTGCAGGTATTGGCAGAAACAATTTGACAACCTTTAATTTATAAATTCGATAGCGTATACTTGCGTATATTCGGCGACAATTCAATAATTTGGTACCATGTGGTAAGTCTGAAGGTAACTAGGTAAAGTGAGGTGACGGATGGAACTTAAACTAAACAAGATATGCCTAGTTTAAGCTCATTTGTCTAGCAAAAGCTCTGAAGTGCTACATTTGAGAGCAAAGGCATATTACTTTTGATTAAATAAAATTTACGGTTGTTTGTTTGTAAAACTCGGCGATAGATTTATAAAACGTCTCGAACCATTTCGAATAAGAAAGAAAATCTTTACCCCGTCTCATAAATATAAATAAAAGTAGAGAAAGAACCCAATCTTCTTAAACAAGTACTCCAGTGTTCGAGACGCCGGCAAAGGTCGGACGAAATATTGAAAACTTCGCGGATTTTGAAATTTCTCAGCGCACTACGGAACGGAATGCAAACTAGGAATATGGAAAACTGTTGGCACAAACTCTGGGCGAATCAATACCATCCCTCTAAAATATTGAACACTACCTACTTGTATAAGCGGTCGAATCGTTACAATTTACTGGGACTGCAAAGAGAATCTTATAATATTAACAGACCGCGAGAAACGAGAAAAGAAATGTAGGTACTTGGGAACAATAATTGTTGTACATAATAATAAACTTGTATAATAATAAATTTACTCTTCAGTATGGCCTTGTCGATTTTGAGGTGCCTTACTATAGGTACGAACCAGCGTTAGTTCTTGAAAATAGCAGTGCGTTGTTCTACTGGGATCGAACAATTATCACTGATAGGTATATTGTAGCCAATAGACCTGATATAGTGATAATTGATCGATTAACGCGCCGTGCAATGATTGTTGATATTACTGTTCCACATGATGATAATATGGTGAAAGCTGAAAAGGAAAAAGTATCAAAATACTTGGGACCTTGCTCATGAGATTACCGTCATGTGGAATGTTGATTCAACAATGATTGTTCCTATAGTTGTTTCAGTCAACGGCCTTATAGCGAAAAGCTTTGACGAACATCTTAAAAAGCTTTCGCTTAATTGTTGGATCAAGGGTCGGATACAGAAGGCAGTAATTCTTGAAACGGCGCGTATTGTGAGGAGGTTCCTCACTCTGGAGCCCTGACCACCGGTTGTTTTTTATAAATTTTTAATAGTGTTTTTATAATTGTTTTATAAGCATTGTTGAAAATTTAAAAACAAATGTAAATAAATAAATGATAGACAAAAAAACTTATAAATCAGCTTCGTATATTTTTCTTTACTTTACACTAATAGCGCTTTATTTACTTTTCCAGACCACACTCTGGTTCTTATTCCTTAGTCAAATATTCCTACGATAAATAATTATTCTATCAGGTTTTAAACTTAAAAAACTGTACAGTAAATTTTTAATATAAGTATCTTTGAAATAACTATTTAAAAACCCACTAAAGCTCGATCAGTCGGTCACGAAGGTTGTTAGAATAAGATGTGATAGAGGTCGTCCAGCAAAATACCTAGTACCGGTACGCCTTACTTGCCTTAGGTCATTGGTTGATAAAATTTTCCACGAACATAAGGTGGGCTCTCTGCTTGTTCCATCATCTATAGCTGTACGATGAAAAAGTACCTATTAACATCAAAAATAATAATTTCAAAGCAATACAATTTGAAAGGTAACAAGTTGATTCTTAAGCCGATAGTCGATGGTGTGTTGAAGAATTGTAGTCGGTAGATTGATGCAGTAGAATCTTAAGTTGCAGCTTTGGTAATAACAATTTTTTCCATTGGTTCCAACAATTTAATAACTGAAGGAATAAACCTCGCTCCGCAAACAGCTGGCAGCGGTCCCCGGTCTGTGGGAGTAGTAAATTTTTAAAAAAACTTTTATTACTACTTTCGCAAACTTACTTTAACTGGGACAGCTAATGTGTTTGTCCAAGATTCCTTTACTTATTCAACTAGCTTTTGTTATTTTCTTGGCATATCACCTATACCTAAATTCGTGCGGAATTCATATATAAACACAAACAATTTTCTATTACATGCTTTCTTGCCGACTTTTTCTATAGTGGAATCTGCCTACCGGTAGGTAGTTCACTACACTCACAAATGGTCAAACTTAACTTTTTAAAGCTTAAACGATGAATAGAATATCCATCCATCCATCAATACCAATCCATGAGCCCTCTATTAGTATAGGTAATCATACCCTTCAGGTCAGCACCCAGCAATGCTGTTTGGCTACATGAATATCTAAGCAATACTTTCGATGAGACGAGCTCTAGTTAAAATAAATATTTGAATAGTCTGAAATATTACGAAAACTACAATTTGCCAAAAAAAAAATGAAACGTGAACTACAAATATTGTCAACTACGGCAACGTCATATTTCTAGCCACGTGTCCAGACACCAGCCTAAAATCTTACAGCCATATTTGGCAAAGTGGCATCACTAATTAATTCCCAATGCATTGAAAGCAGCCACATGGCGCAAATAGTTCATGTCTCAGCCGCTGCCAGACCGCCATTAGCTGGATGTTTGCCGACAACGTTTGCTCTTTAACTTATTGAGTCTCTTCCTCATATAGGACCGTATTAAGGGATTGCAGTAACATATAGCTCTTGGATCGTTTTAAATAATAGAAAAATAAAAGATACACCGATGTCTAGGTGAATGCAATTGGTTTTCTGTTTCAATAAATCGGAAAGATTCATTTCATCAGTGCAGTTTATCGATTTCAAAAGTTTCGGTGAATTGCACCGGGTAACGAGCTTTTGGCAAGTAAAATACTTTTTATAGCAGTTTTTAAAGATAGAATGAGAGTGAACGTTGATTAACTATTAAATAAGTTCGCAGGGCATGCATCTTATAAGAAAGAAGATAATTCCTAGGTAGCTAACCAGTTTTAATGGTACCATGATCATCTAGACATGATTTGGCTAACATTCTCGTTCTTTAATAGATTCCTATGGTATTGGCTATCAATTTGTTATTAACTTGGCTGACAAACTGTGGGCTTTCGAAAAATGACGAAGGTCTAGCTATCACTGGCTCTCTACAATAAATCGTAACGGTATCATATGACTTACAGTTATTTTAAAAAACAATAGCATGTTATAAATACAATGTCTTCTATTATAATTATGCAATATTAAAGACGTAGCAACAATAACTTCCTTGGTGGCACTTGAGCGTCTTTGAGAATTTTTAAACACAAAACCACACACGACGGCATAGCGGCTATTGTGCCGCAGTTTGGATGTCGACAATGGAGGACAAACCGGTGTTGCCAGCGAACCAGATGCATTGTTTCAGCGTTCATCGGGACACTTGACTTTAACACGTAAGTTATGTATGCTGATATCCCGTTGTAGATACGCCAACGGACAACTTTACCGTCAATTTAAACAATTGTATTGTAACAAAAACTTTAGCAGCTTTAAGTTTTAGAGGACAGGCGGAATATGACAGGATCGTAAAATAAAATCTCACATAATGGCGTTCAAAGTTGCGCTGCTTGGTAAATGATTGGACGAGCTAGATGCATTGTTTCAGTGTTTATCGGAGCGCTTGTCTTAAACGTGTATGCTGTTTTCTCGTTAAACATACACCAACGGACGACTTTAACGTCCATTTAGAGTTAGGCAATTGTATTGTAATGGAAACTTTAACAGATATTTTACTGGAAGGGGGCTGGAATTTAGCACGATTGGGAAATAAAATTTCACTTCACTTAGTTTAGATTCACACTTGTAATTGCATTTATTGTTTGATGCGTGTTCGCATTTCGCTTATTATATGATGACAGTAGTATTTATAAGATCGAAAATTGTAAAAACAAAAGATATTTATATATTTGTAAAATCCTCATTTAAATTAGAGATGATATGAATACTCGACGAAATCGTCGAAAAATTGGGACATGAATGTACACAGGACACCGCAGGCTATCATTAATTATTTCATTTGCGGAGTACTTTCCAGCACTACATGCATTATTTATTTATAGTTACCTACTTTAAATCGTGTTCCAAAAAAAAAGTAATAATATCAAGTATCCTTCTCCTTCAATCAAACTTACAAATAAAATATCAATATTATATAATTCTAAAGAAGAGTGTCGCCTTTGTAAATTATGTACAATAAAGTTTAAAAAGAAAAACAAACAAGAGTTATGCAAAGACTTAACAGAATACTCCCATATTGTATAGCGAGAGGTCAACTTCAGATGTATAAGTTTATAACGAAAAGTGGTTACCACTACCAAATACTGAAAAATTTGCGGTATTCTTGATCGATACCTAACTTAGTTATGATTAAAATAAATTACATTTTTAAATAACATGTATGGCTGATTAATTTTAACACAAAACAATTGAATATGAAAAACGAAATAACGAAGTTAGAGGCATCCCACCCATCGATTGATTCAAGAAGCTGCATATTTCAACTTCATCCTTACGATATCTAATGCATATGAATGAGCGAAGATTGATCAAGTTATATTGGTTGACATAACCTTAGCTATAAAACTTCAGCTGGGATATTAGCAGCGGATCTCCTATATCACTGAAGCCGGTAGCTGAATATAACAACTTTTATGGCTCGAATGTGTATTCACGCCTGTAAACGGGCTCTTGATTTTGCATGCACGAACGCTATTTGGTCTGAAATTATAGTATGGTACACTAAGCATAGCGGTAAATTGGATGATAAGCTATCTTTATTAGTGCGTTTACTAAACTAAACATTTACGCAAATTTTGGTGTATCTGTACAAAATATGTTTACAAGACTAAAATATAAGTTACTAGCAGTCGTCCGCGTGAAAACCTCTTAGATACCCGTCTAATTTTAAAAACGAGACTTTCATATAAAAAATGCTCATTCCCCGCTCCCCCTCTCAATTTATTTTATTATATTTTTTTATAGTTTCCCGTGAATCAATATCCTCCGTCCCGTCCCGTGTATTAAAGATCTATATTTTTGTTCAACATTGTACGACATTACAGTAAATTAACATTAACAATATATATTTATGACAAGTTGATATGTATAGCTTAACATTAAATAGAAAATCTATTACACTCTTCGAGTCTAGCTTTCAAAATAAACATAAAGAATTTTTCAATCCGACACGCAGATCTAGAGGTTAGTTTATCATTGAACGTGTAATTTTATTGAGTTTTCAGTTCTTACCTGAATAGTAGAAATTCAAGAGTAGAAATACACAAACTTATGCACGTAGGTACACAAATAAACTTGTTGAAATAAATCTATATTCAATTGCATAATTAATTCTTGTTCAATTATATAATTTTCTTGTTTATGCTTTCCAAGCAGCAATGTAATTTTGTCCCCAATTATTATCAAGATTTCCTTTAAATTTCTTATAGAAGTGTTTAGGGTGCATAAATCAGAGGGCGTGCCAACATCCCATTACTCGCGCTCCGTCGATGCCCACTGACCGTGCCGTTTCGTGGGCCGCGAATTCTTCTGCTCTATCGTACAAGAATTGCAGGCGTTCATGTGCTATTAATTTGAAATTTATGTGACAGAGGCGATGAGGGTCTAAAATTTTTATTTTCAACACGAGCCTACTGTCCTTTGTATTACCGGTTTGTAAAAGTAGTCGCAATTACACACAAAAAATCAGGGGCGGAAGCTAAATTATTATTTATTTATTTATTCTTATAATTTTCACTAAAAATCCTATCGACAAACCACCCAGATGTAACAGAACACCATCAACATGATTAACTTCAAACCCGAACCTCCTCAGAGATGTAGACAAATAGCAATTGATAAGTAAGATTCTATACTTTCATGCAATTTGTAATGTTACGAAATGTATTTAATCTAAGTGAAGCCTATAAGAATAAAACACAAATAGAACATTATCCAACAAAATATTCCGCAGTGCCATACGACGAATTCGTTTACGGATTTACATGTTATTCAATATTCAAGAACTATAATGTCGGTAGCATCAAAATAATTTTCTTTCTTCAAGCTACAATAGGTTTATTCGGAGTTCCAGAAAGACCGAGTGCGGGATACAATGGGATTCAATACAAGGGTTTAACGCAAAAGCAGCCTTAGTGTTACGGTCTTACGATGAGATTTTCTTTGAAGATTGGATAGAGTATGTCCTTAAGTATGCTCAAGTATACTTATACAAACCAGCAAAAATATTGTGGATGTACCAATTGTAACTCAATTTAAATTAACTACTACAACAGATTGCAATGCATAACAAGCGTTTGGATAGTTTGTATTTTTCTGTTAACTTACCAAAAAGAAACAACTTGCTGTAAAGTTATCAAAATAAAAAAAACTCGTTAAAAACGATGAAAATATCTAACATTAAAAAGTTTGCTAACTGCTCCAAATATTCATAAAAATCTCACTCCACTTAATTATTATAGTCTAAGCGGCTAAGACTAACTTTAAGAAATATGAAAAATATGAGATCTACACTAATATTATAAAGAGGAAAGATTTGTATTTTTGCATGTAACGAATTAGTTAGAAGTTACTACCTTGTTAACGAGTTATGTGCTTACGAATTTACGACAATATTTACATTAACGTACACAAAAAAATGTTTTTTTCACTCACGCGCACCATTGTCAACTCACCTCAATAGCAAATTGATTGATTTAGATTGTGCAGGACGACGATTTGGTGATGTTAATGTAGAAAAAAACACCAGATATTATGAAATTGTAGTACTGTTTCGTATTTCCCGGCCATCCACGAAAACTTTTAAGGAAGATCCAATATTTTTCCTAAAAAAGAAAATCTTGGAACAGTGATTCATGGTCGTTTTAATTAGCATGCTTATAACTTAAATATCCTTACCTATTTATGTCTACCCGCAAGAAACCGGGACGGGCCGCTAGTATGAGATAAACCTCGTATTATTAAAATTATTCTGTGATAATATTACGTTCACTCTAAGTAAAAACGGTGGCAATTAACAGTCAACACGAATATTTGAAATGTTTTCCAAAAACATTAGCAGTAACTGTAGAATACTAATACTGATACATTTTTTTTAACTTTTGTATGAATTATGGCAATATACAGACACACAGATATTTTCATTTTGTGACTAAGTGACAATATGATTTCAATAATTTTCACTTCGTCACAGTATGGAAATGTCTGTGATATAGGTAGATACATTCAGTATCCTAATATTTGGCCAGTTCTCATAAAAGATTAGCTATACAGCAAGTGAGCTCGACAAAGGGAAGACAATGTTGGTGAATAATAAAGCAAGTTAAGACGAGATTAAACTAATTTCCTCTTTGTCAGCGTTTTGTTACGACGGGTCCGTGATGGTTGGACGACTTTAGAACTTTGAAGATTTAAACATTTGCCTACAAGTTTTCCGGCATCTGGAACAGCTGGTCTCGGGTAATGTAAATAATTAAATTATGTTAAAGATTTTAAAATTTTAATGAGGCAAATTAATGAATAAGTGCTTTTAGGTGAAAAATAAATCCATTGCACTTCATTATCTAATGGTCTAACCTAAAAAATAAAAAACTGCAGATTACATACTTAGGGAATACTCACATTTATTCAGGTCTATTTAGCTTATGTCCATAGAAAATAACGATTTTATAAACGTTCAGCTTTCCACGTCTATTCAGCTTACACGGCAAATAAGTATAAAACGAGGACGGTGTAACCAAAATCGTTCAGCGAAACCCGAACGGAGATGTAACTAAGTGTAATTATTCCCTTAATCTGCTACTTACTGGAAGAAGCACAATGCAATTTCTTTTCATAAAGGTAATGTAGGACTAATATTTGAAGAGATAAGTATTTCACAAACTTAAACAAACTGCCTGGGTAACGCTACGTTGGTACTACTACTATTTTAAAATTTTTGCTATAAATCTTGGTGAAAAAAAAAATTCATTCAATTGTTGGAAGTTACTAATCTTCGTGATAATACTGAAAATTGTCTGTTTTTACTTTGTCTGCCTTCATCATCGGCCTGTATCCGTCCACTGTCCACGATCCTCTGCCTTCCTCATCCAGCCACTTCCCACTACCTTTTTAAGGTCGTCGGACTATGGGGCTGGAGGGCGTCCTACACTGCGCTTAATAGTACTCGGTCTCCACTCCAGAACACGCCGGCCCCAGCGACCGTCTGTTCTGCGACTTATATGGCCTGCCCACTGCCACTTTAACTTGTTTATCCTTTGAGCTATGTCCACTACTTTAGTTCTCCTCCGGATTTCCTCGTTATGGATTCTATCCTTTACAGCCCGCTGAGCGACTTTGAATTTGTGAACCAGGCCAACTGTCAGTGTCCACGTTTCTGCGCCATACGTTAATACCGGCAGGACACACTCGTTGAAGACTTTGGTCTTCAGGCTTTGGGATATCGACGAATTAAGGACGTGACGCTACGTGTCTGCCTAGTATTGCTTATTTTCAAAACACAAGTAACGTGTCTCTTTCCTCTTTACCTGTACAGCGCGTAGTTTCTCTAAAACTGACGTCACTTTTTATGCATACTTAAGAGCTCTACAGCGTCTTAACCCTGCGAAGTCTCCACATTCACACGAATGTTTTGTATTCTGTGAAAAGGAAAAAAGGTGTTGCAAATACACAAAAGACGCACTTTTCCAACGAAGACTGCTATCGATCGAAGGAAAGGCGTGATATAAAGGACTTTATCACGATGAGACACACGCAAGATATCTATAGGTAAGTAAAAGAAAATAAATGTGACGTATTCAAAATGTTTATTTTTAACTTTAAAATGTTGAATGTTTAAATTAACAACTCCCAATAGAACTTAACACCCGTTTCATCACCTGATAAGTGTCAGCGCAGGAGTAATTTTTGTAACTTTCTTACTTTGTGTCGAAGAAAAAGACAAAATTTGCGAATAAGCCATCAGCAACTAGTCAGAAGATTGACTGGACCTATGTATTGCAATCGATAAAGAGCTACTACTTTTACTGCAGAAGTTTGTAGAATCCACATACTTTATGAAACTAGCCTAAAATTAAGTAAGAAGGTAAACGTAAAAGTAATACACAAGCAAAGCTTTCAGAAATTCCCCACCGGCAAGTTTCTAATAAATAATAATAATCTATCCGAGTAGTGGAAATATTGTGAGCACAAGCGGAAAATATAAGAAAAGAAGTTCCGAAGTGTTTTAAGGAGGGCGTGGCATAACAGGCTCTATCGTGATGTGGATATGCGCTGCGAGTGTTGCCAGGAGATTAATGTCTCGGAAAATATTACCCGAGAAATGTACAGCGAAGAGGTATTTTAAGAAGTACGAGCAATTACTAGCTTCTAGGAGTACGTGCTCAGCTAAACTCAGCTCCATCCTCCTTGCAACTATATCAAATCAATACGTAGGTATTAAGGAAGAATTACAGAAAGAAAATTGTGAAGTAGTGTGAACTTTAGGACTTATTATAAAAATATATTTTTTCTGCAATGTGCGGCGATTAGATAGAACCCTCAGGACATGAAAAGTTTTTTATTATTTCCCGAATAAAAGACATGGCAAAAACTACATCGGAACTCGGCGGATATACCAGCCCGTCATTGATTTACATTAAAGGGGTGGTTCTGCCTGATACACGATGAATTATTATTGTAATGCAAATGCGCTTCGAGTGCTGCCAGTGCACACCTACCCATCATAGTACAGAATGATTAAACTATATATATAACTATCGATATGTTTTTAATAGAATTTCATGTAATTTATTACGAAATATGTGTTATGTCTTTTTAATAATTGCGTAGATTAATTATTATTTAATAATTACTTATAGAACAAAAAGTGCAATTAAATTGCATCAGAATCTGCTAAGGATAAACTCATCGTAAGCTTACATTTAAGAGGCGGGCGGCGCAGTCCTAGACACTCACTGAAATATGGAAGCGTAGAAGCTCTGCAAATGTAACGAGAATAATATTATCATGGAAAGTTTTCCTTGAAAAGATTTTACTGGCTTCTTCAATATAATAGTAGTACCAGATTGTAGTTTTTAGTACTGTTCCTGTGAATTAATCAATTTTAATAATTACTTTTGTTATAATTTAAACATCTGAAACAGGAGATAAACTAATACTAAGTAAGTATACTGCGTTAAACGTCACCTCGATTTTATAGATTGTACCAAAGACGTTATAGAGTTTAATAAAACAAAGAAGGTTCCTTGTGAATTCGTATTTCAAACTCAGAAGCTTTGGAGTGAGATTACCTTACAAATAACACGTAAGGATACCTTGTCGAGATAGGTAATACTAAGCCCGGCACCTGAGCATCGATCTAAAAGTCCAGCGCCGAAACACCTACCCGAGCCGGAAGCACGAACAGTTTTTCATTAATTCCAGGATGAGCAAGACGAAAAAAAACCTGCGGGAACTGTCGGGGACAGCCACCCTTCCATCGCCTTCCCTGAAAGGGGTAGCTCGGTACAGATGGACGCTGAAATATTTAAATAGTCTGGCTTTAAACACTTCGTAATGCCTTACCCATACGGAAGCTTTTATTTCCGGAATGCAGCTCCGAAATTTAATTCAATCTTCCGTATTTCTATTTGCATTTCTGTGTGCGAGATAAAGATTTAAATTTTGAAGTTTCACACAACCGCATGTCTTTTTCCGTTGAGGGGATTGTTTTTTTAAGTAGGTAAATAAATTTGGAATCATTTTTGTTTGTGCAACTTAAACCAAATGCGCACTTTAACTAGTAGAAACGTGAAGTCAAGTTTCATTACAACAAGATTAGATTCAGCAGTTTCGGTAGGAATTGGGAGCACAAAAAGAAAGCGAAATCCGTGTACAGTATTAGAATATTGTGTTTTTAAATTTTACTAATAATTTAACTATGATGTTTTCAAAAGGACTTTGTCATAACATCATGCTTCGTCCACCAAAAAAAGTCTCAAGACGGTAGAGCTAAAATATTATAGAGCTACTCGTACTTAAACTCATAAAATACTACCGAATTTAAAGAAAGAGACGTAATAAAAGTGACCTTATTCCTATATTTCATTATGAGATACTAAAGGCATGTTGAGAAAGAAATCAGCGGTAAGTTTAAGACCCCATAAGGTACCTTAAATGCCACATGTGATATCATAAAAGTCATTTTTGTAGCTTTATAAAATTTTGTCACATACTGTGATAAAATATTATAAGCGACCTACTATTTGGTTGTAATACAAAAGGTTTTAAATATTTTATCGCAACTACACCGCGGTTCATGCTACCCCTTCTGGTAAAACTGGGGATATACCGCACAGTATTATCCAAGTAAATAAAGTTGCTGGAGAAATTAATTTTACAGCAGACCGAGATACATATTACCCCTGGCAATGTCAATGCAGTTAGTTATTAGTTTCTAAATGAAATGTCCATAATAATATGTATACCCAGCGGTTTCAAATACGTAAATCCCTTTTCATTGTGATAATCGAGAAATTCATAACAATAAATCTTTTCAAAAACTCTTCTTGTGAAACGAGTAGCCATGCCAAATATAAGTCATTAATTTTCTGATTCCGTGATTCCTGAAAATTACTTCCGAAAGGAAAACAACTACCAACTCTGGGCCAACGAGGCTTAGAAATAATAAAAATATTTAAACTTTTTAGTATTGTATAGTACAGTATATATAGTGCCTCATCCCTGCAATGAAAACTGTTAATTACACAACGCTTGTTCTCTCCGACGCATCATCATTAAATTTTCAATTGTGAATAAAGCAAAGAGTTAGATTTGCCAGAATATTGTCGTGAACTTCCGCAAAGATGCGTCTTCGCCTGTGGCTTACTTGTTTGATCGCGGAATAGTAAAAACATAAGATATCCACAAAATTTAATAACACCACCAACCCAAAAAAGGAATCCGAAACTTTACGAAAACAGCGCTGTAAAGATAACCTCCTAGTGTAATCTCGGCGCATTTCACGACGAAATATGAAGGAAATGTGTTCAGCGAAGAATCTCTGAGATTTGAGACTTCGTAATTTACTTTAAGGGTTGCACGGAATATGAGGTACATTTTTGTTGCTTTTGTACTCCGCATCCAATCTACGGAGTCTTTTGTTTGGCTTCTTACTCCTAAGAAACCTAATTTAACATAGAATGTTATCGCAATGACCTAGTACTCTATAAACATAAACAAAATAACTTTTTCACGGAAATTTCAAGTTAACTTTGTAGATTATCATAGTTAGACCAGATGGACTTTTTGCTGTTCTCCCTAAAAACATTTTACAAAATAGAGGATAACTATTTCACCCCGTTTAACTTTTATATCTACAATAAAAAAACACAATCAAACTAAAAAATTTATATTTTCAGAAAACCAAATCAACCGAACATATCTAAAATAACTTTAATTATTTTCTAATGCTCACAAATTCTTTAGCATAAATGGAAAAACATATGAATAAAATTATTTACCACATTCACTGACTCATTTAAAGCAGTACATTTACGAAAGTATCCTTACGTAAAAGTTCCCGCAAACCACAAATACAAAATTCATTAAGCATAAGTAGGTACATTCGATTCAATAAATAGACATTAATACGATCGCGATTTAGTTCCAATGGTGTGTTGAAAACTGTCACGACACGACAGGTAATCGTGATTAATAGTCGCCAGATGTAAAGGGCACATTGGTTGTTGCAATAACAGGTGTTAGATGTCAATTAGCATCGGACACGGTCGAACGGACCGCGATCAACCGAGCGGTTAGATTTGTTATATTGATATTGTGCACTCATTCAGTACAATTACAGGGGAAAGGTGTTAATGCGGTAATTAATCATTAGTGAACGTTTGTTTATCAAATGGAACTTCAAGGCTGTTACTTTTCCGTGATTAAGTTCTACTAAAATACCTTGAGACCACTTTTCAGCTTGCAGCATTATCAGATGGCTTATATACCTACCGAATGTTGGAAAAATATTTGAATCAGCAAGTTAAATAAAACCATCGTGGATAAATGCTATATTTGTTGACTTAGATTTGACAACAGCAAATTGTTGCGTTGCTGACGCGAATTCACGCTACCGTATGCAACCTAATTTTTTTAAGACAAAAGATTTTAATACACAGTAAACCTAGCATATTGCCAATGAACCGGAAATAAATAAACTGCGTATTATTTCGTATTTTAATCTTGAAAAATAAAATTTGTTACAGTTTAATTCAGCAAGTAAGATGGGCAGATGCCATCAGCAGACAGCTCATTACACAAAGATTATAAAACCGTCACTATATTAAGACGATGCTATTTTGAAAAACCTCAAGATGAAAAGAACGAAGGGGATGAAACGTATCTCAGTCGTTTTCTATGAGATTCGGATGTCGTATAAGAGGAGCATTGCTTTCCACAGGGCTTTTTGCGTTTGTGAGATCAGTATTCAGGGGAGCGATAAAATTTAATAAAAGTAGAATAGCTAGATAGAGAAAAGATTTTTAAACATAAAGAATCACCACTAAATATTTGCCACACTACGTCTCTACGTTTGCGAGTACCTTTGCGTGGTCTTGATATATTTTATAACTCAGTCAAATATTCATTTGGTATAACAAACGTGGGTTATAAAAGCAGACGTATAAATAAAATAAGCCCT
Organism: Mycalesis mineus; assembly: GCA_034621355.1. NCBI lineage: Eukaryota > Metazoa > Arthropoda > Insecta > Lepidoptera > Nymphalidae > Mycalesis > Mycalesis mineus. The sequence goes on from CM067882.1 coordinate 16,365,583, forward strand.
AAAGGTGACTTTTATACTTTTTATGGGTCACGTTACAACCGACCTTGCAGGCCTTCTTGGAAACGATGCTTAAAAATGTAGATGGTCTAACTTTGCAGACTTCAAAAGGACTCGCCAAACTATGCAAATCCTAAGAGGTAAATGGGCAAAAAAAAAACAAGAACACCTTTTGAACCCAAATCATATCGTCTGTTATAATAACATTCAAATGAGATTTTTTTCAACAGGTCAGCTGTTTATGTTACAGGCTAGTTTTAAAGAAGTAATAGTTTAAAAAACCAATATCCTTCTTTACTTCATGCAGTATCATTGATTAGACCGGAATGCTAAATATTTTGGCGGCACGTCATTGTCATCATCATAATCCTCATCTAGATGTTAACTTACGATGGACGGAACCCTTCAGAGCAATCCTGATTAACAAACCATGCCAAAAAGCACCCACGCGCTCAAGTGGGAAAATTCTCCGTTTCGGAAATCGGTTAAAATAAGTGACTTCCTAAACATTGATCAGTCATGCGTTACGCTGTCTAAATTAGACTAATTAATAATTAACGTTTCATTAAATCAGTCCGGCTCAGTGGCTGCACATGTGGTAACTACTTCCATATCATAAACGTACCAATATTTACTTCAGTAAATTTAAGTTCCGACTGGAATTATAGATTATTATAGTTTGTGACACCTTTTCTATACTTTTAAATTACAATTCGACACATTTTAGTTTTATAAATTCGAGGTTGCTTTAGTCGGTTTTTCCTGCCCAACAATTAGTGACCGATTTTTCGTATCTCAAAAATTTGGTTAACACAGCGTTAAATCTGTCACACGATCTGTCATAAATCAGCAGCAAAATTATCGAGCTGATTACTAATGAATCAATAAATGGTCTAACGTGGGTGGAGCGCCCAAACTAATATTTATCTTAACTTGTGTATCCACCTGGCTAGCTGGTGCAATCAGCAGTTCAGTTTTTTTTTAAAAGGCTCTTATATTCGCGCTTGGCTGTAAACAGCCGATAGTAAGCGATAACGCATCCTATAATGAAACGGCCTAACCTAAAAGGAGCCTATTCATTTTGTATTAAAGATACGTGATACTGGTAATCTTAAAATGCATCCCAGATATGTTGATGATCATAACATTACATACTTACTGCTCACGAGACATGACTTGTTAAAAATATACGCACCTAAACATATTGATTGGCAAGATTTATAAGCCCAACCTTGATGGGTATCATGATTAGTTTAGAAAATCCTTCGGCCAATTACCTTGTACCTATTGAATCATATGATTGCTAAATCAACAAGAAAACAACTATAGTAAATGAGTCCAATCAAATATCAGGAAATGATTATTAGTGTTGAATTTAATATCCAAGATTTAAAACACACAAATAGGGCAAATTAAACAAAGGCTTGAAACCATACGTATAGGGTGAATTAAATAAAAACTTATACTACGCTTGATTTTAATAAAACTAATTTAACCTAGCATTTGATATCAGGAACTTAGAAAGGAAGGGGCGTAAGGGGTTCTTTGTGTCGGTGACGATTACCCACTCACTGTACTGGATTGGCTATAAACCCAAGCACCGGTGCGTATAACTACAAAAGCGTGACTATTCATAGAGCACAATGAACTAATTCCAACAATTTAGCTGCCAGCACGAGGTGATGTTTCTCAGACATGAAGTGTTGCGTGAGGTACGACGATCACTCGTTTATACTTGGAGTATAATTCAGAACGACACAGACATAAGACACGACACGTAGACGCCTAGTGTATTTTACCGAATCGCTGTGAAAAATGTACTCACTCGTAACTTCAATTTATATGCAATTAAAGCGTCATCATTTATTTATAACGTGAGAAAACTCTTCAATTTTTCAAATAAATTAAGAGTGGTTAAGTTTATACGCAGTCAGTGAGTGAAATACTCACTAGCCTCTCATTAGCCTCTCCGAATGGAGTGCTCTCATCATCATTCATGCCGATCTTATTTACTCTTATATTCGTAATGTCACTCATTAAAGCAATGTATGCAAAAAATGCAATAATATTTATTTCGTAACGTTATACTTAAAATAATACAAAGTAGCTACGAGTGGTAACTTAGAAAATGTTACTCTAAATATGGCTCTTCCAAATTGAATATATACAATTAAAATAAATAAATAAATAAGTATATAGATAGTTCTTTAAAATAGTAGTCACCTACCATCACTACAGGTTGTCCCATCAAATAAACAGATTTGATAAAACTTGTATTAAACTAAATGTTTACACGACGAGATTTTATATCTTTCGTCAAGAAATATAGAGCTCAGCTTTTTCTATAACGAGGTTATACTAAATTAACTGTGTATGAAATTTAGTACATGATCAGCTCTACCATAAATAAAACAATCATGTCAAAAAATTAATATGACGGTATTTATAAATTTTCATTGTTATGCATGTAGCCTTAAGACATTTGTGAGGCATGTCTACGTGTACCAAACCTAACTGACACTTGTTAACTCAAGTTCCCCTCGATTTCCCGTAAAGACCGATCTGAAGATAAAACCCAACGTTTTATTATCGTGGATAACGGGCAACATTAATTGCTCTGATTAGGAACACGATTACACTCTCGAGCCAATGTCAAGAACCGTTTGGATTGAATTGAATCGTTTGTATTTTTGTAGTTCATTTTCTTTAATCCACATATTGTTTGACTTTCCGGACGTATTTATAAACGTATGTACAATTTATACCTTCGCAATTGAACGTTGTTGAGTCATGTGTAGTTGTCGTTTGAATTCATCGGATTTTCGCGGAAAATACAACAATTAATAAATTATTAACTACTGTCTAAATTTTATTCTCACGAAAAATGTCTACTTTTAAATTGTAACATAGTAAACTGCCCAGGTATTATTTTTTTAATATAAAATCAATCTGTGCACTGCTCAGGTATGCGCCTCGTGTCAAAAGTCAGCAAAGTCTGGCGAGATTTAAAAGATCCAATATTTAATCGTAAAATCGTATGGTGTAAAACTCCGAGTAGTCCAGACTAAGTAATTTGATTATTTGAGGCATGTTCCCCGTGGCCTTAAACTCATAAAACGTTTTTCTGTCTAGGTTACAGCTTAAATAAGGAACAAAGCGTTTTTCTTAATAAAACACGGTAGCGAAACGCTGCTCGCGTAAATTAAAAGTGATGAGGCACACTTTACCGTAAGCAAAATTAATTTCACAACCCAAGTAACCCTTTATCTAGAGATAAAAATACTTGATCTTAAACTATATATGGGTGAGCGATCGAAACGAAAGAAAACAAATAATTTATTTTACTTTTACTCAAGTCAAAAGGTAGTCTTAACCTAAACAAAATAAATTCACAGAGTTCCTTCGGCCTATTTGTCTGCGCAAGCGCAAATTGTTAGTATATTACTTATATTTAACACTAACGGAAGCCTGCTAGTTTGTCTGCGTGGTTTTCAGTTTTGGACATCTTTTTTCAAAACTCCGACGATCCGACCTCAATGAAACAAAACTCTACGTGTTGACGTGTGAAAACTTAGCCTATAAATATTTGGTAATTCTATTCAATGTACATACCGTATCATACCATAATGATGTTTGAATTTTTAAAACAATTCAATTTAAGCAACTAGTAAGCTGTTTAAAAATTTAACTACCATACGTTGCCTCTTTGATATAAAGCCAACACTAAAAACAAATAGAGCTCAATATAAATTATAAAACTTGCGTCAGAAACCAGAATAAGTTTCTAACTTTATTAAATCGAGCTTTCCGAGCTTTAAATTTAAATCACTTGACTGTAGTGTTTAATCCAATTTCAGTCGAAACATACGTTGCAACTCTGCATGAAATTGTATTTGGGGCAAATATGTTTCGTACGAGTACGCTGAAGGTTGTTTCATTTAGTTTAGCAGTGCTTACTTTGTTTTTCCTTCCCATATAGTAATTTGAAAGGCTCATCTTTAGCGCATTAATTCAATAATTTGACTAAATACACATTAGCGGTGGAATTATGAATGGCTGTAGGTACATCGCCGGGGAGTTTTACCACGCAAAATGACCCACAATTTTAAGCAAATGAAAACCAAAACGTAGTGATACTACATGATATAAATGGATTGTATATTAAACTGCATAGCCACTGGATAAAAATAAGGAAATGAATAAGTGCATGCGTAAAAATAGCTTTAAAGACAAACGGTTTATATTACCACCAGCAAGATTGGACAAACGCTATATTAAATGTGTAATAATTAAAAGCTAGACTTAGCCGGAAGAATTGCAGTATTACTCAAAAGACGGTCAAATGAACACATTTCTTCAGAGATTAAAAAAAGCCGTAAGTTCAAATATGTGGAGACAAGAAAAATTACGGACATTTTTCTCAGTTACAAAGTCCCGACCTTTGCTCAGGGTATATTTATACAAAATCGTGCGATCTGGATTATATACACATACATTTTAACGCTACGCAGCTAGCCCACCTCAACCCCTCTCCAGCTGCAATCTAACATGGTTTTGTGCGTAAACTTGGAATGATGATACTTTATCTGAGCAGGCTTTACTTTTCACTGCCTTCTACTCGTTATTACTTACACTTAACGGTTAGTGTTTGTCGATAAGATGGTAAAACCTAAACCACTTAAGAAAATATACCCTTCGCACCCAAAATTGGTTTAACCGAGCCCCGTCTATAAACAATATTAATTCGATTATCCAACTATACCTACCTACTATAATATTCTAGGATATTGTACCGAAAGTGTACTAGGGAAATCTGAAATGTGTGAATACTCCCTAACGTTGTTTGCGGCGAAAATTGAAAGAGCGGCCTGAAATGAAATTAATGTCACCCGTAACAGGCTTTGTGGATAACACAACGTTTGCGGAACTTCCAGCGAAGCAGCGCGACTTTATGTTACGACTATATGAGCAAATTCCTTATGTCACAACATAAAAGTTAATGCTGCATTTACAAGTCGTGTGTGTAAAATAACAGGTTTAAATATTATCGATATAGACCGACTTACTTGCGCGAAGACTAGGCTTTACTTACCTGAAAATAAAAAATAACAATTAATATTTATATCAAAATATTATTACGTTTTAATTACTACTATAGATACATATATACATATGTCGGGAAGAAGGTTAAAATATTAAGGATTTGTATTGATGGCTATTGCTACGAACTGTAAATAAATTAGAATGTTATGATAGATTGTCAAATTATAAAAAAGAAAGTGAAAAGCATGTGACGATCATAATCGTACATACTAACATATATAATTACACTAAAAATAATTAAAATATATATATACATGTAAAATATATAAAAGTGTTTTAATAAAGAATAGTAAAACGATAAACAACAGTGCTAAATATTAAACGGGTAATTAGAAGTATGTTCTAATTGAACGCACAATCGTGAAGCGCTCCTCATTCAAATTTGTATACATATTGTATGTCAAATACGCCCCGAGGGCTGCCGGAGACGAATAGTGAAGTGACTTTCGAACGAATGCTAGATCAGAAGATCTGCTCAGTGTTTGAGTGATGCGCGATGCGCCGCTTCGTCACTAGTGTGGGGATGTGAGGTGTCCTCTGTATTTTCATCGAGCGATGAATATAATACATAGAGGTCGGTTATAAATAGTGTGAGAAGGCATATATGGAAAGAGATTTATAAGCAATAATCCATCAAGTAAGGTTATGCACCCTTACTAAGAAATATAGAATTTAATAAAATAAATTATTGAATTATGTGATAGCAAGACACATAATAATATAAATATATTAACATCTTCATATAAATATGCCTTGACAGCTTGGGCATTTACACAATAAAATACGACTGTTGTATTTATATCTCTGTTAAAGCTTTTTGAACGCATAACACCTCGTATTGAGGTATACTCATCTGATTGTTTGAGGAGTGAGATACTGTCACTTACATTTGGTTCAGCTCTGAATCTTCATCTGAGGTGTATGAAACGGATGTCTGAGCTCTATGTTGACTTACTGAGAGCCATATTCTCTTTTAACTTCTCACAATTAGAATCCAATATAAAGAGGAACACACCTCTATAAAATGTGCTGTTTTCGAACGCCTTACACCTCGGTATCGAGGTATGAAATTAAAGGGGAACACACCTCTATAACTTGTGCCGTATACATTTCTCTCACAAAGAAATGATTTGAGGGGGGGGGGGGGCTCCGGTTTCTCTAATAAGAGATTCGATTATTAGATTCTTTCCACAGAATCGTGCCGGTTCTTTGAACGGTTCGTTGAGCTGTGCGACGCGGTCGGCGCAGAATGTTCTAGCAACTAGCGAAGTTTATAGAGACATTAACGGAGGCTGCATTCACGAAGTGTGGCTATCATATTATAATTATTAAGTTAGACGTTTTGCGGTAACCCTCACTCGGCCCGGGCATCATAGAACTAGCATTTCCGGTAGCGGGCCACCGTCATATTGCGGGATGGATCATATGACCATCTTTCAATAGAAAGATGCCATCGATCTAAAGTTTGTCTGAGGACTTACTCGGATCGCTCCGCGTGCGTATCTGTATTACCACAATGTGGAGCAATAGTATGACCATCTTTCAATAGAAAGATGCCATCGATCTAAAGTTTGTCTGAGGACTTACTCGGATCGCTCCGCGTGCGTATCTGTATTACCACAATGTGGAGCAATAGTATGTCCATCTTTCAATAGAAAGTTGCCATCGATCTAAAGTTTGTCTGAGGACTTACTTACTCGGATCGCTCTGTGTGCGTATCTGTAATACCATTCTAATATTGAACGGAATTGACCATCTTTCAATAGAAAGATGCCATCGATCTAAAGTTTGTCTGAGGACTTACTCGGATCGCTCCGCGTGCGTATCTGTATTACCACTCTAGTATTGATGTGGAGCAATAGTATGACCATCTTTCAATAGAAAGATGCCATCGATCTAAGGTTTGTCTGAGGACTTATACGGATCGCTCTGTGTGTATCTGTGATACCACTCTATTATTGATTGGAATTTTAAGTTCTTAAGAGAATTTGATTCTAATCACATATTTTGAAAATATACGATACACGAAGATGCCACATAAATGGGAAACACTTCGTGTATTGAAAAATATAAGGAATTAAGTTATAAAACATGAAAGGGGCCACATATATGAGAATCAGTTCATGTATTACAGTGGAAAGTGTGCGTTTAGGGATAGTCAAGATTTGTTTACGGTTGCATGAATTTTATCTTCCGAAACTCTAAAAGTACTTGAGTTATTTATGGACATAACATTGATAATAGGGTCCTAATCGAAAGACGATCACGTGCCAATCTAATACTTTTAAATTAAAAGTATAATAACCTTTAGAAAGATCTAAAACATGATGTAAATTGTGTTTATATTTATATGTGACGAATGTTTACCTTTGTATGGGACTTCGAAACAGTTACAAGCAAAGCAATGAGAAAGTGCTAAATTCCATGTTGTTAAATATTACAGATTATAATGGTAAGATTGTAATATAGATCCTACGCGGGGACAGATAAATGATGTAGAAAGAAAGAAAAATTAATATTAGAAACTGTCTTCATTAAGAAAAACTAATCTTGTAACAAAAGTACTAAGATCTACTAAATTAATAATTCTCAGAAAAGTTTATTTTTGTTGTCATCATCATTTCTGTGATACGATAAAAACACAGACAGACAAAAATTTTATTAAATATTTCTTTAATGTTTTTTTATATGTTAAGTACCACTTCACTTAATTTAACATAATTACTTATACTTCGATTATTTTTTTTAAATATCGGCTAGTTACTGATCTATAAATAGGTGATACTCTAAACGTTAAAACATATAAGAAAATACATTTTCGTGATAAATCCATCGTTTCTAGATCCCGTAATCCGATTATAAGTATGCCACTAAGTAATCACTTAGCGAACTTGGAAGGAAATTCGGCAAAACGTACTGAATATAGGAACCTAATAGCTCATCTTGGTAACGGTGAAGCAATTTATATAATTGAGGCACCATACGGAATAGAACGCAGACTTGGTACGAGAGTACTTACTTATGTTACCTATTAGCGGAATTAATCTCTATGTTGGAACGTTGGAGAATGATAGTCGTATTAAAACAGTACAGTTTACTCTAATTCTTACTTAATAATAATTTAAGTCAGGGAAAGTACTAAAAGCTTATCAGTATTTACTTAAGTTTTTTAGAGTCATTAATATATAAATAATAACGAAAAACTTTTTTTTTAACTCAAAAAAATATTGTCAAAAATATTAATGAAAAATCACGCTCCAAAAAGTGTGAAACAAGAGAATATTCTCTTTTTATTATCATGTACAAATTACAAAAAATTTATCATCTGCCGAAAATATCATGAAATCAATGCCTTTAATAAATATTTATAGTAATGTTCAGAGAATAACCAATGCCATTGACGAAACTTGCCAAAATTTTATGAAAAGATGTTGAAAACGAAAAGTCATCAATCGCATTGATTTTTCGGTTTACTAGTGTTAAAAAACCTTTTTGGAACTTTGCAAATTTGGCAATTGGTACACGCAGAATCAGAAGACGGAATACACATGTCTACTCGTAAAGTACTTCTTTACAGGGTTTATATAACATGTAAACTTGGCAAGTCACGTCCATCCAGTGAAATACTCATAAAATCACACAACAAATCATGCGTGAAACCTATCCAATGCCCCTCGCACAACGCCACCCCCAGTTTGTGTATTCTCACCCCTTGCACTGTTAATGGACTCGATATACTTTCTATGGCGATTGTTTATACGGAATAATATTTCAAAGGAACCCCTCAGTTGGTCATATTGTTATGGTGTAAATTAATTAAGCCTGTTAGGGCAGATGTTTGACACTTACGCGTGTAAGCCAGTAATAAAAATTTTAGGAAATTATCATAAGAACAGCATTATGAATGTCATTTTTAGTAGTTTTCTAACAGATATTAAAATTAATTTATTCGATTTAAACCTTAATTCAAAAAAAATGCCAAGGCCCGCCTTTTGTTTTAGTTATAACTGCTTAAAAATTCGCTTATGGTCCAATTCCTCACTGATCTAATTTTTAATTATAAATACATTTCGTTTTTCTATTAGAGCATATATTACGAAGACGATCATCATTGAATTAAACCAATAGCGATTAAGTCAATTGGACACAGGAAATCGCATCAATCGCGCCCGAAAGGCTTGAGTTTGCTTTTAGCAACAGAACGCATACCGCAATTGCAATTCATGCAAGTGTATTAACATAATCTCTCAATAATCTAACATATGCAGTATGTTCTCCAATATTCGAATATGAGATCCTTGTGAAGGCCTCCGTGGTGCATACCGCGCGGTGGATTTATAAGATTTTCTTTTCCAGGTGGGAGGCTTGGGCCTTGACTAGTTGCCACCGTGCCGACAAAGACGTACTGCTAAGCCGTTTTGCGTTCTGGTAATATTTCGTATAGAAACCGAAAGAAGTGTGGATTTCCTACTCTTGGCCAGCTTCCATTTTTGATTGCATCATCACTTATCATCAGGTCTAATTGCAATCAAGTGCTAACTTCTAGGAAATAAAAAAGAATGTCATAGGTCACACAATTAGCAATTACTATTTATGATGTGTGACGTAACAATAAATCATATTACCCTTGGGAGTGACGAGAAACTAGCTGTAATTGAGTAAAATGAATTAGTTCAAGGGTCAGAGCTGTGCGAGACATATTGAATTAAAGTATCGATTGTTATTGTTGTATGCTGGCCATATGTTTAATGTGGGGCGTTTTAGATAATTGAATATATGGACGAGAGGGGGAAACTTAGTATTGCGTTTTGTATAAATATTTTATTTTTGAATTATTAGAAACCGTTTTCAGGCCGGGGATAAAAGTTCATACGTACGGCATGAATGTGTGAACATATAGATTTATCGTGCGGGTGCCGGGTCCATCGCGTGGCTGAGACAAAAACTCCGAAAAAATTATTTAATAAAAATCTTTTTCCTGCCCAGCCAAATCCGGAGGACCTACTAGAGCAGCTTTACACTCGTACTGAGTTTATTGCTATTTCAAAATTTTTGACTTAGCACGTGTAATCATGAAAATTTCTTTTGATTTTGTTTACAAATAACTGAAATATTCATTTTATTTATATTTCAGTCAAGTGCACTTAAAAACTTAATCTTTATGAACTTATCCTTTCAGTGAATGAAAGCTTTTTAAAGTTGAGAGAACCTCACGTTTATTTGACATGAAATTGGCCAATTGACATGAAAAAGAAAGCCTCGGGAATTAATTTTACAATGTTATACAAAGAAGAGAGCATTTCGTCTGATTTGATAAATTATGTACAAGTATGGAATGGTGCTCTATATATGACTCTACGTGATAATATATGACTGTCGTAGTCACAATAAGCAAGCGCGCTACATAGATTACATCATCACTTTCCGCCAGGAAATTAAATGTACGCCTTTATCGAATACGTGTACGTTGATAACTAAACTTTTTGTGGATGCTACATTTAACGTATGTTCAACACTTCTTGGTTTATTTTAAAAAAGATTAATAATGTTCTTCTGGCATAGATCTCATTTCAGCACTACACTTCACCACCATACTTCATACTTCTTGGTAAGAGGCTGTTTGGTAATACTGATTGACGGTCATTGAAGAATTAATTTTAATTGACAGGTAATAACAATGAAAGAACCTATCATTTTATAATCAAAAACACTTTGTATCTCATAATTGAAGTGAAACTTCTTTATCGGGGTTGGAAAAAAATTTAGTGTAACATTTTTTCGTTACGCGTCACATTTTTCCGTTACGCGCCATCTTTGACTTATGGAAGTGACGTGATAAATATATATATATATAATGTTATATTGAAGTGATCAGCAAAATCAAAGGGTTTATTTTAATTCTAATTCCAGTGAATTTCTAAAAAAAGTAAGTAATTACATCTCTTTTTCTAATACTTAGGTGTAATAATGGTATTTATTTTTCCACGTTATTTAAAATTAACCTCAGTTTTTAAACGACTTCAAAAAAAAAGGCGTTTCTCAATTCGACCGTATATATTTTTTTTTATTGTATTTTTCAATACACTAACACGTGGGTGTAATTATGGTATCAATTTTTTCTAATAGTTGAATGTTGATAAGTTAGTTAGTTAGTTAGTTAGTTTCACTGCTTATTTTTATTTCAGTAAATAGATAAAGGTTGATGTAGTCTTTGTCCATTAAATTGTACATTGTATTTAACTTAGCAAAAGCAGTGCAGTCCACCTAAGTTGTTGCTACTGAACAGCTTTTAAAATTGCATACAGTTTTCATTCAAGATGGCAGTTCCCATATTTCATCTCTAGAAAAAACTGGCAAAATATATTTCTACTAAGTAAATATAAAATTCAATTTTCCAAACAAATTAGGTAACGCTAAACCAGTCAAAAAGCAATTATTGAATTGTAAGTTATTCGACTGCACACAAGTTTTCACAAAGAAGTCAATTATTTTCCGCCCCTTACTTTTTGAATACCACATCAAAGTATTTTTCGACGGTTGCTAACCTCGTAGCCCGCTACGCCTGGAGGCAACCCCATAAATTGTTCCGAACTGCGACATTAGCGCCCGCGGCGATGTAATGTGATATTTTATGAGATGAAAAGAAAGCGCTCCGATATTGAACGAGAATTGTTATTAACTATTGGACGAGAACTGGAATTGGTATTAACAAATCTCGAGAATATGGATACTTTTGCGATTATGTTTACGCTGTGATTAAACATCGTTAGTTCATAAACCGTTTTAAAAATTGCTCTCATGGCGAGTAAATATACATAAATGAGTCACCAGATGTTAAGTGATTACCGTCACCCATTGTCGTTTGCAATACTTCATACCCCAATCCAAAGCTAGACCGTTCCTAAAATAGAATAACTATAAATCATTTAGGTTTTTGTAATGTGATTGCTCTTTATGTATTTTCTAGTGCACAGACATTTTAAATATTTGCTAATACTATACTCTGTAGCTTTCTAGCTATAAAGCTATTTAATAGGTTACTTAAAGAATACTCTCTTTCAATTTCATTAATGTATTTTTTCTCACTGTTATATAACACTGTACTTAGCTCCGCAGGACGCTAATGTTTCGGCCCGTATTTATGAGAATAATCGATAGATACGATCTGCCCTGGGGGTTGCAGAATAACAGCCCTGGGAAAAATAACACTTTAACTGAAGGGGAATAATGTGAATGTTATTCAAAAAATTTAAGGTTTATGTAGTTAAAAACTGCTGAAATAACAGAAGAGAGAAATAAAGTGAGTTTAAATAAATTAATATGCTTTTTCTACCTATAATAATAACTTCACACCTGCTTTTAATGAAGAGAATTATTTTTTTATTATTTAAAACACTATATTTTTAAGACTATATTTAGTTTTATGGTTGTTTTAAGGTCCAGATTTCCTAAAGGTACTTTCTTGTTATTTCACAACGTATCTACAGAGTTGCTTTAGTAAAACGTAAAGGAGTTACGTAAATTTTAAAGTACGGTAAAGAAATTACAAGGAAGCTTCATCAAAATGTTTGCTTGCAGCGAGCTCGGATAAAGACCTTTTATTATGTTACGTCGGACCTTTTCCGTGTGTATAAAATTTTACGTTTGTTTAAGGAATGCGCAGGAATTTTAACTCTACGTTGATATTATTTTTATCAACTACAAATTGGTCCTTCACTGCTGTAATATCAGATGTTAAGTGATGATGCAATCTAAGATGGAAGCGGGCTGACTTGTTTGGAGCAGGATGAATTATTAAATAAATAAATATTATAGGACAATTACACACATCGCTATATAGCCCTAAAGTAAGCATACTCGTAAGTAGCTTGTGTCATGGGTGCTATATATATTATACATAAATAGTTATAAGATATAGATAAACTCCCCAGACACTGGAAAACATTCATGCTCATCACACAAACATTTTCCAGATGTGGGAATCGAACCCACAGCCTAGGACGCGGAAGCAGCGTCACTACCCACTGCGCCACTCGGCCGCCACAATTCCACACCCCTTTTGGTTTCTTCACATCGTACTCGTACACACACACATCGTACCGGAACGTCTTTGTAGATAGGGTGGTAACTAGCCACGGCGAAAGCCTCCCACTAGCCAGACCAAGACAAATTAAGAAAAATCTCAATCTACCCCGCCGAGAATCGAACCAGGACCTCCGTCTAATAAATCCATCGCGCATACTACTGCGCCACGGAGGTCGTCAAAATACATTCAGGTAATGTTAAATAGATACGATACAGGAAAGCATTATGATAAAATAGTGTAAAATCATTTGTCAAACAATAAAATATCAATTTTTATAGTATGAGAGAATTGTTAAAAATTTTATAGCATTTTGCAGGCGGATGCTTTTCTAACGTTTGCTTCTACAACGTCATTGCGGAGATCTCCTTGTAATAACCACTATTATGAAAGAAAATCGTAACGAAATACGTGTACATTTCAGATCGAATATTTTCATTTAAAAAGAGTTATAACACTAAACAAGTAGATTGAAATATAAATAATTAAATATTCTAGGTACAATATTTAAAATTAAAAAGTATGAGAAATCCATACTTAAATTAGACTGAAACCAGACAAAATCAAGTAACGAAAACAACGTTATTTTAAAGTTTAAATTCATTGTAAATAAAAAAAATAACTCTATCAAAGCATTTCATAATACTCATACAAATGCATAAGTCAAGTCACCATGTCAGGTCAAAAGTACACATGTTACCACTTCAGCTGACGAATGTTTACATCATGTTTAGATCTAAAGAATAACAAATTAGTAAGCGCGTTAGAAAACACTTAACTTCCCTTTTGTGTTCTATATATAAAACTGCGTAATGAAAACATCCTACCCCTTCTTGTTGGGTTTATAAAAAGCACAATTGCGCTTATGAGAGTATCACTTTCGTTAAACCTGGGCCTTTGAATTTAGAAAGAATATAATGTTCTGCAAAAATTAAATGGGGAAAGTAAGATTTTTATGGTAAATAGGGTTCTGCTTGACTACGTTCACACTTAACGGATAGCACTGATGAAAGGATAGGACATGCTTGCCCAGAAGATGTCTATTTCTTTGATATGGACATGATATTTCGATATATCTTATACTAGACGATTAGGTTCCAGATATCGAATATATTTTTAGATACACATTGTGGACATTTTAAACTAGGCGTAGAGTGTATAGGTAGAGATATTTGACCTTTTGCGAATTACATATTGATTACATTGTTGGAATAATAAATAGGAGAAAAAATTAAAAAAGCTATAATCACAAATATGCGTTATTTGAAGATAGGTTTTCTTTATATCTAAGACAAAACAAAAGTAACCTGTCGTACCAATCTAATAACAACTTGTGGAAAAAATAACATTAAACATGTAGATTACGAGGTATATGCCTTCTGAGTATTATATTGATTGCATTGTTTGTTTAAACAATAGGAGGAATAACATAATAAGCTATATTAAGAAAAAGGTAGGTATACTGTGATATCTAAATAAAAAAACCATGTACTGTGACGATCATAATCGTACATACTAACATATATAATAACACTAAAAAATATTTAAAATATATATAAATATATATATACATGTAAAATATATAAAAGTGTTTTATTAAAGAATAGTAAAACGATAAACAACAGTGTTTTATATAAAACACGTAATTAGAAGCGCTTCTCATTCTATACATATTGTATGTCAAATACGCCCCGAGGGCTGCCGGAGACGAATAGTGAAGTGACTTTCGAACGAATGCTAGATCAAAGGATCTGCTCAGTGTTTGAGCGATGCGCGAAGCGCGGGGCGCCGCTCCGTCTGTTTCTGCTGTATCTGCTGTATCTATGTGCTCCGCGTATGTGTCAGTTCTATGAGAATGCGGTGTACCGACAGTGGCGCGGTTTCATTGTAACTCTGTGTTTTCATCGAGCGATGAATATAATACATAGAGGTCGGTTATAAATAGTGTGCGAAGGCATATATGGAAAGAGATTTATAAGCAATAATCCATCAAGTAAGGTTATGCACCCTTACTAAGAAATATAGAATTTAATAAAATAAATTATTGAATTATGTGATAGCAAGACACATTATAATATAAATATATTAACATCTTCATATAAATATGCCTTGACAGCTTGGGCATTTACACAATAAAATACGACTGTTGTATTTATATCTATGTTAAAGCTTTTTGAACGCATAACACCTCGTAACGAGGTATACTCATCTGATTGGTTGAGGAGTGAGATACTAGCCACTTACATTTGGTTCAGCTCTGAATCTGCATCTGACGAGATGTTTGAAACGGATATCTGAGCTCTATGTTGACTTACTGAGTGCCTTATTCTCATTTAACTTCTCACAATTAGAATCCAATATAAGAGGAACACACCTCTATAAAATGTGCTGTTTTCGAACGCCTTACACCTCGGTATCGAGGTATGAAATTAAAGAGGAACACACCTCTATAACTTGTGCCGTATACATTTCTCTCACAAAGAAATGATTTGAGGGGGGGGCTCCGGTTTCTCTAATAAGAGATTCGATTATTAGATTCTTTTCACAGAATCGTGCCGGTTCTTTGAACGGTTCGTTGAGCTGTGCGATGTGGTCGGCGCAGAATGTTCTGGCAACTAGCGAAGTTCATAGAGACATTAACGGAGGCTGCATTCACGAAGTGTGGCTATCATATTATAATTATTAAGTTAGACGTTTTGCGGTAACCCACACTCGGCCCGGGCATCATAGAACTAGCATTTCTGGTAGCGGGGCACCGTCATATTGCGGGATGGAGCATATGACCATCTTTCAATAGAAAGATGCCATCGATCTAAAGTTTGTCTGAGGACTTACTCGGATCGCTCCGCGTGCGTATCTGAGTCACCACAATGTGGAGCAATAGTCTGTTCCATCTTTCAATAGAAAGATGCCATCGATCTAAAGGTTTGTCTGAGGACTTACTTGGATCGCTCTGTGTGTATCTGTGATACCACTCTATTATTGATTGGAATTTTAAGTTCTTAAGAGAATTTGATTCTAATCACATATTTTGGAAATATACTATACACGAAGATGCTACATAAATGGGAAACACTTCGTGTATTGAAAAATACAAAGAATTAATTTATAAAACATGAAAGGGGCCACATATATGAGAATTTAGTTCATGTAATACAGTGAGAAAGTGTGAGTTTAGGGATAGTCAAGATTTGTTTATGGTTGCATGAATTTTATCTTCCGAAAATCTAAAAGTACTTGAGTTATTTATGGACATAACATTGATAATAGGGTCCTAATCGAAAGACGATCACGTGCCAATCTAATACTTTTAAATTAAAAGTATAATAACCTTTAGAAAGATCTAAAACATGATGTAAATTGTGTTTATATTTATATGTGACGAATGTTTACCTTTGTATGAGACTTCGAAACAGTTACAGTACGTTAATGTGTATAAATGTACAATACAAAGAGCGGTTGACGTTTGGGGACGGATGAGAGGAGGGTCGAGCACTAATGCCTTTGTCCTGTCCGCTTTCATCAAACTTGCAGGACATTTGGTTGCGCTCGTCCGCTATCCAGTATTCACTCTCATATTTACTGCAATCTTAATTTCGCTCAGTTCATAATTTTAGATTGAACAAAAAGAGAATAAAACAAAAATATAGACCTGCATATCGCTATATTAATGTCGTTTCTACAATTTACGCAGAACTTCGGTGGTTATAAGACTTTGAACGTTAGTGATATACGATTTGAAATATAGAGTAACATTAGTACAAACAAATCTCGCAATTAGAGATAGTGATTATTGTGCTTTGAAAATAAATATTACACTAAAACACATTTTCATAGAATGTTATTCAGAGCCTACATATTTCTCTTACACTATAAAAACAGTTAACTTTAGGGATGGCTGACTTTTGACGACCTCCGTGGCGCAGTGGTATGCGCGATGGATTTATAAGACGAAGGTCCTGGGTTTGATTCTGATGGAAGGCTTTCGCCGTGGCTAGTTACCACCCTACCGACAAAGACGTATCGCCAAGCGACGGGTGTGGATTTTCGTCCCACTCCTAACAAGTTAGCCCGCTTCCATCTTAGACTGCATAATCACTTAACATCAGGTGTGATAGCAATCAAGGGCCAACTTGTAGTCGATAAAAAAAAATGGTAAACCACTTCGTTATTTGACGCGTACGCAATGTTAACCAAGCGTTCTATAAGATTATTATTGCCATAAATCTCTAAGAGTAAAGGTTATTGGTAGCAATTTTAAAAGCAATGTCTAGAAATCATTCAAAACAATTTTATTGCGATATATATCTACGAGTTCAAAGGGTCATATCAAGGGTTCAAGTACTTTACAGATATCGGAAAGGCGGTCGAAATCCCAGGCTATATCCGCCCGCGATAAGTATCCCTCAAATTGGACGCGAGTGTTTTGGCTTAATTGGATTTCGTCAAGGTCCGCGCGAGATGAAGTTAAAAGAAATTAAGATAAATCGGCCGTGTTTATGACTGACGTTTCTTTTGACGGCAACTTTTGTGGATGTTAACGATAATTACAATGTTGTTTTGATTGCAACTGTCTTGTTATCCGAATCTCATATTGCTTTTATGATGGGTTATAAATGTTAAGGCGTTTTACAAAATATCTTGGTTTATAGAGTTGATTTGGGTTCCATATCACTGTCAAACAAGATTGAAGCTTTTATTCCTGGCCCTATTTGCACCTTATCCAAAATATTTTATTATTTGCGCCGCACACTGGCTGAAATCCGACATTAATACACCGAACTTATGTATGAAACGTTTCAATAACTCCACGGTTTAGAAGCTAAACTTGTCGGACTGGATTTCAAAAAGGAGAGGGTTCGTTCCTCACCCGTTTTCCCACTGTTGTAAGCACTCGTAGAACTGGCGTATCGTTTGTTGTTAAAAGGCGGTTTTCGGATTAAAGAAGTGTAGAAGATATATCTTTGTATTTAAACTTTTATAATATCCGTCGAAATGTTTTTTTAATTCATCTTATTTTATGTATAGCCTGTCTCAGCAAAAACAACAAACAAATCATTCTACCAGAAAATGCTATTGTTAGTTTGCACTGCATTAAGTAATTATCGCACAATAACCGCAGGAAAATTCAATCAAATTGCGCAATTTTACCCTGAACGTTATCCTATTACTGAGTTAAAATTCAGAGTTAGTTGACGCCTTGAATTCAAACTAACTACAAGTTAAACTGTGTTAGACACGCGACGCCAAGCTCACCAGCAGGATGGACTTTAATTTTTCAATCAACAGAATTAAGGTGACGACTTCTGTACTTACATAAATGATGATACGCTAGATCAAATCTTTAAGACAATTCTGACAAGATTAGGAAGTATCTCATATATAGTAGGTTATAGTTGATAAAACACACAGTTAGCAAGCCTGACATTAATTAGAAAACTATCGCCTATAACAGAGCGTCACCGGAGGTTAGGAATACGTTATGCACTGCTCCTGTCAACCTGAGGCATAACTGTTAAGCCACGTATCTTTAATTAAGACGGCAAACATACCTTTCTTACTGGAACTCTTTGTACTACAAACAATCTGTGCTATACGGGAAGGCGGATGGCAGTAGTACTACCCAGACGCGCTCTGTCACAGCGTTATTACTACAAAAAGCTGGTATAATAATGCCCCAAAGGATTCGACGAATGTTTTTAATTTATATCAGATTTTTCGCAGAGAATAGCAAAATAAAACACTACCTCTCTCTCTCTCTCTCTGCACGACCAAATCTAGTAAGATCCTACGAGAGCAGCTTCGAATACCCGTTCTAGAATAGTAAAAATGGTAGATATCCAAATATGCTTTGTAGGAACTTATCAGATTTTCTTAGGCAGGAGAATGACACGAGCAGAGAAGGTAAAACTTGACTGGTCTCTAAGGAGCTTCATAGACTTACAACGTTGCCACAAGACTCTGTTGGGAGATTCTCTCTGTCACGCGATGAATCTATATTCGTCTCATAATTATCAATTAAACTTAACACATGTAATACTCACGTTTCTAAATACTGGAACACCCTATACACCGGCTTGCGGAACACCAGGAACCCGTCGCAGCGCTCCATGGTGCAAGCTGATCTCCTCACAAAATCCAACAACTCTTCGGGTCAAACCCAACCGATCACACTCGATACATATTGAGTAAAAAAACCACTATAACCTACTTAAACACTAGTCGGTATAAAATTAAGGCGTTCGTACACTAATTAAAAACGGTTACAAAATTTTTTTTGGTCCTTTAAGGTGATTTTCTTCGATTAATTTTAAGGCTTGCGGAGTTATCCAGTCCGTGGTGAAGCACTTAAAGTTCACTTCACCATGATTTTAACGCCAGTAGGCGATCACAGTTCGGTTATTGTTTCGCCTTTTGGCAGCTTTTGGTTCTCTGCAATGAAACGTATTTTATTCATTTACTTTTGATTTAACTTATGATTACAATAACAACTCATGTTTCCACTCTCTCACTAACCGTCCGATAATTATAATATTTCGTCGAACACAAATTTCAGCTGCAGCAAAATTACGACGGGGCAATTTGATAATATAAATTACTTGATAACGATTTAAAATTAATTTTTTTTCAAGCATCTGCCGCATCCGGCGATGGAATGAACTTCCGGTGGAGATAAAAAAAATGAAGAGCATTACAAAACTGCACGAGCGACAAACAACGTTCACTATTCAAGGATTTGTAATTAAATGTCTACTCACATGGAACATACGTTAAATTAGGTTGCCAGTTCCTAGTTTTACTTTTTAAATAGCGGGTATTTTTTTTTGAGTTAGCGCTTTTCTAAAAGCTTTATAAAATACCTTCTGGTCCGATGGCACAATTTAAAATCAAATTACCATGCTACCGTCAAATAAATTGCTTTAAAAACTTTAACTGCCCCTTACCCCACAACGAATATTTTCATGGACGAAATAACACGCTAAGAGCTTTATACAAATCGATTTATCCGCTTAAATATAACCAAGATACGATGCCACACACAGAAACAGTAATGTTTCTAACTAGCCATCCTTCTGTTTTAAAAATCTTATTACAATAAAGCTCTTTTGGCGATATATTTAGTTTTTAGTTACCACATACAAAAAGAACCTAAATTATCAGCTCGACTCGTGTTGCCGCCCACATGTATTTCCCCACAATGAAATCCCTTTTCTGTGACTATCGCAACGGGTACAGTAACCAAAGATAACATACACAGCACACAGTGGCAGTCTATAAACATCCGCAGTGATGTGCATCATTATTTTATTACTTTAATATAAATATATGATAATCGATCTATCAAAAGCGGTAAAATTATATTTTAGATCGATTGAAGTGCTTCTAATTTGAAATAAAAGTGACTTTGACGATGTAAACCGTGCTGTATCGCATGTGTCGCATTGGTTTACTGCTAATAATTTACTATTAAATGCAAAGAAAACTAAATGTGTTGAGTTTTCTTTACCGAATGTAAAAAAAATAAATAAGTCTTTAATGATAAATGGTGAAACGCTAAGAATGGAGAGTTCTACAGTCTTTCTAGGAGTGACCTTGGACTGTAAACTTCAGTGGAGCGCTCATATAGAGTCACTGACAGCTAAACTTAGCTCAGCAGCATTTGCAGTGAGAAAAATAAGACAGTTTACCGATGTAGAAACAGCTAGACTGGTTTATTTTGCTTACTTCCACAGTGTGATGTCTTATGGCATCTTGTTGTGGGGAAAGGCTGCTGACATAAATTCTGTCTTTATACTTCAGAAACGAGCAATTCGGTCGATTTATAAACTTAAACCACGCGAGTCCCTTCGAGTCAAATTTAAAGAAATAGGAATTCTTACAGTAGCCTGTCAATACATATTCAATAACCTAGTTTATGTTAAACAAAATATAAATATGTATAAACAGAAAAAGGATTTAAACGACCGTCTTCCTAGAAACGGACATAAGTTAGTCATATCAGCTTATCGCCTCCGAAAAGTACAAAAATCTTTCGTAGGATTGGGTGTACTCTTCTACAACAAGATGCCCAATTCAGTTTTAGATCTGCCATTGCATAAGTTTAAACAATGTATTAAAACTCACTTACTGAGTCAGGGTTATTATACTATCGATGAATTTTTAAATGACAAAGATGTTCAAATCCAATTGGATAGGCTTTCAACTTCACACAGGAAATAAAATAAATAACTTTATGTAACAACACACTTAATATTGTAAAATTGATAATATTATAAAAAGAGCAACTGTTGAGTTTCTTGCCGGCTCTTCTCAACAGGGCCTGCCTTCCGAGCCGGTGGTAGAGTCACTACAAATAGTCCAATTTGACGTTTCAAAAGTGCTTGTAATAAGCCTACTTGAAATAAATGATTTTGAATTTGAATTTGAATTTATATTCTGATTTTAGCGCTGCTCTCACGTAAGACGAAGACCAACGAATAACGGAGGAGGTTCTCAGTTCGACGCATTAAATTTATTTTGTAGGTCCGAAAATCAGGGCGATTGACCTTTCACACATTTAGTGACCGATATTTTTGAACAACGTAAGTATAAAATTTCAAGTCGTAAGTACGTACCGTACCTAACACTGAATCAAAGTCATTCTATAATTGCCGGTCATAAATATTATAACAACATTAACAAAATCTGAAAATTATTAAAATAGAGTCCTTATGTAAAAAAAATCTAGGTAATAATTAATAGAATTTTATTATCGAATCAACATTCAACGCATACTCGTACTGATACCGATAAGTATGCTTCCTCATCTACTTAATAAACACTACATACTAATATGCGCTACACTTAACACCGATGCGTGCATTCAGTATCCCAAATATGCGCGTGCGGCGGATGGCGGGCGTCACGCGCGCCACCTGCCGCGTCGCGAATACCAACCGCGCCGAACAATGACCCGCCAGCCCGTCATAACAGTTACACGGCCGAAAGTGTCACGGAAAAAGAGCGCTAAAAGGCTACAGTATCTCTTGATCCAGGTATCTGTACTAGAGCTCCAAAACTGGGTTGCTAGCTACAAGTATCTATGGGCCTCATAAATAAGTTTTAAGTGACAGAAGTGACTGACTGAGTGAAGGGTGATTGAGTGAGCTATGGTTAGAAATATATTTGCGTGATCGAACATTCGAAGAGATACGAATATCTTAGCATTCCATGGATTCACCGTGCGGGTGCCGGGTCCATCGCGTGGCTGAGAGAAAAACTCCGAACAGAACCCGAGACTTGTGAAACGGGTATAGGTTTAAGGGTACCCTTAGTGACGCGCGTCAACACTCACCTCCTCTGTTCAAGTTATTCTCCCTGCCCAGCTGAATCCGGAAGGACCCTACTAGAGCAGCTTTGGACACTCGTTCCAATATGGAGCTTACTGCACTTCTAGACAAGATTCTCAAGAGATAGGTAAATAGTGACGGGAATAGCTCATCGAGCTGCAAAAGTGACAACGAGCAGAGGACGTTCGGATGCTGAAGCAGTCGCCTGAGTGATACCACATATAAACCATACAAACGATAATTTAACTAGAGAACATAACTACATATTGTTTTGTCTTGAAACCATCTTGAAACGTCTGTGCTTTGGTAACCCAAGTAACCAAACTAATATTTGTTTAACCTGCATTCGACAGAGTCCCTTTAATATAATCTATTTTCAGAGCAAGGTGTAGGTAGTTCAGTTATTTTAAAAATACGCATTACGTATTATAATGAGACAATGATAATTCTTTTCACACTACAACAATAGGTGTCTCTCGATTATGGTAATAACTCATTGTATCATTTGGCTGCATACTTGAACGCTTTGTTTATGAATGCAAATGCGTATGAAACTGCATCATGTATTAAACATAGCACATTAGAAATTAATATTTATCAGGCTTGTACAAGAAATTTGATAACTTTGTTTAAATAAATGGCAGGTATTTTTTAAAGTAATAACAATGAATAAAAATGTTAGAAGTTAAGGTATTGCGAATATTTTCCATATTATTAAAATATAAACCGCTGAAACTCACGTCACTTTGGTCGGAGTATGCGGGACTATACTTAAGCCAAACTCGATTGAGAATGGTTGTCAACAAACAAATTAAAAATAAAGGTAGAAATCACTAGTAATTTTACACCTAATTTATTAATGACGAATTCATGACAATAAATTAGATTAGTAAGCTTAAAACTAATTAATATATTCAATATCTTTTAAATAAGATTTAATAAAAAACAAAACATAAATTTAAATTTATAAGGCATAAAATATGTTGCATTTTCTACCTTCATTTTTAATTTATTTGTTGACAAGCATTCTCAATCGAGTTTGGCTTTAGTATAGTGTCGAACCCATAGGGGGCTCTTATGCTATGCAGCTTGAAGCAAACTACTACTACTACTACTACTACTACTACATCTAGTCGGGCATACTCCGACAACAGTGACGTAAGTTTCCGCCGTATCTATTTTAATAATAATGAATAACAATAACAAGATGAGCATATTTTGTTAGAACAGTGAATTTCCTAGAACTAAAATAAACCGTACAAACATACACAACAACTAGCTAGTATATATCTGTGACATAGAACAATATCGAAGCATACGGTAGTACTCACTGACTCAAGCCCTAAATGTGACGACTCAAAATGCATAACATTTTAAACACCAGTCACGAACGCACGAATTTGCAAATCTTAATAAAATCAAGCCGCGCCAAGGCAAGCGAAAACAAATTTATTCCGCTAGACACATCGAGTCATATTGCAGACTGAATTTATGTACGAAATTTTCGAAGTTAACGTTTAAAGCAAGGTTTAAACTGAAGCTGTTACACATTCACGGGCCTTAACATAAAATGTAGGTTGCAATTGACATCATTTCATTCTGCAATCTGACCTTTTAAAATAATAAAATTACACTCATTTGCCAGTAGACATCTATTTTAGCTCTCAGAATTCAAAGAACTGGAGCTCTTATTGTACAATTATATCCATCAATATTGAATTGGTTGTAGTAAAATACTTCAGTTATTTCTTCCGAGTTAAAGCATATTACATAGCTTACTGCAAATACTAATGTAACGTTGTTGGTATACAAAAGTAATAAATTTTCATCGACAGATCAATATATTGAAACTATACTATACTACCTACTGAACTCGAAAATATAAAACAAGTCTAGAAACCAAACAAAGACTCAAGACAATAATACAAATAAATAAAAGCAGGAAGCGACGTCTCTAGCTACGAGTACATTACTCCCACTCAAAATCTAAGTGGAATCGGAAGGATTTGATCAAATAATGTTAGTAAATTTATTGTGAGTTAATGAAATAAGGTATGAAGTTAAGACTTGTGAGGAATGGTCAGTGGGCATGCGATTTCAACCCTAAATATAATTTACGACCAATGTAAATTAATTTTAATTTTACCCAATCAATAGAACGAAACCTGGCAAATTATGGACACAGGATATTACGAACACATAGCAAGGATATTACGAACACATAGCAAGTGTCACAAATACACTAAAATAAATGACATTCTCATAATGACTTCATCAATTCATTATTATAGAAGCAACTTATCAACCCGGAAAGGTCATACAATACCCCAAATGGAGGCAATTAGACTAGTATAACTGCGAGAGAAAACTGACAATAAAAGCAAAGTTTCTCTCTTGGCAGTATTCCAAATTGTTAAGGCTGAAGGAATAGCTGATACAAGTGCAAACTAGGAAAATATTACCATTGTCACGCGATGGCCGGCAATGACTGACTTCAATTTATAAAGCAACCTTTCCATTACTTTTATTGTCTGTGTTATAATATCATCATCATTACTATTATCAGCGGATGGACGTCCACTGCTCGACACGGGTTTTTAACGAACTTCCAAACAACGATTTTGACCCGCTGGTGGCTAAGTTTGATGTCGTCAGTCTACCTAGTGACAAGTCGTCAAACAAAGCGCTATCCCCTGCCCCATACTAACACTGTCCCCATACTAGCACTTTGGGCCTCCAGCATTAATCAGCTCAGAGCTTCATTATAGTATCGAAGTCATTTAATAATAAAAAATAAACACAATTGTTTAAAAAAAGAAATTTCGCGTAGAAAGTATTGTACTGTAACGATCGAGACCCGTTCAAAAATATTATCTAAAGTGATGCTATGCATCTATATATTATGATATTAATTAAAGGGTTGAAAGGGCTTTTTCTCTATTTTTTAATTCAACCTAATTAATTAATTAGGTAAATATAAATACGTATACATCGCATGTCTATGTCCAAGGTACACACAGTGCAGACACTATCCAATAATAATAATTGTTAAAGCTGAAATAATAGATCAAACATAAGCAAGTGCAGACGTGCGAAATATTACCCGTTAGCATGCGATCTCGTGACTTGACTGACGGCAGCTTATGATAATGGAAACAGTTGAAACATTACTCTACAATATATACTATAAATTCACATTTTCAGATTCAGCTTTAATTTAAAACGCATATAATATGATTGTAAATTAAGCCTAATTTTTTTGATGATATAAGCTGGCGCTTGATTGCAATCACGCCTGAAGATATGCGCACAAAAACTATAATATAAATACTGTGACAAGTACAGTATCTAAACTGGGGGTAAATGATCCCAAAACAGGAAGGGTACAAACGATGCGCTTAAAAGGATATCCTGAATATTTGACTCATTTAATAAATCAAAGAGAGATCGTAGCCATAGACGTAGACCATAAGGTAATTATAGGAGCTAAAAAACTTGAAATAAAATATCATGTATATAAAATAAAACATACAAAAATAAATAATGTATGCTACGGGGTTTGTAAAATACGACTTCTTAACCAAATCGTGTAAGTAATTAGATCATTACTACATCTTACACTCGTATCTCAAAGTCAACAATAAAGACAACGCTAAAGCTCTGTATCCGTACAAGATGACATCTTGACGTGGACAATATCAATACAACGCATGCTATTGGTAAAAGATCAAAAGGACTCATTGAGAGTGACGTTTGCGACGACCCTTTAATTTGCCAATCAACTCCTCGCATTAATTAACGAGTATTCGACCCCATTAACGTGAGTCAATGTAAACAAGACCCGCTGTCTGTCTAGTAATTGAAGTTCATTGAACTTTGCGCTAATTCCTCGCTACAAAATCACACTTACAACACTTGTTAAGAATTTTAAAATATATGAATCACCATTATTAGCCTATTAATGGTCCACTACAGGCCTTCTTCCTTCCATTGCAGATTGACGGACTTAGGGTGAATCCTTAATGCATTAACGATCACTGGCGGCTCAAAATGCTCTCCGTGACATGGTAGTGTAACACCATCAACTTCCCCACTCCAGGCTTATAATTTAGTGAAAATTTCGTAGAAGATTAAAAAACTTTTCTATTATACGACCTAGGATTCAAAGCTAGGATCTCGCGATCAAAGTCACGTCACATAGACTAACCACTAGACCACTAGATAGAAATATGAATTGCTGAATTTTGTCCAAGAGACGAATGATTTGTGGTTTTTATGGTCTGGATGAGAAATACTCATATTATTATGACATATAAAACACATAGTTCTCTATTTTAATGACATCTATTCATAAATATTTAGTGTAGTGACGTAAACTGCTTTTGCGTATGTAAGCAGTGACCTAGTTACAAAGCGGATAAAAGAGGATTTGTTGACTACCGCGGCATTATGATTATAAAAGACCCGGTAGTTTTTTTCGTAAAGCCTTACAGCTGTGCCCTTAATCACAGCTTCATGTTTTCATAAAAATAAAAAAATATATGTGAACAGCGCCAACGTTTATATAAAACGGACCGCTGTAAGCAGTTAACGATTCCGTCATTATAAAATACAAAAAAAAATGTTCAACGCCCATGGCTTTAAAGGTAGTCAATATTACGTTTTCACGTGAATATTTATTTGTTTTATTTTCATAAAGTTACGGAAACTTACACAAATATTGAAATAATTTCTTGTTACAATTTTTAATTTCATTAACTATGAACTGATTTGACTCAAATTAATTATCATTATAAATTAGAAAAGACCACTTCTCACTCTAAACTTTTAATAAAATTGATCTCTGTTGATTTTTACTGGTGCAAAGTTATGACGTAAACAATAAGAAAATAGCAAGGATTATTCAATTCTGGGCTCTGCTCCTGATTGGATTGGATTGGACTAATGGAGACGTATGAAAAGCACTATAAAATCCCAGAAGACTTAGAGCTATTTCGACATCTAGACCGGACATATTTCTTTCTTCCAAACAAATCAAACGTATTACTTGTTAAGCTCACAGTGCCGTGGGAAACAAACATCCCTAAAGACCAAGTATTCAAAGTGAATAAATATTATAACCTTACTAATGAACTAACCAAAAATGGCTATGTGGTTGGTTTATACGCGGTAAAAGTGGGGGCGACGGGTATACCAGCGAAATCTCTCTATAACCTGCTAAAAGACCTTGGCCTTACTAAAAGTGCAGTAAGCTCCATATTGGAACGAGTGTCCAAAGCTGCTCTAGTAGGGTCCTTCCGAATTTAGCTGGGCAGGGAGAATAACTTGAACAGAGGAGATGAGTGTTGACGGCCGTCACTAAGGGTACCCTTAAACCTACACCCGTGTAACAAGTCTCGGGCTCTGTTCAGAGTTTTTCTCTCAGCACCGCGATGGACCCGGCACCCGCCGGTGAATCCATGGAATGCTAAGATAGTCGTCTCAGTAGTCTTTCAGTTTTTCGCGAACAGACGGACAAACAGACGAAGCGGGGAACTTTGTTTTATAATATCAACAGAGGACGCCTTCGGTGTACCCGCGCAGTTCTCGTTCCCGTGGTCATTTCGGGATACAATGTGGCTTATGTGTTGCTCTGATATGAAAGCTATATTATTGTGAAATTTCATCAAAATCTATTTACTAATTTTTGCGTGAAAGAGTAACTATCAACCATCCATCCACCCATCAATACTTACAAACTGTCGCCTTTATAATATTTATTTTTATCTACTACAAGTTGGCCCTTGACTGCTATCACACCTGATGTTAAGTGATACAATCTAAGACGGAAGCGGGGCAACTTGTTAGGAGTAGGATGAAATCCACACCCTTTTTCGGTTTTTACACGACATCGTACCGGAACGCTAAATCGCTTGGCGGTACGCCTTTGTCGGTAGGGTGGTAACTCGCCACGGCGAAAACCAACCAGACCAAGACAAATTAAAAAAAATCTTAATCTGCCCTGTCGGGAATCGAACCCAGGACCCCCGACTCATAAATCCGCCGCGCATACCACTGCGCCACTGAGGCCGTCAAAATTAGTAAGGATGTAAGCAAGGACAATATTTGTAATCCTACTGATAGTTCCAAAAATCGCGCGTTATTTAATCAAGTAACTAAACAAGCAAATTCTTAAACTTTCAACCACTACTCCCAAACCTTTATCACTGGTTTAACATAAAAAAAAATGATTGCGAATTTATAGGGGTACAAAGTTATTAAATAATCAGTTGAGAAAATATATCAAGCTCTACCATAGCCCTGTATCAAAATTGTTTGAAAGCTAATTACTAAGCCGTAGACCATTAATTAACGCCAATTATCTCTGCATTCAACTTGCCCAAGTCGTGGGACGAACAAATCGATATTAGATGGCGACCCGACCGAAGCCGCTGATAACGAGATAGCCAATTTATTGGACTCGTCATTTTGTTACATCTAGTACGTACTAAAATGTGACTCTTCTGGCAACGTAATGATCGATCGTAACGTAGCGTACGAAATAAAGATACCTTTTATAGGAACTCATTTAGCTGTATTGTAAAAGAAAGTGAACATTTATAAATCTATTCGTAATCATATAAAATAAAATCGGGATAGTTACACTATTTATAAATCCAGAAAGGCTTGACCGATTATTCTTCTAATAAAATTTTTGGTTCTTATTAATTATTTTCAGGTGCTAGACGCCACTACGCAGACCTTGGCCTGGGGTTGCACTAAATAACACGCCAACCACAATAAGCAAGTGTTTTTTTACGTCTCTCCTAATTGTGAAACAATTATTCACGGCTTTTTCCACAACAATCTTCGTCTTCAAATCGGTAGTAGACACTACACACATAAACACTGACGTTTCCTTTTTGATTTTATAATTTACTTGATAAAAACGAATTTCAGTTAAATTTATTAACATCGTTAGGAATATATTACTGCAGTAGATGCAGTAAATGTTACAATCGAAACGGAAATATAAAAAAAAACACCTAAGATATCATATAATATCTACCACAGCAAACCAGGCATCATATCTCGTAAAGACAATATCGTTTTAATTACCCCGTACCTCAAGGCAAGCCATCCGATATGTGACATAAAATGAGGTCGTTATTTTCCCTCTGCTTTTCACAATGTAACTCTAGAAATTTTTGCATTCCAGCTAAGCTTGCCGTACCGTAGTATCTCCCCAGAGGTGTATGCTATAAAAGAAAACTCCTACTTATTTTTATAAAGAACCAGCTGTGTATCTTTTGCGAGGAAACTGTATGGTTAGAATTGAATTGACAATATTTTCTACAGCAAAACATCCATTGAAATATAACGAACGATTGTATCTATTCCGTTCTACATTTAATCATCATCATTATGATCATTTACCAGCAAATGTTTTAGCTATTGTTTCAAAGGATATTTTTTTCCTTATAACTATATTCTTGCATTATACAGATTTACTGAGCTTCACATGCACACATATCCTGTCCTTCTTCTACTTACAGTCCATCGACTAGTTCAGACTTATCAGTTCAATCGCCATGTGAGCAAGCTATCTATATAATGAATGGCCGATATTATTCATTCAAGCAGAAAAATCGATACAATATTTCACATTGTAGACTTAAAGAATGTCAAACATAATGAAAACAAGGGTAAAGTTAGCATGTATTGTGTTACAGTAATTCAGGCTAATAAGTAGGTAATGTTGACTTACAGCCCTTTCCAATTTTAAACCACACCTTTAATAGTGAGTTTAAAAAGTCACACAGACACAATATTTCGTAGCAGGTTCAGTTAAGGTTCGTAGTTCAGTTAAGGTTTGTTACCCATCTTAAGTAGATATTGTTACAAAGATGATGAACTTAAAAAATTGTAGTGTATCGTAAGATGAAATCAATTGATCTATTGGCAAAAACACAATAATTTTAGTTATGCAATCGGATAAAAGCTGTTGAATTTAGTGCCAATTATTAATGTAGTCGAATAAAGCGAATTTTGAAAATATGTACCTTTTGATTACATTTCTGGCAATATTTAATTTGTCAAAAACAAATCCTAGCTTTCAATTAGCGTCCGTATCTTGCTGGTATCAGACTACTGTACAGCAAGGGAAAGCCATTAACTCCCGTTTAGCAATTCAAATGCAGTCGTCTGCCTTAGAATGACATGTCGTCTGTTCCTGACAACCATTACAACCAGGTTCGGACGTAATTGCTAGCATTGAACCGATAGACGAAGAATAAAATACTCCAGACTTTAGTTTCCGTTCAAACTTAAGACGAAAATTATACATATATTTTTCTGAAAAAATAAAATAACTATTGCCACATACATGCAGACTGGATCTACTCCAAGCCGCATTTATTAACTTTATATTTTTAAAATAAGTTTTAAAAAAGAAGAATAATATTTATAACCACAAAATGATCAATAAAAGACATTAGGCGTTAAATTATAAATTCACAAATAAAGGCAAACTATAGTAGCCCAAAAATATTGAAATAAAATCAAATCAGCAGCGGTGAACAAAAACCAATAACATCCCATAATTAATTTAATCTGTGACGAATAATGAAACGTAAGTACATTCAATGACAATGAATCACATTACCTTTAAAATATACTTATGATTATTATGAAAATAAAATTGAAACGAACTCACGGTTCATTTAACACTGGAATTGACTCTACTACTGTCGTATAAAGTTAACAGATTTAGCAAAATTTGTGGTCAAAATATTGCGTGGCAGTTGTTATTACTAGCGAGCGAGTCGTTTTTATTTTTATTAAAAAACGAAATGAACTAATAAAAAATAATTTTGAAAATCAAACAGCGTCACAATAATATAATAACAACAGATCGAATAAACGAGAACAATAAAATAAAATCGCATTGACAAGAATGAGTACAGAACAGCAGGAGCTTGTTTTATCAAAAAATATCAACACAATTACGTGGTGATGAAATCGGAACACAAAAAACTGAACATTCACACAATGCCAAAGGACCGCTTTGTAAATTACTCATGATTATTACGGAAATGCAATTGAAAGAGGCGATGACGAATTAAAGTTTTTGTAAGCGCTGCAACACAATTAAACGGAGGTATTCTTATAGTCGTCAAATAATAATGGACGTCGTATGGATGAAATTTCAATTACCTTACATATTACACAATTACCTACATAATGCACAATTCAATGTCTGATTGGACTTGAAACACTCCATGGAAACTCAAACTTGGAATATCTACTGAGCTAAGTTTTGAAAGTACTATATTATAAAGTTCTTTTACGGGATTTACAAACATCACAGTTCGTGCGACATATTTTGCATTATCAGGCTAGCTACCAAGGGATCGATCAACAGATAAATTTTCGATGCGCGATTGCCATTTTGGTTACCAACAAGCTTTTTATGCTCCACATTGGAACTTGAATGAGATTTAAGACATGAAGTCTTATCTCATTTCACGAAAACCATTAGAGTTCGATCTCGAAGATCCATAAAATCAGCAAATATTTAACCCGATAGTTTACCAAAAATAAAAGGAAGTCTCACTAATATCATAAGAACGTAGATCGCCAGTACTGAACAGTGCGATACGACATGCTGCTGCATTTGTTACAACAATAATCCGACAGACGGAGATAACTAACACGAAAAGAAAGCAATGTATTTGGTATATTATGAAAACTATTGGCACAAAACACGAGTCAAAAG
The DNA here is from genome assembly GCA_034621355.1 of Mycalesis mineus. Classification (NCBI taxonomy): domain Eukaryota; kingdom Metazoa; phylum Arthropoda; class Insecta; order Lepidoptera; family Nymphalidae; genus Mycalesis; species Mycalesis mineus. Next base: position 16,397,852 of record CM067882.1, read on the forward strand.
AGACGAAAAGTTTTAACGTTGAGGAAACTCTCGTATATCAAGGATTTAAAACCTTTCAGGCAACTACAGTTATCATAGCACTTTCATGCGAATAGAAAATTCAGGAGCTCGTTTATAAGAGCGCGAGTGTATTCTAAAGGAGGTATATGTTCTTTCCATATTTAATGCATATGAAGCCACGATAACATTACTGGTTACATCAGCACAGAAGCAGATAATAAATATAATAAGTGTACGTTGGGAGAACATTAATTTACAGTATATGAAGTTTATTGGTACTCGAAAATATATGGATGAATGAATAACGCGAATGTATTACGTAAAACTTTTGTAGGTTTCAATAAGCCTTTGACAAGCGCTTTTTACTATTCGTGTGATGAATGTATTGAAAAAAACTGGGTTATCGAGCTTCTCTTGAATTTGACGTGACACGTCAATATTACGTACTTTGAAAATGGAACAAGTCAATTTCATAAATCATAGTAACGACCATCTCATAAAAAAATAATATAAGCTTCACAAAACTGGAAACAATAAAGATTTGTCATATTCAAACATTATGATAGAAATATTAACGTACCAAAAGTAATTAAACGCCTTGTAAAATAATTAGATAGCTTATTTACAGACCATGAGGTCTCAAGTCATACTCTATGGCTAAACCAAAATTACTGAATTTTTTTAGGAGAACAATTAAAATTAACGTTACCACCACTTATTATCACTACCAACTATTCTATAAAAACGAATTGTTCCAGGTTACTAGAAAAGACAGAAACCATAACCATAGTAGCAGTGTCGTGCATTAATAAAGATGAAAAATAAATTAGCCATAAAGTGAAATTCCTACCGCATACACACAAATGATTATGATCATCTGATGAGTGAATGATTGTATAGAGAAGCATTTATCAATTACTAGCCTGTTGGAAGTGATTGATGAAAAGCCAAGAGAGCAGTGAAAAGTGCAATTAAGGACAACAATGGCAACGAGCTCGGCTGTGAATCAAAAGGCTCATCGTTATGTTTGCACGCAACGTTTTATAGGACTTTTTCAACCAACGTCAAAAATTCGCACGAGAGGGAAAGTTTGTTTGAATAATATTGTGGTTATTTACGACATTCGTGTTTAAATGTCCAGCAACTATTTTTAAATAATGAGCTTATGTAAAAACTTTTTATACTAGTTAGGTTTCGCGTTTTCTTCCGCTCACAATCCCGTTCTTTTGGTAATATCGAAATCAGATGTAGTCTATATGCAATAACCATATCAATAAAATTAATCTGTATTTTTTTCCTTTTTAGTGCGTCACACAGTCGGTTTTATCTTTTATAATTTTTTTTCTAGCAGGAAAAAGTCGTCATGGACATCCTCGTTGGATAGTGCCAAAATCCTACTCCTTCATAAGACCCTTGAACTTCACGTAATATTAAAACAAATCTTGAGCGAAACTTGTTTCGCCGTGCTAGAGCTTTTCACTCAGCGACACAAATAGTCCTTTAAGTTCTTCTTTCTAAAAAAACACATTTATGATAATACACGTTACAAAACCTTCTTCACGTACCTTCTTACTTAAGTAGGTAAGAATATTATATGGATTATGGAGCGTATAAAATGAATAAAGCATTAAATTGAACGAGACGAACGGAGCAAGTTTTTCAAAATGGCGCAATTGACGCTGCAAGAACAATGGTAGCAATTTGTTGAAATTACCACCGACCGAGCAAATTGGCCTTTCGCACCAGGAGTCCTGCGGGAATAAATTAGAATGTCGTGTGTCTATGCTTCATCCAGAATATACAGTCTTTTGTGCTGGCTTAATTACAATTTAAGTAAGATTACTCTGCTAAGATTATAGATACTTGGCTAGGTATTATTCACGTGATTTGAAAATATTTAATTGGATTAACAGTAATTTATTAATTATATCAATTAATGTTTTAGAAATTGAAAGAGTTTGTTTCACAAGTTCAAATTACATATTTTGAAAATTGTCTCACTTATTATTTTAGCTGATATTTGCTTATCGCATCTTCATCATACATGGAAGAACCATCTTGTTCATTAATACAATATTTTGTAGTTTTAAATGTGTTTTATTATTTAATTTTGTTAGGTTCGGTTCGGTTAGATCGGTTTATAAATACACTGGTATTTTGTAAATGTTTCTCAAGCATCTGTTTCGTAATCTACTATGGCAAATTTAACTTAATAAATAGATTCACTAGATTGCGTTTCGGATCTTCCACCAAAGTTAAGCGTTGATTACAACTTTGATATAATCTTCTTATTTTCTATTTGACTCAGCTTTCAATTCAAAGGTATTCGATTTATAACAGTTCAAAGTCGTTTCAGGAAAAGAGTTCAAGGGTGTCCCATCCGATCCCGCGAATCGAGTTACTCATTGAGAACACTCCTGATATCTGTAGAATGACTGCTATCTTATATAAACTCGTTCGTTGAGAATTTAATATTTGGAATGATATAAGTATTAAAGTTTTTCCGTTTTATTGAGTTAGTCAAACGTGAAGAGACGGCTATATGATAAATGTAAGAAAATTGCGGACTCGACGGAATAATCCATACTCTGGGCAACGGCTAGGAAAGTTTTAAATGGACCTTACCTACCAAACGATATGCTCTTACTAACGTATTTAAAAGTGCAGACGTCGTGACTGGAATCCAAACTGTTCTGTTAAATGTCTTGGAAGGATTTATGAATTTACATATTTTTACAAGCTTGTTAACTTGTACTGTTAATATGGGTCTCATCTTGATCTTGTAAAAGGTCTTTAGCCATTTTTTGAACTGAGTAATTTTTATGAAACTTTGTACCTATAGACGTTTATGTTTGATAGCTGTGAAAATGTGTGAAATGAGTAAATCTCTTGTGTTAATTTATGCAATGGAAATTTATTTCTAAAAAGAAGCTTGATTTTAAAAATATGTCTGTATGTAATTATTTGTTTCTACTACCAACATTACCTACTTATAAATTTATTCTTGCACTCTAACCCACTGAGAATTGCGATGGTAATAATTGACGCAGACTTCAAAGAAATCGTTCATCGTTTAATGTGTAGACAATAAAGTCTCTTTCTTTTTTCTGTACACCTCATTGCAACGGCAAATGAGCACTGCAGCGGTGTCTCTCGAGAAATTAATTCCTTTAGACGGTGAGCGATGTGCGCGCCTCGCTGAGACAGACTTTACACTACATAATAGCTTACCTTATTTTGTCGTTTCGTCGAGCTTTCATTTAAAAGACCTGATTTTAAACTTGTATCTATTACTGTTTAAGATTTTACACTACATTATAACTTACCGGTTTTTGTACTTTCGTCAACTTTTTTTTAGAAAAGTTGTAGGTACCTATAACTGTTTAAATCAGTATGTAATAGCTTTTCTTATTATGCCTTTTTTGGCCATTTATTTAGATCTGATTTTAAAGTTGTATTTTTAGTTGGTAATAATGTGACAAAAATTAAAGGAGAATGCCAGATCCTAACCCAGAAAGAACACAAATTGTAAATATACTTAAAATATCCTATTATTATATAAATGTTTTACAATAAGACATTTTTACTGTTGGACATCGGAATAAAATTCTGTTAAAAAAAGTAATTAAACTATTTCCTTTTAATTTACACTCATTACCCATTTTTAAATCTTTATTGTTGCACTGGGTTCCAGCTTTTTAATTCGTTTTTATTGTTTTCATCAAATGTGGGCTTTAAAAGGCTAGTATCCAGAGTCGTTAAGCCTGTTTAAAAATGTATTTCATGAAGCTTTGCGACTGTCATGTCATTGTGACAACTATACGGAACAACAATACGGAAATGAACTATAACCAACGTTAGGCTCGTGTCGAATACTCCAAGTTCTAGAGCTTTTAAATGTAATTTATATTAAATAGTTGTACAATATGTTTTTATTAGTGGGTTATAGTCCTATACATTGTCTGGTATTCTCCTTTCTTTTAATTTATAACTTGGATTTAACCATGTGAAGATAGATAAAATTCAATTAAAATAATTCAATTTAATTTAATTTCAATCGTATTTCTTAATTAATAATTTTTAGTATCTAATTTATATTTGCTTTTTGTGTAATTTTTTTAGTACCTGGAAGTAAGTTTTTTGTGTAATTTAAGATAAGTTTGTTTTTTATGTAATTTTATTCACTAACTCTACTTTCTACTTGTCATTTTTATTATGTGATTGATATGAGCACTTATGATTGATATAAATATCAGAAGTCGTAATCTACCTATTATTTAAGAACAATGTTAAATATTTATATTGTTGCGTTCTTTTAAATAAATAAATGAAATATATTCAAGCAACCGATTATATTAGCCAGTTAAAGTTTGAAAAGTTCAAACGTAGATTGCGACGCCGGATAAAATCGAAACTCTTAAACCCACACCGCAGAGGCAACTGCCGCAATCCACCCACCCTTACTTGAAGTGAACACGTCATGAGCCAGCTAATGTTGCCCCAGCTGACCCGTTCGAAAAACTTGGCAGTCGAGAAAGTTGGAAAGCCAGGAGTGCCTTACGTAACACAAATATTTCACTGTATCTCCAAGGCTTTAACTAAATAAAATGCAGTGAAAAAGGAAACGTAGGAGCAGACGTTTTAAAGCGGTTCACATTCTCCGCAATTCTGTACGGAATCATTTTCAAGTAACATGATACTCCGTAACTAAAGTAACAAGATTTTCAATCAATTCCGAACAATTGAATGAATTATTATGGAGTTTATCAGAGGTCGTATCTAGTTTCAACAACGCGTAATGGGTATCCTATAAAATGTTCTCGGTAGCATATTGTGCCAACTGACACGATGATCGTTAAGTTTCAAAGCCAAGTATAAGGCTAGCTAACCAAGATTATGTAACAGCAGTATTATATTGCTACGCACTCGTGGCTCGATGTTATTATGGGTTAGGGTTTAAAACGTGTTTCGTAATTTTTTTCGGGTATTGCGATGAGTATATTTCGTAAGAAGATTATTTTCCCACTACGGAATCCATACGCGTACTGGAATATTATCTTCTACGATGTCTAATATTGCAAAACTATTCCTACAACACGCGGAAGTGAATGGAGACGGCGGTATCTACTTTATCATATTAATAAAGTTGCGAGAACATATTGTGACGGGATTAATCAAGAAGATAGACGTTCCCTCGTGGTGAAGTTTATTCACCTCTTCGGTACTCTGTGGTTTAATACCGAGGGAATTATTTTTATTATAATGTTGCGTAATGTTCCTCAATGTCGTCTATCGTCTAGACTTAGTTATTTAAACTGTGCTTAAGATGTTTGAATTTCTCGGCTCAGTTTTAGACGATAGAGACGAAAATTTCAAAAATTAACAATCACCCATTCATTAACTACAACATTTATCAGCCGATAATATCAACTACTTGGCATAGGCATCCTGTAATCTTTCAAATATCACAGTCTTGAGACGACAGCGGCCCCGGTAAACATTTGCATTAGTGGATGTTTAACAACACAGCGCTTTATGGCGCCGGATCACCATTCCAGGCCTTTGGAATCGTCATTCCATCCTGTGCTATGCGACGTACTGTCACTTCCTCCTCCTCTTATGAGACTCAAAGTTAGCAGCCTCGACAGACCAAGTATATATAAATGCAATAAAACATCAGAAAGGACATCTATAAAAATTATATTACACTTCAACAAACAGGAGTCTGTCTGAACACTATAATCGAGTATAAAACAATAGCCGATCAACTGGCGTTAACGACGCTTTTAGCTTTCGAAGCACAAGAAGAAATGGAAAATTATTATATTCCGACATTACTGCGTTATTATACTGAAAGCTTTGTTAACGTCCCGACGGCTTGTACCCTTAATAAATCATTTCCTGTTCAGGAATACAATTTACATAATGCCCCGTGGTGTGATGTTCATTCATTTGTTTTCTTTTATATTTACTTCCTTTGTCATCTAAATTCGGAAGTTTAGTCAAGTAGGTATTATTGTTTTTCTAACTAGTGGCCGCCCGTGATTTTATTATGGAAACTTTCTACCACGTAAATTATTTATTGAATAATATGTATAAGTACTCCTCTTAAATGATTATGTATTTATGAAAAAACGCATTAAAATCAGTTGCGTAGGTAGTTTAAAAGATCTAAGCGTACGAAGAGGAGTGATTTTTTGTCTTATACTAATGTTAAGCATATATATTTATTTAATGTATACCGTTTGTAATATATAGGATGGGCATGTAATATATAGCTGACAATCGAAATGGCAAATAATTCAGACGAAAATAAATAATATTCAGCATCAAATCTGTTTCCTGGAACGGCAAATAATACTCATGCTCGATATGATCGGGCACCACGGGGCGAAGGCTTCACGTGGGAATAGAAGGCGACACAATTGTGGTAGATTGTATCGTTTGCTGGCCAGCCACCAGATTTAGTGCTCGATAAAACTGTTGTTCAGCTCGTTAGCTCCGTTTCTGGCCACTGATTCTCTTATTGCCAGCTCTAATGTTATTAGGATGCTATCAGCTCACTAATTAGACTTGGAACCACACGAATGTGTGTCTGTGCCGCATCTTGTAAAAGATCTAGTGAAGCATTCGCCGCATGTTATATAAGCCATAAACTTTATGGCGCGTCACATAAAGTAACGGACTTTACGAAATGAGTGAAAGATTCCGATGCTCTCGCCGTCTTGTATAAATTCCATTGCTATTCATTTGCAGGAATACTCGTATATTCACACCTAACAAAATGCTAAAAAAATTAATTTTGCTACCACGTATGGAATGTCGCTTGTAAAAAAAATATTCGTCATCAAAATCGTACACATCTTATTATTATTATATGCTGCATCATTAAATAATCTGATACAACATTCTCTCGTCGCCGCTTCGAGTCCAAAGGAATTATATCAAAACATTGTTTGAGAAGCGAATTATTTTAATGAGCTCAAGGGAACTTGGTATAATTAAATCGCAAAAGAAATGCATGAAGCGTTTTATAACATAAATTACTTTAAACGAGAATGAAAATAAATATAAACACAACTTCAGTGATTATTCAGGTACAAGTGAATACAAATAGCAGTAATAGTAGTACAAGTAGGTGTAAATACATACTATATTTATACTTTAGAAAACAATTTGTAACAACTGTGACATACATACATACATACATACAAACATACATACATACATACATACATAACATCACGCCTTATTCCCATAGGGGTAGGCAGAGAGCACATCCCTTCACTTGCCACGGTCCTTGCATACCTAATCCTTTCATACAAGTTCGTCGGTTCAAAGTACTCTTGACCTGGCCATTATTTAAAATGTCCTGAATTTGGTCCAGGAACATTCACCTAGGCCTTCCCCTTGTAAACCTCTTTAGTTAATCTTCTTTCATCCATTCTCTCGACATATCCAAACCATCTAAGCAACTGTGCATAGATGTGTAAATATACAGAACCTTGTCGTCGATCATCACAAAGTTGATTATTATCAATTTACAAATCGCAATATAAATATCAAAATGTTTGAATCACCAAAACAAGATTTATGAAAATAACATTCTCATTTAATTTGAAGCAAAATTATTCTAACAAGCTTAAGGAAATTTTGCACGAGAATAATTAATAAATCTCAAAGGACAGAAGGGCAGACGGAATCATTAAGGGCATCGTTAGAGGACTATATAATAAACAAGATGGACGTTCCGGGAGCACCGAAAAATCCTTTGTAAGGACGGAAATAAGCTTAAGCAATTCTCACTAGGTATTGAAACGAATGGCCCTCTGTTCAGAAAACGGTATCCAATAAGCGTAAAACCTGCGTTCGCCTATATACTTTTGTGACGTCGATTTCGTTTGAAGTTTAATTTCGAAGGCTGGGAAATTGAAAAACGGTTTGTCTATTTGTGCCCTTTGTTACTCTCCTATCTTTTGTTATCGTCGTTGTCTAGGAAACTCCTGTACTTAACAAGATTTGAAGTTCCTTTTGTCGGTATTGTCTATTTTTCACTTATTTTTGTATATTAGTATAAAAAAGCTGTACACCGGGTACAGCTACGATCTAATTCCATGGGAAAACATTCTTTGATATTTATGGAATGTTTGAAAAATTACATTTTCTAGTTTTACAGTTAGCAACACATTCAGCGATTCATTTCTAAACAGATGATAGATAATATGAATTGACATTGCTTTTGTCTCTATCTTAATACATATTTTTAACCGACGAAAAAAAAACGGAGGAGGTTCTCAATTCGACACCTATATAATTTTTTTTCTTTATGTATGACGCATAACTTTTTCAGAGTTATCCGATTTTGATAATTCTTTTTTTATTAGAAAGAGCACACTTGTCATTATGTTAGTATCTAATGATGATATCTTGGGAAAATTGTAGGAACTCTTCAAATTTTATAGGCACACTTGCAGCGATTTCGGTTTTTGTGTGAGTATCGGTAGCTTTTTGTCTACAAGTGCCGTATAATATACTATGACAGAATAGTACGAGTTCGTTACGTGGTGATAAATCACTAAAGTGTAAGAAATAAAAATTTTTAACAAAAAATAGAACCGACTCAAAACGCACTAAAAAGTAAAAAATAAGTGTGTCATTTAGTTGCTTTAATTTAATTTGCGCTTTGAGTCGGTTCTATTTTTTGTTATTTTTTTTAAATCTGAATACTCAATACAGATTACCGAATACTCGAATTAGATACAAGCAAATACGTATGGCATGCGGTTCGGTAGGTATACAGTTTTATGGAATAATTTGCATCACAAGGAGCTACACGACTGCAGGGTTCAGAGCGTGGAATGTTGTTCAAAATGTGGGAATTGAAATTTGATATCGGTTTTTTAGGATGGAGAAAAAATTGTTAAGTTAATGAAAGTTAATGATCGGTAAATTTGCCTTTTAAATGAATCGATGTTTAAAATGCACCGACATTTTTTTTTATAAAACAATAATTGATAGTGTGATCAAAATAAATTTTAAATATTTTTTATTAATTCAATGATTTTACACTGTAAGTAGATAGTTAATACTTCCACTCTTAGATTATTAAGCATTAACAAACAAATCTTTGATACAATAAATGACAAATTGATGGGCCAATTTTGGCTGGTGGGAGGCTTTCGCCGTGGCTAGTTACCACCCTACCGACAAAGACGTATAGCCAAGCGATTTAGCGTTCCGGTACGATGTCGTGTAGAAACCGAAAGGGGTGTGGATTTTCATCCTACTCCTAACAAGTTAGCCCGCTTCCATCTTAGACTGCATCTTTACTTAATGTGTTAAAAGGTGTGATAGCAGTCAAGGGTCAACTTGTAATCGATAAAAAAAAATTATTAATTTTATAGAGGCAAAAATAGAGACTATGTTTATTAATACCTAATGCCGCAACTATTTAACCAATCTAGCTTAAATTACAAAAGCATGATTGATTAAGCGATCTAAACCGTAGACTTGATATAAAATGACTATCATTCAAATAAACCAGTATCTAGAGCTACACAATTTGCATGACAACAGAGGGACAGGCCCGTTGAAAGGAATGCCGTTGTAATTGAAATTTGGTTGTCCTTCGGTGGCCATTTTTAGACTGTAAGGACTGGAGCGTGACATCATCGGCCAAATGCACTTATTATTCCCATTTTGTTTTAATGTATGTATATTTTTGAACACAGGATATGAAGGCAGATTTAGTGGACTGATTTACAGTTAGTTATTTGTTTAATGTTTCTAGTGTATTAGTGAAACTTTATTCTTTCTATGACGTTATTTTCAAAAAAGATAATCGAAAAAAAAAGTAGAAAATCATTCATAATATTTTAAAATCGCATTCATTTTATTTATTCATTTCAATGTAAGTACCAACATTTTACTCTCAGGAAAAAACAAAAACAATACAGTCTATGAAACATACGTAATTCTCTCAGTAAAAAGTATGATCACCTTAAATGCACACACTACACTATATATTTATACAAAGTACGTATAGATGCGCGAGCGCAATTGTTTACTATACGACAGCCTCCCATCAAGGCAGACGATAATTTTGTTTTTTATTGCGTATAGAGTATTGACACGAATAGTTTAACGATCTTTCACCGAAGAGTAGTCCACCTAAGGAGAAACTTTCTAAGACACTTACACGGAGGCACATTTTCCACTTGTTCTAATAACTTGACATAAAGTAGCTTTATAAGCTTTGTGTGTAGTTTCAATTTGATCAGATAACCTCAATGAATGTAACTATCTGCTGTTGTTGCGTAGAGTGACCGATACCAACGTCTTAAGCTCTGCGAAGCCAAGGTGTATACCACCAACTTCTCAACTCCGCTGTTGGAATATAACAAAAATCCAAGTCTATGGAATGGTTTAATAGTCTGTGACGATATTTAGTTGTCTGTAGACATATTCGTTCCAATCAGTCAGTCTCGTACATTCAAATACTCGTAGTTCAGTTAATCATTCATTCTCTGTTCACTTGTTGTTCAGTATATTTTATACATTAATAAATCACACGGTCCAGCAGTGCAAACGTCTTTTCTTTTACGTGCTACCTACTTTTACCGACATCCGCGGTTACAATTTTAAGCTGAGAATTTATTAAAAGAAAAGAATATATATATATATATATATAATTTAGTAATAAAGTTACTTGTAGCAGAGCAGTCGTTGATAAAAGTTGACTTTTATACTACGACGACGGTCACGTGATTCAGAACACAAAAAATTTATTGAAATTCTTATATTTTTGATATATTTTCAAGTGACTGCTATGAAATGTGGGTAGTTGTTTAAAATTCATTGTGTTTTTAAATAAAAAATAGTTAATTATCAATCTGTTAAATATCAGAGCATACGTTTGGACAGCCTGGGGCAAATTTTGGCAATGTCCTTCCAATATTTTTTAGTCCGACCCAGAATAGGATACTCTAATAGTAATCCGATTATTTATCCTTATCTTATATAAGGAATATAAGACAAAGATACTGTAAACACTTGTTGAAAGCAATAACAGCGCTACCCATGTCGCTTGTACACTTTTAAACAAACATATGGGATGGTGTATTTCTTTTATTTCATGTTTAATCTTGCGAACGAATTCGAAGGTACAATAAAAGGTATGAGTAATATAAATGGCACTATTTTTATACAATCGTCGGCATCATTAACGCTAATATTATTGTAAAAAGGCCACAGGACAATACTGGTCATTAGCAAACATAGTTTGAAACATAATGAAACATCAAACGCTACCGATGACGCTTCCGTTATTAGAAACAAATGTATGCAATGGTCTATAGACCACTGCAGACAGCTTTAAAAATAATATAAAGTAAAAAAAAATCGCAGTAGGATGAAACCCATTGGAAAAGGAGGAGAGTATCATAAAAATGAAAAGAAAGGGTCAGGTTTTAGGAGTAAAAAACGGTTTTTCTCGATTTCTGGCAAAACTATAAGTCCTATGAAAAAGAGTTGAATGGCAAAGTTGTAGGTAATAGATAAAAAGATCTAAAACTTTTGTATTCACACTTTTTTTACATAACCTCAAAATTTATTTAAAAAATTAATAAAACCAAGTTTTTTTATTTTAATTTTTATCTTTTCCAAATAAAATTTTATTTTCACGAAAGTTAGTGAAAACTAATATATATATATATATATATTACCATATTAAACCTTCTCAGAAAATGCAATAACTAGGCTAACGGTTTTTACAGCTGCAACGAACGAATTAAAATGTACAACCCAAACTATGACTAATTTAAATAACATCAACGTCTTTGTCAACAGGGTGGTAAGTAGCCGAGGCCTCCCACCAGCCCGAACTGGACTAATTCAGAAAATTTTAATCAGCTCCGCCGGGAATCGAACCCGACACCTCCGTTTTATTAATCCACCGCGCATACCACGAGGGCCGACAGAATTTCGACGAGTTTATATTAATTTTTCGATGTAGTCAATAATCGATCTGTAATCTGTCGGTAAGTGTCCATCAACTCCCATATTGTTCTAAAAATACGCTACAATATTGGCAAGCAAGTTGTTAGCATTGTTTGGCCAAAAACAAAACAGTAAACGCAATGTCGCTTCCACTCCTGGTAACAAATGTATGGAATGGTGTAGTCCTTTTACGAGTATGTTCTTTTATTCCATGTTTAATCTCGCCGAACGAATTTGAACGTACAACAAAAAGTATGACTAATTTAAATGGCGTCTATTTTTATACAATCATCTGCATACGCCGGCGCAACTGTTTACGAGACGCCACTCGATAACATGCCATCATGGCGGTCAATAACATTGTACGCACGTTTATTATACGCAATTTTACTCGTGTTTATTACTGTTTTACTGCTATGAAAAATCTAGCCCGTTATATATGCATGGTTCCTTAATTACAACAGTTTTTAACTTGAATACGATCTCGGCTGATTGGTAGAGTAACGAACGGCTATTACCAAATCTAACAAATTAGCTACGCCAATAGACATGACTGTTGGGAGAAATAAACTTATATAAAGCCGTATGAAAAAAATCACACCCAAAGTATGCACACACGCACACACGCAGACAGACACATAGACACACACACATACATACATACACACACACACACGCTCGCACGCACGCACGCACGCTAGCATAACACCCTATAAATGCTAACTACCTAGGTACCCTTTATAGGTTACCTTTTTCAATGTACTACATTTCTTCTTGTGTCTTAATTGTTTATTTTTCTGTTTTCCTAATTATTGTAAAACCTAGTGTAAGTAAATAATATAATTATCCTGTACCTATAAGGAAGGAAGTGAGTCCACAGAGTGACACATGGAATCCTAGTGTGGGAGTCACTGCTACTATAATTGTATTTTACATGTAAGATACTTGCCAATAAAGATATTATGTCTTGAAAACTGTTTAATTTACCACAAACTCACAAATATAAAACTTTTAATATAAACTTACAAAACGGTTAATAAACATGGAATGCTAACAGTTAAGTAGACCAAATCGGTGGAATTGCAATGCAACAATCGCGATCACATTTTGACAGAAATCAAAGTAAAAAATATCATGGTAAACTTGTTATGACATGCTCGTACAGTTACAAATCCAATTAGCCTTGTAAAGATCTAGTGATAACCTACTGAACTAATTTCAAAAGGTTTCACAGCTCTAATTCCACCAGCCTGAAACCTAACTACAGGATATATATTCGCAAAATAAACTGTGAGGAACCGATTTCGCTAATGAATAGAAAACATAAGTATTTCACCATCCCGTGTTCAAGTTTAAGTTTTTTATAAAACACATAAAGTAACAATTTTAAACCTCGGTCATAGTTTAAGACTTATTAAACTTTAATCTCGTTTACATCAACCGAGTTAGTGAGTTCATCGATATTTCGATTTTCAATCCGATTACGTGGCAACGACGAGACTGAAATTATTGGATAATTGACCCTTAAAGTGGTCAATAATTTGGCAGATCTTGTTGAAATTGATACGGTGAAACCGATTTCGATTATCGAAGTACAATTGCTGCGTCGAACCCGTGGTTTTACAACTCAAGAGAAAGCAGTTCCAATAATTGAATTGGCATAATATACGTAATTAGTATGCACGGCCATGTGTCTTGTACCTATATGTTCAATCGAATTGCTTTGAATGCCGTATCTTTATTGTTTTTATTCGATTTCCCGTGGAAGGAAATTTCTTTTACACGTTTCTTAAGATACAGCCAGTTGTATATCTTATCAATGATTTTCTACTACATATTTTCAATATCAATCTAGTTCAACCCTAAAAATACCTCGAGGTTTAGTATTAAAAAATAATGTACAACATATGAAAACAATTTTACAAATTTAAAAATTAGTTATAAGCAAATAACTTGTTATTTTATGTTAAATACAGCTAACAGACTAATATTAATTTATTCATAGTCAACGCTCTCCTTCCGACACATTCAATAATAACGCCCCCGACCTCTTTATTCTTTGAAGAGGTGTGTTTCCTTTGTATCTTCATGCCATTTTTAAGATAGTAATAATTTCTATTAGATTAGCTTTTTTTCTCTGTAACACTTAATTTAATGGTTTGAATTATTTTAGCTAAAACATTTCCTTCTTTTTTAGTTTCTACATACTTTGTTAACCGACTAAAAAAACGTAGGAGGTTCTCAATTCGACAAGTATATTTTTTTTATGTATGACCACGCATAACTTTTTACAGAGTTGTCCGATTTTGATAATTCTTATTATTAGAAAGGGCATACTTCCAAGGTGGTCCCATTGTCATCATGTTACGATCTGATGATGATATCCTGGGGAAATTGAAGGAACTCTTCAAATTTTGGAGGCACGGTTATAGCGATTTCGGTTTTTGTCTCGGTATCGGTAGCTTTTTGGCTACTAGTGCCGTATGACAGTATAGTACGAGTTCGTTACGTGGCGATAAATCACTAAAAAGTAAGAAATAAAATTTTTTAACAAAAAATAGAACCGACTCAAAACGTACTAAAAAGTAAAAATAACTGTGTCATTTAGTTGCTTTAATTTACTTAAGCATATCTAGATGTCGGTGCCAGCCAAGGTTTCTACTTTAAGGACATTACCTAGAACCCACAAACTGCTTTTCTACGTTAAATAAATGTTCCTTAAACTTTCTGGCACCGACTTCATAGATATGCTTAAGTAAATTAAAGCAACTGAATGGCACAGTTATTTTTTACTTTTTAATGCGTGTTGAGTCGGTTCTATTTTTTGTTAAAAAATTTTTGAATGTATGCTTTGGCGTTCATCAGTGAAAATAACCACGAAAATTAAAACATGACCATCGAACACACCAAACACGGTTTTCATATTAGAACTAGTTAGAATAAACCTAAACAAAAACGTGCGAGATCAACATCCTAGACGTATCATGAATGATTCATAATACAATTGCTTATAAAGTACACCTAATACTGGTCTGTATGAAAATTGACGATGATCCGAGTGTGAATGACATTGGAATAATAAAAAATATATAAATAGGTCTAATCTTTGATACAAAAAACAATACAAATATAGTATGAAGCAACGCGTGAAGACTGTTTGTATATAAAACAATTGACATGTACGATATCAAACGAGCTAAACTATTAAAATGATTAAAAGCATAATAAAGAAAAGTATTTAACGTAACAATAGCAAAGTTCAACGCACCACAGCAGGGGTTAAGATAGCAAACATGATATCAGTTCATTTAAATTCAAACACGATGATGTATTAACTTTTTAAAGTGGTTTTCATCTGTGAACATTCATTTTACTATATCTTTTTAATGGCTTCAGAGTGTTTGCAATGCAACACATCATTTAATGGCAATAGATCGATTAGATACTGGAGATATGTCGAATCTATTAATAAAGGTAAAACTCTAACTAGCTATGTTAGTTAAGTTAACTAGTTAACAATGGCGTATATGATACAGAATATACAATAAAGTATACAAGAGCATTAATGACAAAATATCAGTATACCAATGACACAAAATACCCATAGAGGATAATAAAAAGAAATAAATTACATTATCCCGGAAAACACTATCAACAACACAGAGCATAGTCCAAAGCTGGAAATAATATCATAATTCAGTTCAATTGACGCATTGTCATAGCACGATTATATCGCAGGTCTTTAAATAGACCGACTGACCCACTGTATGACCGTATAAATGAGATACGGCTGTGTAGCACATGGATTTACAAAACGTGGGAATTACTGGTCTAATGTTAGTACTAATCTTCACCGTCTTGTAGTTACAAAAACCTGCAAATCGCTTTCTGATTAATGTCTCATCCTACTTCTAATGAGTTTATTTAAAAGAATCGACATATAAAAAAGTAGAAGACGTCATAAGTACATGCAAAATAAATATGCCGCTCACGCTTACTGCGGAGACATAAGCTTAAAGAAAATCAAACCGTTACAATATTAGCTACTTCAATATTAATAAAATGAGGAAAAATTAGCTAAAGAGTCATAGTAAAACCATGATATTCATAGAAAAACATCAAAAGGCAATATAACAGTCAGTACTTTTGAAAGCAATGATAACAGTGTATTCAAGATTCAAGCCTTTACCAAGTTGACAGCTTTGAATATACTTTTTATTCATCTTTAGCTGGGGTTATCGCTGATGGCGATCTTTTCTGCAAAAATTATGTCCCCGAGATACTCTCAAACCCTTTCTGTGGGCGGCTATTGATGTTTCGTATCGCCATAACAACTAAGGCTAAGCTTACAATGAAAACAATCTTTCTAGCTTATTTTTTTTTTAATCGAATACAAGTTAGCCCTTGACTGCTATCACACCTGATGTAAGTGATGATGCAATCTAAGATGGAAGCGGGCTAATTTGTTAGGAGTAGGATGAAATTCACAGCCCTTTCAATTTCTACATGACATCGTACCGGAACACTAAATCGCTTGGCGGTACGTCTTTGTCGGTAGGGTGGTAACTAGCCACGGCGAAAGCCTCCCATCAGCCAGACGAAGACAAATTAAGAAAAACCTCAATCTGTCCCGATGGGAATCGAACCCAGGACCTCCGTCTTATAAATACACCGCGCATACCACTGCGCCACAGAGGTCGTCAAAATCATTCGTTTTCAATATTAGAGCTCTCTATTATTATTAAATTCTATACTAGCCTGAAGCCATTACATCTAATTATATCAATTCATAGCGTTTTTGAGCCGTCGCAGACTGAAACAATTTTGTGATCTGCGTTCTGCACTGCCTTGTAATTTTACTTTATATCGCCTGCTATCTGCGTAGCATAGGCACAAACACTAAACACGGAACGCAGGCCTCTAACCATTTTTTCTAATGAAACAAGTTGATTAAATTTTCACATAAAAATATAATAAAATAGCAGCTTTTAAGCGTTATTTATAATTATAGAACTTTGAACCAATGTAAACCCATGTTAAGATGATATCAAATAATTACTTAAATTCGCTCCAGTTAACGATACCTTAGCCACGCAGACTATCAACACGAATATATGCGGGCAAGAGAAAAAATTTTAAAATGTGCAAAAAAGTGTATTTTTGTAAGCTAAACAAGCTTTCACATCATTGTAAGTAAGTGGTGTTCACTATTAAACTCAGAAAACCATGTAAAATACATTTTATCAAAGCGTGCAATTTATTTTTAACAGACATCATAAAGAAAAGTTGGATGTGCTCGGTGATACAAAGTAACAGAAAGGTGAAAGAAAGGTTTTCTTTCACCTGGGATTTTAAGTTGTTCATGTCTTTTTGCACTTTCGTAAGACAATAAATAAAATTGATCTGGAGCTTTAACTGTTTCACGTGAGATCTGTATGTCGATTCTTGAAAAAAACAACAAAATATGGCACTATTTGAAGATGATGTACAATGGTTGCAAAGCGAATGTAACAGAAAATAGAATTCTTCCAATGATGATTTTGTCGTATGGGACTGTCAGTCGAACTGATGGTGGGATGATCAAGAGATATTCGCAGGATGTATTTTATTATATATTTGGAAACTCACAATTATCTCTTTAACCTTACAACAGTATAACTTGAACTATGTAGTTAGTCATACAGATTACCCTAAAGCCTATAGAATAATAACTAGATTATAGCAATTTTGGTTACTAACTGAGCAAATCTAGTTACCGTCCATTCAGTAAACCATTGCAGTACTGAATTGAAAATGAATCAGTGCTTCAATAGTTACATACTTATAGGTATAATTTGAATTTCTAAATTACCTTTACATAACGTAATTATTCAATAAAATGTCCTTATTTAAGACTAGACGCAATAATCTATTGCTTGCACCTTTATCGTGAAACTTTAAAACAGTATTCATTTAGTAATATCCTCGAGCATCAGTTTTTAAGTTTTAGTCTGCATCATCTGTAATAAGAGATAGGTGGTAGAAACATAGAGTCACTACGAACTGACATACCTACTTGAAGTCTTCAAGGCATTTGGATGTATGTAACAAACCTATGTAAATACTGACAATCATTAACGCACAGAAAAATACGATAAAGTACTCGCAATGAAAATACTTTTGGATAAAGGATATTATTCTGTTGACGAGTTCCTTAAGGATAAATATTTTGTTATTGACATAATTTAATTTATTAACTGACATTTATATAATAATCATGAAGTTAAATTATTATAAATTTTTTAAAACATATTGATAATTGTAATATAGTGATTGTTTGCATGCCTATTTGGCAGAATGTGCTAAGCCTCTTTAATTGTATGAACAACTTTGTACTACCACATTCTAGCAATAAATGAATTTGAATTTGAAAAGACTTTTATAATAACTTTTATCAAGTGAGGCAAATGATCACCTAGGAATACCAAACCAGCACCTCGAAGGTATACGCTGTGAAAGATATCTTCTGCAATGTACCTAACAATATGTGATATAGGTGTTAGCTCTCAAGTGCCATTAATTCCACCAGCAGCCAAAGCCCTTCAAATCGAAGCACTTTGAAGCAAGTTGAAGCAAGACCTTTGATCGAACAATATAGAGCGTACAAATTAATTCATAACACGCAATTAAATACTGATAGGCATATCGTTCAGATTTCCACTCAATTAAACATTTCTCAGTCACAGGCGAACAGACCCGAAGCGTAGGAGATTCCGAGAAGTGTCGCGAACGATGGATCCTCCATCAAATAAGCAATTAATTAAGAAAATACCGACGCTATACAGATCTCTGATACCGATTTGGAAATTTGATTTCGAATCCAGATGATTGAGATATCCTTGATGATACTAAACTTTAATTAAGTTTTAATTAGTTTATATAAATTTATTTTTGCTAGATGTTCTAATACTGTATTTGATTCTAATAAGAAAGATCATAAGGAGAGACACATTTCCAATAGCATATAATCGCAATACAATTGTACCTGTACATATGTACGAGATACATGAATTAGGTACTGGGCTTATGTATGTATTATCTATGTTCAGGGGAGCGCAGAGGTCGAGGACCTTTTGTAGTCCATCTACAATGTATTAATGGAACCATTAGCTAATTAAATTTGGGAGTTGTAGCAAATTTTAAATTGCCGCTTAAATTACACGAATTACTCTGTCGTATGTCCCTGTAACAAGAATGTCCTATTTTAACGACGATGTTTTTCCCGAGAAATATGAAACATTAAGAAGTTTTTTGTGTTGTTTTACACTTACTGCTTCTCCATATTACGTAAAAATATCTTGAACTTAAATATGAATAAATGTAAAGTTGTTAATAAGAGAAATATTTCTAAGTTAATCGCTAAAGTTCCATCCATTAATTACTTATACTCTTCTTCTATAGCGTCATTTAATAAACGCACTGGCGATTTACGTTGACATTGATTTCATATAGACGCAGCTGAAGTACTCATGTTACCAAAAATACTAGTTTAACCGAAAGAGCCTATGAAGTGCACTCGTGCCCAATTCAGCTAAACACTTATTGCCTATTAAATTGTTTAACCTCATCGAAGTAGTGGAAACACAAGTTATTATTACGTTAACATTTGATTAAGACTCACAAACAATACCTACACAAACCACAACGGTATTATTTTCAACATCACATTCAAGAACGCACTAAACAATTCTATTTACAAAAAAATCACTAGGATACTCCTATTATTTATCGGATTCGGTAAAAAACACACACTTCAACGCGAACAATCGCAGTCGTAAACCTACCGCAACGCGTAGCACGTTATCAAAATACTTGCGTACAAATGCGGTGGCGCGGGCGTAAAAGCCGGCGACCGGCGCGGCACTGCGGAGACCGGCCGGCCGCGTGGATCCCGGACGCGCCGAAAACCTTACGACCTAACTCCACACCCCAAAAAAGGAACTCTACCCCTAAAATTGTAATACACAAGGAGCATTTTCGCGCGAACAACGTCGAGAACGCCAATCGATGCTCCTGAAACAGGACAACAGATCTTTCCGCCTCCGCTCCTGTCCACACGACCACGCTGATACGATTTTTCGCAAACGCCGCCCGCTTTGCTTGTAAAACAAAAATGTAATTTTATAAACAAATCGCCATATAAAAGCGCCAGTCGACCCGGGCTTCTCGAATTTCATTAGCGACTGCGTAAATTGTGGATTCCTTTGCGGCCCGAAATAATAAACCGGCGATGTTCATTATGAGCGGCCCGCGAGATATTTTCGTTACTTTATGCCTAACGTAGCGCATAAACTCGATGCAAATAATAAAGTTATATCTTTGTATTTGCACATACAAAATACAATACGTTGAGATGACTTTTATTGTAAGAGGAACTTTATACTTGCTCGAGTCGTCAGAAGTATGATAAGTCGAAACACATAAATGTTTGCAACTTCTTACAAATGCAATCACCGTATAAAGTTTATAACAATTCAATATGTTAAAGAAACTCAACATGCCACCAATAATAGCTCCATTTAGTATTTGAATATACTTTTCGCTCAAACGAAGAGACCACGAGTAAATGTCCGTACTTCCTTCTAGACCATACGTAGACTAAAAAAAGAACACAATAAAAAAATCTATTGCACAACATAAAAGGAATCCTTTATATTTTTTTATTGAATAGAATTCTATTTAAAAATGAACATAATATAAAAAATCCCGAAGCGACGTCTCTGGCTATCCGCGCCAGACCGCCTTACCGCTAGCACTAAAAAGTGTTAAAGCTTGATAAGGTGTAGATACGTTCTAAAAACTGTCCTTTAGCAATCGGGTAATATAGTATATGCCGACCTACATACTCCCAAACAATTTTTTTGAGAAACTGTCTTTAAAACAAATCTTACAAAATCGATGCAACTTCTACAGCTATACTAATATAAGAAGATGCAGATACCGCATTGGCAACGCAATAAGCAATAAAGCACCTTCTGTTACCGGCAGTTACCTGGAAGATGGTAATTGCATAACTCCATCTGCACTATGTAATTAGCGAACGATTCAAGAACCATTCACTCTAGAACCCACTTGGCTAGCTAATTCCCCGTAACATCTCAGACCGTTCGAAAGCTTGGTGCACACTTAAGTAACATTAAGGTAACACTTTACAAACACGTGAACTTTAACAATAGCGAATAGAAGCAGGTCTTTCTTTTCGGAAGGAAACTGTCTAATCTAAGTGCAACCTAAACTCATCAACACGTCTTAACGTCTTTTGCTAGTTCGTATTAGTTATTTAAGTTGTTGATCCACCGAGTTGTAATGTCTATAACTTTCTAAAAATCATTTTTTATCTCTCGGGAAAATTACTTTTCTGAATTAACTCTGCGTTTTCTGGTAGATAGATTCCCAGTTTTTTCTGTACTCCCGATGACTTATACGATTAAAATCAAACGAGGCTTGAAACCAATGTTAAATTTGACGGGCGCAGGGCATCACATTGAACTCTTTTTTTAGCATGTCCTGCAAATATGCGCGATGTTCAGGAAGTTTTTCACTTTTGTTTAGGATGGTTTTTCACTTAATACCAAGTTAACTATCTGCTTGTCACGGTAATATAATATAACTATAAGGAACATGTCGGTAGATATTATTAAGAGTTTAATTGCTTGACACTATCACTATAAAAAAAGTTTTTTTTTTAATATTTACTAAACATATTAATTGCAATCTATAGCTGCAGTCTAATATCCCAACTATTCAAAGTCCGCTCTCGCTGGAAACCATTTGGTTAGCTAATACCCATTAAGATCTCAAACAGATTTAAGCCGAGTTCCTACAGATCTCAGATCACAGACTTTGAAAATTGATATTGTATTTAGATAGAACAGAAATATCTTTGTAAAATCTACATAAAGTTAAAAACTAATTTCAATTTCTACTTGATATTTCAACTTACTTAATGATGAATATTTGTGATATTACTTATTTAAAGAAAAACAGTAAAACTGCTGTTTAAACACAACCAAATAACAAAACACCAAGTTGAATAGAAACAGACGTTAGTTTGAGGTACTATTCAACTATAGCGCAAAAAATCGGAAATTGTGTGATATCAGACCTGAACATGGTAGAGTCAATATCTTATGAAGCGTACGTAGAGACGGCTCTTGTCGTGCCTAGGTGGCCTAGGCCTAAGCTTAGCCGATATTAGAAAAATATGTTATTTATCAATTTTAGCATTAGGTATTGTCTTAGTGAACCTAAATAACTTTTCAGCCCAAAAATATTGGAAGTCTAATATTTATAAAAATCTGTTTGTTTTGCAGTATGTACCAATCCTTACAAAACATCATATCTCTCGCAACCCACCTAAATTAATAAACGGGTTTCCATTCGAGATAAACCACCAATTTATCGCGTTACTTGAACGTTCAAGTTAAATGACGAAAACATTTAGACTGTTCTTGTATAATGAAACGTAAAGCACAGCTTATTACCTCCATTTGTTTCACTCCACAGACCATCACATACCACCTACCTATATAAGTTTTCGTCGTTTTCTTCATTATACTCCGCTAGTAATATATAACCTACTTATTAATTTTTTAGTAAGATAATTTAATTATTTTTGGTTGTCTTCGAAAATGGAGGGAATTCTTGATTAGAGTAAGAATCACTCAAAATATATAAAGGCATCACGTCTTTTATGAAGATCTCATCACCCTATCCCAGCTTACAGCTTATCGCCATTCCTCTCTATATTTTCAAAACGCAACGTCCGACTGTCTGGCCACTTATAAACACGACGTTGTGGACATATTTATAACAGAGCTTTCAACATCGTATAATATGAAATATTTATTTGAAAATTGAGCCTGTATTTACTGTAATACAAAAGTAAATTACTGCATTATTTAATTTCAAATCAGACTAGCAGCAAATAAAAAAACGATCAAGATGAATATCGTTTAAAATTGTCTAGTGTTTACCCTGACCAAGACATTTGTGCACGCCACTAATAATAAATTAAATAATAAATCAAGTTACAAATAGTAACCGAACTCAGTAAGTGAAGTCGTCTCGTGTTCGACACATGATCCACGTTCCGATTGGCTGCTGTCATGGAACGCTCCGTTCTCGCCCATTACCCGTCTCGATATTCGATACTGGGTATAGAATGCAATGTATCGATAAAAGTATCGATTTTTCATTATTAAAAATAAGTAACTACATCCTAGATGTTTTACAAGCTTTTATATTATGATTATCACTCTATTAACGGCTCATTATAGAGCCTCTTTATGGGAGAGGGGATGTGGAGCCTAGACCTACCAATCCTACTATACGGATTCAATGCGGGTAGGCAGATTTAGACAATCTGGATAATTGAAAATGTTGGATAATGTATCGATCATTATCAGATGTTGGTGATAATAATCGGCACCGGCGGTACACTATATACACTATCAACTTCCTAACTCGGGGCTTAACACTAAATGATATGTTTTGTAAGAAAGTAATATTCCATAGCCTGCCCTGGACTTGAACCCAGAACTATGTGATCAGAAGCCACATAGCCACACTAGTCACATAGGCTACCTTTTATAACTTACGCTATTAGTAATCATGTGTGGGTAGAATCTTGGAAACTACTCGTAAATTAGAACCACTTCCTGAAGTTTAATTGGACAATCTAATATATAAAATTCTCGTGTCACAGTTTTCGTTGCCATACTCCTCCGAAACGGCTTTACCGATTTTTACCAAATTTTGTATGCGTATTCAGCAGGTCTGAGAATCGGCTACTATCTAATTTTCATCTAATTTTTTTTTAATTTTTAATGCAAAACAACGTTTGCCGGGTCAGCTAGTATACTATAATTGCATATTATCCGTCATAATGCATTAGTTTGGTATCATGGAGTTAATAAAAGGAACACAAAATAATAGAAGTACAGCACATAAAGTGGCCTGCATTTTCGACAAATCACAGGACGCTCTAGTAAATAAAATAAATACTTAAAAATAAATACTTGAAAAATAATAAGCATTCTTAATATGTAGTACCTATCAATATTATTGGGTTCAAACTCGATGTGTTTATCTTATGCAATGTAAGGGTTCTATTGCCACGTCTCTAATTAATAATTTATTATGAGACCATTTCCACCCATGCCATCCATTCCATTATCGCCGAAGTTATGCATGTATACCAAATTAGAGTCCAATCAAACGTCAGGAAGGGGCTATAATTTAGGTAGGTCTAAAGTATACTCCGTAATAAGGTAAGTTGGGTAAAGGTTGTAAAAGCTACTTTTCTATGTGTAGGGCGTAATTGTACAATAGCTTCCAAGATACGTAACTGTACAAAACCATCTAATAAAGCAGGAATAATTATAATGAAAATACTGAACTGAGCTTTCAGTTTCATGGTAGACTGCTTGCAAAAACAAGGAGTGTGACTACGAAATGTGACTAATTCTACAATAACCAGTAAAAATCAGATTTATTTTCAATTTAAAATAAAAATATTTCTCTTTAGATATCTGCAGTGACATTAATAATACAATTTATTATTTAAAAGTAGGAGAGGTAAGTATTCTCTGTGCACACTTACTCTACACCATAGTTTTCAACGTTGACGCAGCAATAACGATTTTTGTCTTATAGCTTGAAATTGAAATCACACTGAAACTGTATATCGTCATTTGCTGTACACCTTTATCCACTCAAAAAAATGAAGACAAAAGCTAATTTTTACGACTGCCTATACCCTAGACCGCAGAGTATAGCAACGAGGTTAATAAGCAAAGGGGCAACCTTCGTATCAAAATGCTAAACACAAAAATAAAATACTTGGGATGGTACCTAATAAAGTTGCATTACAGTAATTTAATTTTATCTAATACTTTTTTATACTGTATGGGCTAACGCTTGGCTACGATCACGCTGATAGTATGCGAAGGCTACGGTGGAACGCGCTTGCCTAGACGGTGCCTATTCACTCTTGACTTGAAGATACCCACATTGTTAATACTTAATTGTTAAGCTAACTGATGACCTACGGATCCGAATCTTGGTCGCTGACTGCGGGCTTCATAAGAAGGCTCAGAGTCACTTAGCGGGCGATGGAAAGAGCAATGCTTGGAGTATCTCTGCGTGATCGAATCAGAAATGAGGAGATCCGCAGAAGAACCAAAGTAACCGACATAGCTCAGCGAGTCGCAGAACTGAAGTTTTCAACGACGACCACAACGTCGAACTGTTAACCGTTTAGGTAATAACAGGGCGGGACAGTTAATTTTCCAGTTCCCACGCAAAGTGCGTGAAGCGGAACGCAGTACGGTTGTTCTTTTGGCGAGGCTGCAATTGATTCGTTTCCCGGATGGAGCCGTTTATTTTGCATGCGACCGTTTACGTAATGACTATATTTCATTATTGGTTAAATTGCATTCATAATTTGGTGATCAGACAAAGAGATATTCGCCGTATAATAAACCTATTTATTAACTATTTGAAAATAAACTCGACTCGAAGACTCGAGTTTATTATTGCATGGGCACTCCTGCATTTCTGCTATGCCTCTTACTTGGTTTTTCTTTCGGTTTTAAAATTTGGACCGAAAATGCATATTCCAAATTTTATGGCTAGAAACATTTTCGTTTTAACAATACCATCAAAAATGTGCATTGTTAGGGTGTTTTCGCAAATTACTCCTAAAAACTCTCCTCAGACTTTTTTCTATAAAGATACCTAAGTCATCATATCGAGGAGCGGCCAAGCCGTTTGGGAGTAAGTGAACATATATAGAGAAGACAGACAGATATACAGACAGACAGACAACAAGAATTTAAAGCATTCCACAGAAATGGAATATTGTCATCTATTGAGATTTAGTAAGCAATAATTTGAGATGTAGAAAAACAAAGCGTATTTATCTAAATTAATATTGCCTGGCACTGAAAAACACAATTGATTCAAACTCTATAGTTGCCTACCGAACTTCCATAGTACGGCAGGAGCATGGACAAATGAACTTTTAGCTATGAATAGACAAAGGTCTAGCCCCATCATTGATCTATCTCTACAAGTATTAGGTATGCATCAAAAAAAGCTCGATTCACAGTTAATTATTACTCCTTCTACAATATTTTAAAAATACATATTATTACGTAGGTTAGGTCGAAAGTAATTTAACAGAAATGTCTGCACCCAGATCTAGACGAGTGATATCTGAAATCTCGCTGAACGACACGGCGATACGGGCGCCTATCTCTAACACAATTAGTTCAGCTCCCGTTACTTAGATAAGAACAATCGTTAATTAGCTTTCATAGAAGGCGGTAATACGTACAAGAGCCTAAAGAATAAATGAATATCTTTCTTTATTCTATTTGTACCGTAAGGACGTGTGAAGTGTGCCTTCTGTTTTATAGAGCAGAGGTTTCCAAACTTTAATTTCTCATAGACCTCTTTCAAAATTTCTCTGGTTCCGGTATACCCCCTCAGCTACATTTCTACGACTTCCGAATACTCGACAAAAATGTGAAGATTAGATTTATTGAAATTTGCGTTACGTTAATAAGGTTGGAACTCAGCTACCTTATTAACAGTTATACCAAAAATTAGTTTTTATAAAAACAATAAGGAAACAAGCAAGTTTCTATAAGTAACATTCGCTGAGCTTAAAACATTATCTGTCTGATAGATGAAGTCAAGCCAACATTTATTTTTAACTATGAAACTAAATAAATTTTCGTGGACAGCCAACAACATTTCGTAAGGGGCTCCACGTTCACGAAAATTGAACGATTTTTCAATTTTACAGCAACAGCAACGTATCTACATTGATCCCCGTCGGGTCCCCCATGGGCCACTTTAGGAATCAATGGTATAAAGCCACTATTCACTGACAGACATGACTGTTCAAAACGGCTTGTATGACAAATTTTAAAGTTTTTTAAGTATTAGAACTTAAATTAAAACACGAGTTCCATGAGTTTATTTGATATGCCATCAATAACAGTACAAATCATTATAAAATGATAGAAATAAACAATAAAAGTACTTGTAAACTATGCATATATGCTCAGACTACGGACAAAAAAAAACTAACTTTTACGACGTTCTAACAAAAAGGGATTTTATGTCGTTCTACGGAACTTCTTTCGTTGCTTTGGGGCGAAACGCGTTTGTCATTATCTCTTAGACTGGATATGTCTTCGTTAGGAGTGGGACGAAAATCCACACCCCTTTTGGTTACTACACGACATCGTACCGGAACGCTAAATCGCTTGGCGATACGTCTTTGTCGGTAGGGTGGTAACTAGCCACGGCGAAAGCCTCCCACCAGCCAGACCAAGACAAATTAAGAAAAATCTCAATCTGCCCCGCCGGGAATCGAACCCAAAACCTCCGTCTTATAAATCCACCGCGCATACCGCATACCACTACGCCACGGAGGTCGTCAAATCTATCTTATACAATATCTAC
Source organism: Mycalesis mineus (assembly GCA_034621355.1). NCBI lineage: Eukaryota > Metazoa > Arthropoda > Insecta > Lepidoptera > Nymphalidae > Mycalesis > Mycalesis mineus. The sequence goes on from CM067882.1 coordinate 16,425,368, forward strand.
TTATTTAAATAAAACACCAAATCTTGTTTAATTAACGAGAAACTTCGCTAGTTTGTGTGCTATTTGATGTTTGCGGTAAGCTTGTTCCGATTCAAAGCGGCTTCCATCGATACTATTATGGTAGACAATACACACACTGGAGTATCGACTAAATAGACGTCAAAACAAAGGCCCTCGTAAATAGAAGCAGAACTTACTGTTAGCTACTTGTACAGTATCTAATATCTTTATGTATCGTATATTTATGACGGCAGAGTGGCGAAGTGGGTAGTGACCCTGATTCTGCGTCTTAGGCTGTGGGTTCGATTCCCACATCTGGAAAATGTTTGTGTGAAGAGCATGGATGTTTTCCAGTGTCTGGGTTTATCTATATATTATATGTATTTATGTATAATATATATCAAAATATTCATCAGTTGTCTGAGTACACATAACGCAAGCTACCTAAACTTACTTTGGGGCTATATTGCGATGTGTGTAATTGTCCTATAATATTTATTTATTTTATTTATTTATTATTTATATATTTAAATGTTAACCTTAGATCAGTTTTTTTCAAAAACTATCTATGCAGATCTACACAAATAAATAAAATTGAAGGGTTTGTTTATAATTTTAAATTAACAGCTTTTTACTATATGCATATGAAGGTATATATATATACGGTAATTCCTCAAAAAATAAATTGTCTGTCTGTTATGGCTAATCTCTGAAATCGGATTGTAAATATTATTTTTACCCAACTGCGTCCGACGGAGGGTAATGTTTTTGTATAAGTTACCAGACTCATGAGTGAGGAGAACTCAAAATCGATAGACAAAAACTGGTAGTTAATAAAGACACTCAGAAACTGTATCATTAATTAACAGCCAATTAAGTTAAACGGCTTATTTATATGGGTAAGAAAGTGCCGTGTGTACATGCCCTTAAACGCACTAAACATGAAACATTGTAAACATTTTTCTAGGTGTCAATGTGAAATAGATACAATTAGATAGAAGTTCTCGTATGCAAAAGGCTGTCAGCTAGTTCCCGTTTGTAGGGGCTACTAGGTGTTTTTGACCTAGAAAGCCTATAACGACTGGTTCTCTACATAACTCTCCATATTTAGAATATCTAGCAAACTTGAAATAAGAGTCTAGTCACACGGTAGGTATTCGACAAGCCTTATCAAATTATCTCTGCCGAAAAAAAGCAATCTTTTTCGGGCCAAAAGAATTTTCTCTCAATTTTTCAACTTTTCACTTCTACTATCTATGCTTCGATATCTCTTTATAGCTAATAGGATATATTGACTCTTTTCCTAATTCTATCTTGTGGACTCGGGTGAAAAATCCATCCCTTCAAATATTTTTTCTAGAAGAGATTTGAGTTTAAGTATCATGATAATACCCTTTGGAAAGTTGAATCAATCAGACCCCTGATACGACCCTCTCATGTAGATCTCTCTTTCGTACCATCACAACGAAAGAGACCAGCGATCGATTCGTCGTCTTTGTCTTTCTCTACCCGGGAAATATTCACGCTTCATCAAGAGTCAAGTCGTCTTTGCTGTCCATAATATGGATCGGCCCATATTAAAAGCAAAGAGAAATAATCTGCAATCTGCGTCTGCAATCTGCATCTGCAAGTTTGCTATAGTAAATTGCTGATTGTACAATTATAACTGACAATCAGTAACTATCGGTTGAACTAGCTAGCCTAATAGAATTTGTTTGTATAGTGGACCAATAAATTAAACGTCGGCCTAACACAATTTCGTTTGGCTGTAGTGTGTGATTAATTCAACCGCAATACAAATCGATTGCGTTATACCTAGTAGAGTTGGGCTAACTGTTTACCTAATAATAATTAGGAATAGTATAAATGTGTATAGGTAAGGAAAGTAATAATATAATCAAAAGTGTATGAAACATAGTCTAAAAAAACACTTACCAAACGACGCTCCTGGTTAATGAGCCTGAAAAAAAAAAACAAACGATTAATATTAAATAAAGAAAGCATAAAATTAATACTTAATTAATTTGGCGTGACCTCCGTGGCCCGACGACCTCCGTGGCGCAGTGGTATGCGCGGTGGATTTATAAGACGGAGGTCCTGGGTTCGATTCCCGGCGGGGCAGATTGAGTTTTTTCTTAATTTGTCTTGGTCTGGCTGGTGGGAGGCCTTCGCCGTGGCTAGTTACCACCCTTCCGACAAAGACGTATCGCCAAGCGATTTAGCGTTCCGGTACGATGTCGTGTAGAAACCGAAAGGGGTGTGGATTTTCGTCCCACTCCTAACAAGTTAGCCCGCTTCCATCTTAGACTGCATCATCACCTAACATCAGGTGTGATAGCAGTCAAGGGCCAACTTATAGTCAATAAAAAAAATAACTACATCAATCGCTCCAAAGGATAGGAATAATTTAAACTTATTTGATTGTACAAGTTGTTTGTAAAACATCTGCATTACGCAAATTTGCAGAACATACTTTGTTAGAAAATTTCAAAACATTATTCCAAATCTCATAACTTTTCATTAGGTAATATTTCAATGCAGTTTCGCATTCGCCAAGTTATTAAAACTTTTAAGTAGTTTGAGCGTCTTGAGCGACGTCTGTCTACCATTTTGCTGCATTCACAAATTTCCATTCTTATGGTACGAGTAAGTATGACGAACTATGAGGTAAAACTGTGGAAAATTCGATATGTCTATGTGTGTTCTTTAAATTCTTGATTGAGCAATTGCAACTCAAATATTCCTGATCAATATGTTAAATTTCAGAATTTACTTTACTTTGCTAAATTATCACCTTATTCAAATTCAAATTCGTTTATTTCAAGTAGGCTTATTACAAGCACTTTTGAAACGTCAAATTGGACGATTTGTAGTGACTCTACCACCTATCGTATGAACTGAACTGCAATGCGATTTACCTATTTTAGGTTAACAAAAAAAGCGCTAGGAGACATCCGAGGTCTTTTAACTGAATATAAGGACTAACAGACCGAAATAGAAAAAAAAATGTTTAAAGATGTAAAAATAAATATGTAATTATACAAACACTAGGTATAATACTTCTCCTTACTATATATACTTGTATTATGTAGAAGGTAACGTAGGCAACAATACTGTGCCTGAGATCGCCGGAAGTTTCGCACTGGCGACAGTGCTGACGCTTCCTGCGCTGTGAAAATGGGGGTAGCCTATTCAATGTTTAGAAACACTATACATATATGTGTTGCAGTTATTGAATTACGCTTTAGACATTTTCCATAACCATACTGCCTATTTATTGGACACTGTAGTTGACTCGAAAGACTTTTTGTATTTAAAAGTATAAAATTATTCATAGCCCTAGTCTGTAATTGCAGTTTGTTGGAGTTTATGATATACTTTTAGTTTTAATTTCGAACTCTCTCAGTTTATAATTATAAATTAAAAATTTAAAAAACCCCTGACCCAAATTAGAAACATGAAAAGAACCAGTCAAGACAAATTCAACGAGCCCAAACTCGATGGGTTTACTAAAAAGGTAGACCAGGGTTACGTTTCTTACCTTCGAGCCTTATCATCAGACCAGCTCAGTCGTACCAGAAGACATTAGTGTTTCAAATGTCAGATCACACACATGCTTTAAAGCAACTGAGCGTGTAACATTTCTATCACACCTAACAAACGACCTGATGACCTTGAAGACCTGAACCGATTTCCACCAAACATAGCTAAGAACGATCTCGACTGATATACCTTTCAAACAAAAAAACCGCATTAAAATCGGATCATTCGTTTGGGAGTAACGATGGCACAGACAGACACATACACATACATTTCAACATTCATCATTCATTACATAGACATGTCAAACTTATGACACCCCGTCGTTTTTGCGTCGGGGGTTAAAAAATACTATAATTAGAGTGAGATAGAGACGAATCCGACACTCACACAAGAGAGTAATAAAAACATGATCACAGAATAATGCTACTGGCACTTCAATTCACAATTCATTCATTCATTCATTCATTCATTCATTAACAAGACGTCAATTTCAGATACATTTCGGCGCGCGTTCAAAACTTTTGTGTCATAAACAGTACGCAAGCCTCTGTGTGAATGTTTTTAAGTAGTAGTAGCAATTATTTATACATGGTATGTGAATTGTTGAATAAAATTTTTTAAAGATTTTGCAATTGTTTTAAGTGTCCCTGTATTTTATTTTTAACCGACCAAAAAACGGAGGAGGTTCTCAATTCGACACTCAATATATTTTTTTTATGTATGACCACGCATAACTTTTTACAGAGTTGTCAGATTTTGATAATTCTTTTTTTATTAGAAAGCTCACACTTCCAAGATAGTCCCATTGTCATCGTGTTAGGATCTGATGATAATATCCTGGAAACATTGGAGGAACTCTTTAAATTTTACACTTGCAGCGATTTCGGTTTTTGTGGAAGTATCGGTAGCTTTTTGGCTACAACGGGGCGATAAATCTAAAAAACTACTAAAAATTAAAAGGAGTTGGTGCCAGCCAAGATTTCTTTTTTAAGGACATTACCTAGAACCCACAAACTGCTTTACTATGTTAAATAAATATTCCTTAAGCTTGCTGGCACCGACTTCATAGATATGCTTAAGTAAATTAGAGCAACTAAATAACACAGTTATGTTTTACTTTTTAGTGCATTTTGAGTTGGTTCTATTCTTTGTTAAAAATTTTACATTTACAACTACCTAAGAAATCAGATTTGTCTAGTAGTTTTTAGTTTTAGCAAGACTAGGAAGATACAATAATAAGGCTAGTATAATAAGTGGAGGAGGATAATCATCATTATCAGAGTATAACAGACTACATACATAACTACAGGGCAAGACCTAATGATTATGATAATGTTTAATTCATTAACAATCTGTATCAGACGGGGACTGACAGCTTAACATGCTTTTCGAGGCACAGCAGTGCATCAATAACTACTTTCTAAACTGGGGTAATAAAAAACTCAGAAGTCTTCCACTGTGGTTCTGGGTGACACTTCCCAGGGGCAGAGCTCTATGCCACCACACGCGTCGCAGTTTGCGGATAGCGAAACGGCCCCTAGATATAGGGGCTAGCTGCGAATACCCAATAAGCAGTCGCGGACAAGGAGCGGTTCATCGGAGGGTCGCCGGGGAGCTTGTAGCGGAGTATACCCCATTAAATGGCGTCAAACTCGGTGATGATGAACGTCGGTGGCGAGTAAGAACCGCCACTCAAAACTAAGTTCTTTGCTCGGGGAGATGGGCCTCGTCAACCTTGGTTGGTAGTCCATCTAGGAGAAGGTCAACTCTGATTTCAAAAGACCAAACATGGGTGGGAAACTTGGGGAAAAATTTGGATGGCGGCACAAAAGAAATATACACTACCCCAGGAGGGTCCCGACTGCTCCGCGGAAGGAGAATCCCTCACTGACTATATGTCAGTCTGCCCCACGTATTCTGGGGGGGGCAAAGTCCGCTCACCCAAATTGACGCTAGAAAACAGAAGAGAAAACGAAATGAAGAAGCAAGAAAATGAAGAAGAAAAAGAAGACCCGTTTAGAAGAAGAGGATTGCAGAGGACACCACCATCCACTTCTACTTTAGCAAGTGTATCCGGTAGCAGTAGCAGAAAATTTACTCAACAAGCTCCCCATAAGCAGACACCTATGCCTGAAAATGTCACTGGAAAGAAACTAGTTCAGCAAGCTTTTCACCCCAGCCTATTCATAGCGAAATCAAGAAGCACACCAACAGACAGTACACCTAGTAATGTTGAACCACCTACAGACCTCACAGAATCACGAAATCATCCTGATTGGCAGAGGGTACCCACAATCAGAAACCCAAAAAGAAAGAAAGTGTCAGGCACACCATCACCAGAAGGGAAAACAACAACGTCTAACCAGTTTGCTTCACTGGACATAGATGTAGATGAAGCAGAAACTCAACAATCAAGCAGTAAACATGTTTACAAACCACCACCTATCATGCTATACGGCGTTGAAGATGTTGCAAAACTGACAGACTTAATTAAAACAGAATTAGACACAAAAGAGTTCACGATCAAAGTTGTTACTCGCAACCAATTAAGACTCAGTTGTCCAACAATAGAATCTTACCACCGGTTGATGAAAATCGTAAGAGAAAACAACCTCATTGGACATACTTTTTCTAGAAAAGACACAAGACCTTACAGAATTGTCATCAAGAAGCTTCATCCAAGCACACCTATAGAGGCGATAAGGGAAGCCATAGAGCAGTCTGGAAACACCGTATGTGGTGAAATAGTTAATGCTCGTTATGGACCAAACAAAATACCATTGTCAACATTCTTTGTCAACCTAGACCCTCATCCAAACAACTCGGAGGCTAAGAAAATTTCATATATTTTTAACACAAAGGTTGTTATTGAAGATCCAATAAAAAAAACAAATGTGCCCCAATGCAAACGATGTCAGCAATATGGACACACTAAAAATAACTGCCTTAGGCCATACAGGTGTGTGAAATGTGCAGAGAGTCATAATACAATAGATTGTCCCAAAAAAGACCGAAACACTCCAGCTAAGTGCTGCCTCTGCTTAGGTAATCATCCAGCAAATTACAAAGGCTGTGAAGTTTATGTAGAGATTAACAAAAGAAAGAGAAATCCCTTAAGAAGAGAGCAGACAAAACCAAAGAAACAAACAGAATATAAAGACTACTTACAAAACAATGAAAAACAGGAAAAAAATCATAAATTAGATCAACCATTAGGAGCACGGCAGAAAGAACAGACTAGACAACAGCCTTCAAGCCAGTATAAAAATAGAACATATGCGGAAGCTGCAAAAAACCAGAACAAAGATGAGTTTCCTACAGAATCTAAACTAGAAATTCTACTCACAAAACAAGCTGAAAAGCTAGATAAACTAATAGACCAAATGTCAATAATGATGAACTTATTGACTACAGTCATACAAAAGCTTGTGTAATGGCAACTCTAAGAGTAGCAACGTGGAACGTTAATGGACTGTCTAGACATAAGAGTGACGTCGAACTTCTATTGAATGTGCAAAGAATAGATGTACTATTGGTGTCAGAATCTCATCTTACACCCAACCACAATTTTGCTATTAAAGACTATATACACATATGCAACGCCACATCCAGACGGAACTGCTCATGCTGGAACAGCTATAATCGTAAGGAAATCTTTGAAACATGACATCTTAGAAGAGTACCAAACACCCCACTTACAAGCTACAACCATTTCACTCAACGATAGTCAAGGTTCACTTACTCTTTCTGCTATTTATTGCCCCCCTAAACCAAACCCTAAAGAGAACCAATTCTCAGACTATTTTAGAACGCTCGGACATAGATTCATCTGTGGTGGGGACTGGAATGCCAAAAATGTGCAATGGGGATCACGCCTGACGCTTCCTCGAGGCAGAGAACTCAATTCTAGCATAATTAAAAACAGGTTGCATATTTTAAGCACGGGCGAACCAACATACTGGCCTACAGATCCCAACAAAGTACCGGACCTCTTAGACTTCTTTGTATACAAAGGGCTATCACATTTGTACGTCAGTGTAGATAGCTGCCATGACAGCAGCTCTGACCATACACCAGTAGTAGGTACAATTAGTACAACTATAATCAAAAGGCCCTCTAAAGAATATCTGTACAATAAAAAAACAGATTGGCATGCCTTCAGAGAATTTATCGATACTAATCTATCACTAAAAATTGCACTCAAAACAAACGATGACATTGATGAAGCAGCCGAAGCCATAACGCGCATAATACAGTTTGCAGCGTGGATTACTACTCCAGATATAAGTAACAGGCCAGGCAGTGCTAACTTGCCCAAAGACATCAAAGGCAGGGTCTTAGAGAAAAGAAGACTTAGAAGAGTCTGGCATAACAGCCGTCATCCATCGGACAAAAGGGCGTTTAAACAAGCAGCAGTAAATTTAACATCATATTTAAAAGAGATAGAAAACGATACATTGCAACAAAAATTGGTAAATCTGTCTGCGTCGGCGAACAATGAGTATTCACTTTACAGGGCCGTGAAGACAAACAAAGATGCACCTACTAATACACGACATCCACTAAAACTAGAAAATGGTACTTGGGCGAGGACAGATAGTGAACGCGCAGAAGCTTTTGCTCAGTTTCTTAGTGAAGTATTTACGCCAAACATCGGCGACTCAGACACGGAAAAAGAAATCAATGAGTTTCTGGACAGTGATTTACAACTTAGCTTACCGATAAAGAGCTGCTCTCCTAAGGAGGTTTACAGAACAATAAACGAGCTTGACCTTAACAAAGCACCAGGATTTTGTCTAATAACGCCTGAACTATTACGACAACTCCCAAAAAAAGCAATCGTGTTTATAACTCAACTATTTAATGGGATCTTAAGAACATCACACTACCCAAATATTTGGAAAATCTCGGAAATTATTATGATACCAAAACCTGGAAAGCCACCGCATTTGGTTACATCCTATAGACCAATTAGCCTATTGCCAACACTGTCGAAGGTATTCGAAAAGATAGCTTTATCCAGATTTAAAACTATACTTCACGACAGAGAAATTATTCCTCAGCACCAATTTGGATTTAGGAGCGGACACTCTACTGTGGAACAAGTGCACAGAGTAGTCAAACAAATTCGAAACGCCTTGGAAAGTAAAGAATATTGCTCTGCTGTATTTTTGGACGTACAACAGGCTTTCGACAAGGTCTGGCACAGCGGATTGCTCTTTAAAGCTAAAAATTATCTTCCACACAGTTTCTTCTTGTTGTTAAAGTCATATGTCGGTCAGAGAATATTTCGTGTAAAAGCTAATGACGCATACTCGAATTTTCATGATATTAAAGCAGGTGTTCCTCAGGGATCCGTTTTAGGACCAACCCTCTATCTCTTATACACTGCTGATATCCCAGTATCGAACAGTGTACTCACCGCTACATTCGCTGACGATACTGCTGTATTGTGCAACAACAAAGACGCAAATATGGCTTCAAATATTTTACAAAACCATTTAAACAAAATTAATTCATGGATGGCTAAATGGCGTATCAAAGCTAGCTCAACTAAATCAACACATGTGACCTTCACCCTACGCAAAGAAGCTTGTAGCCCTGTCACACTAGGAACCGATGTCATTCCTCAAAGCGATACAGCGAAATATCTTGGCATCCACTTGGATAGAAAACAAACATGGAGAACCCACATAACAAAGAAAAGTGATGAACTAAATGAGAGATTCAGAAAACTTAACTGGCTCATGGCAAGATATTCGCATGTGTCGCTTAACAACAAATTGCTTATTTACAAAACAATAATTAAACCTGTGTGGACCTACGGAATTGAACTGTGGGGAACAGCCAAGAACTCAAATCTTGAAATACTGCAAAGATTTCAAAATAAAGTTTTTAAAACTGTTACAAATGCCCCATGGTTCACTAAGACTTCTGAGCTGCATGAGTATCTGGGCATGAAAACTATAAAAGAAGAAGTTGAACTCAGATCAATGAGCTATGAAAATCGCATTGCCACCCATCGCAATAAACTGGCTACATCCCTCAGAGACCCGATAAGCGTGAGAAGGCTAAAACGCGCCTTTATATGGGACTCTTAAAACAAATAAAATGACATTGCACACATTAGAAATTAAGAAAGTGGCATGGCCTTCAATGGAAGACCAGCTACAAATATCATTAGTCCCTCAACAAATTTGCTTATAGCTGTTGTGGCTGATTGCATAATAGAGAAGAAAAAAAAAAAAAAAAAAAGTCTTCCACAACCCAGCCGAAGATTTGAAACCAGGTCCTCATGGACAAGGCCCCATATGCTAACCACTAGAGGCAGTCACTAAGAATTATAACTCGGAACAAAGGCTTAATATACTCTTTGGGACAACGGGAGTATTGTAACTTTACAACTTTTCAACTCAATGCTCAAGACCTCCAAAGCCTTTAAAGCTCACCACTGGACCAAAGAGGCACTCTATATTATACTTGTATTATATTATAAGTAGCTCTAGTAAAATAATTCATTCTATATTTGTTGCACTGATTCTAAACCCTCTGACTGCTTTATACATACTCATTACCTTGTTATTAAAACCAAGCAGAATTATGAAGCATACATGACACATATTCTGACAAATTCTAACTGTTTATTAATTTCACTATAAGGTAAACAACTCTAAAATTTACCACCAAACAGTAAATTATATAGTTAACACTATGTACACAAGCTTTATGTATGCAAAAATGAATTATACAAACAAATTTAAGTTCATATGTGAGTCAGGGTGATAAATAGACATCATTGATGTCACAATTGATATAACCTTGAAGGTGCAGTCAATAGAACTTTATGGATAGTGTATTTAATTTCTGCTACTCAATGCCATAGCATAAAATGTACCATTTTGTCAAATGGTCCTATTACATCATAGTTATATACAGGTTCCAGGGGGCTGCTGGACACAGTTGTCTCAAAACTATATATTTTTCTTATTGATATAAAAGTATTCAAACAACCATGCGGGTCGCCTGATGTTAAGCGCATAAACATTTGCAACACCAGAAGCATTGCTAGTGAATAGTTATTATTATTACAGCATATCTGCACAAATTTTTATCACTCTCTAATCATATATACAAAAAATTTTGAAACCTAAACAAGAATTGTTTCAGCTCAACAATGATTTACAATTCACTGACATACCTATTTAATGAAATAGACAGATTAGCTCTACTTTTATGTACAACAGAGAAAAAGGCTTCAATTGCCTTTTATATATATTTTTAAATAACACTTAATTTGGCCTTCCCAGTTGTACATAACAAAGGAATTACAAAAAAAAATAATTATAACAATTACCCAAAAAGTTATATTACAATATAAGCTGAATGTTTTTTCCATGTCAATGTAAATTTTATACATACAATAATGTATATTGGGACAAAAACCATTGTTCTAAAATAAGTCAGAGTAAGGAGTAATGTACTCTTAGGACTATTCGTGTTACAATTTTTCACTAACTTAATTATTTTGCTGACACTATAGGAATTTCTTCGCGTCATCAATGAGAAACCGGTCATAGAAAACCGATAGTTTCTTACACTTTTAGGTTTTACAGCGACAAATTTCGAGGACTATTATTATCTAGATGTATCGTGCAGTAGATAAAATAATTTCGTTTATGATTTTCACTCAAATTATCTTGAAAAACATTATCTTAAAATCTTTACTCTCTTCGAACAAGTGTTGGATACATTACATAAACTAATCTCAGGAGAACCTTTAGATTAATACTTACCTTTTGTAATCGTCACCTAGCTTTGTCTTCCACAAGAGAAATTATAAGATAACGTTCTCTAATTTCACGATAATAACAACAAACATAAAATCGAAACAATAATCGAAACTATTGACACGATTGACACCCAGATACCATAGACAAAAAATGCCTATAAAAGTAGGTCAAATAAAATCAAAGAATTATAATTATTACACATAATTATGGATAATACAGTATATGTAATCTTATTTCCATACTCTATCTTATTCTTTCTAGGCATCCTGCAATATTTTTTATAGATATATTAATACTTTTATCCAAATTTTCTCTTCTGGTCAATTCTCTTATCGTCTGTGCTTTTAATGTATCCATAGACATTTTTGAAATCAGATGACATTTCATGACAAAATCCATCAAAGTCGTTGTAAATTATTGACATTTTTGTCAAACGTCAAAAGTGAAGTTGAATAGAATAATTCGCTCATTTTCCGTCTCCCATTAATATTACAGCAATTTTTAATAACACTATAACTATTCAAACAATCGCGTGTGTGTGAAACGCTAAGTTTTCCTCAAAGTTACAAAGTTCGATTGTGTAACTGCATACGAAAAATTAATGTGAAATTATCGTGAACAGTGAACTTTTTACACGGATAGATTAGATAAAAGCTTGCAACTGAATTGTGCTAAGTGTAAACAGATATAATGAGTGAGCCAGTGAAAATATTTGACGTGAACTCTGACCATACGTTATCAAACGCTGGCGTAATGGGGCCAGCTGATACGCCTTCCTTTAGAAACCCCATCCCTGGCACATCTGGTGTTAACAATGGTTTTAGTCCCCCCGCGCTACCACCACGTCCAGATATGTCTATGCAGACAAGCTATGGAATGAATAATGGCATGTCTTATGGTGGTATGGGCGGATATGGTATGGGGTATGGTGGAATGGGATACGGAGGATACAATGGGTATGGTATGGGAGGGATGGGTATGGGAATGGGTATGAGTCCGTATGGAGGATACAACAGATATGGCCCTATGTATGGAGATGTAGAGAATAGGTAAGTTTCCTTGTATTTGCCCATGACTCAATCATTTTTAGTCTGATTTCCTTATGTTACTGCGCAACAAATATACAAGTACATAAACATCTTTTATTTTCTAAATTTAAATTGTAAAACTTGTAACACAAACAAAGTAAAGAAGCTATAAAACATTTATTTTCTCTGTACAGCTATTGTTAAAAGTTAAGATACATCTTTTAACAATTTACTTAATAATAAACTTATCAATTCAAAAAAATTATAGTGATATTTAGTTAGATAATTTAACAAGACAATAGCTAATATTATGTATGTAAATATTTGTATATATATGCATGTTTATTACTCAATCTCATGTGAACAGTTAAATAATGAAATTAGGTACAAATTACAATACATCTCTTTCTCTACATGAGATGATTTTTCTACATTTTATGAAGAGAAAAACATTTATTTTCATTTAATAGTTGTCAAATTTAAACTATTGCTCTCTTTTTAACCGACGAAAAAAAACCGAGGAGGTTCTCAATTTGACACATATATTTTTTTATATGTATGACCACGCATAACTTTTTACAGAGTTGTCCGATTTTGATAATTCTTTTTTTATTAGAAAGGGCATACTTCCACGGTGGTCCCATTGTCATCATGTTAGGATCTGATGATGATATCCTGAGGAAATTAAAGGAATTCTTCAAATTTTGGAGGCACGCTTACAGCGTTTTCAGTTTTTGTCTCGGTATCGGTAGCTTTTTGGCTACTAGTGCCATATAATATACTATGACAGTATAGTACGAGTACGATACGTGATGATAAATCACTAAAAAGTAAGAAATAAAAATTGAACCGACTCAAAACGCACTAAAAAGTAAAAAATAACTGTGTCATTTAGTTGCTTTAAATTACTGATAATGACACAATTTTTAACTTTTTAGTGCGTTTTGAGTCGGTTCAATTTTTATTTAAAAATTTTTATGTCCTATCACAAAGAAAGTGAAGGCAACATTTCAACTCTACAATTAGACAACAATATGTCTACTCTTTCCCTAAAAAAGCATAATGGTTATTTGTTTGAAAACTGAATATTACTATTATTTATTATTCCATGTGAAATATACACAATAAAAAATACAAATAATAAATACATACTTCAAATATAAGAAGACACAAAAATAAATAAATAAACCTTCTTCTTCTTCTTCCCGGGCTTTTTCCGCACTTGGCCACAAAGTTGGCCGTTGTACGTGAGTCCTCCGGTGTAGGTCCCCTCTGGTTTATTCCAACCAGCCGAGCTCGCTCCAGAAGCTTAGGAGGCCGCCCAGGTCGCCGATCGCTTCATGGAGTGTCGCTGAGGAACCAATGTAGGTAGCTCGTTGCTCCGACACACTGCTGCATCTAAGCATAACATGTATCGGTGTTTCGTTTTCCTCCATGCAGGCTCTGCATAGAGGACTGTCAGTCATACCTAAAATTGAAAGGTGTTTGTTTAACATACAGTGGCCTGTTATTAGCCCTACTACTGTTCTCAACTTCATACGACTAAGGCGCATAAGTTTTTTCGTTAATTTTGGATTTAAGTTTGGAAGTGCTTCCTTTGTGTGGTTGCACTCTGTTGTTTTGGTCCATAGCTCGGCATGAGCATTTATAGTTTGTTTATGTAGCCATGATTTATATTCACTGAACGGTATGGGCGCTATTGGTTGTGGGCCTACTACCTTCAGTGTTGCAGCTTGTTTTGCTAGCTGGTCTGCCATGTCATTACCTATTATTCCACTGTGACTTCTTAACCATTGTAAGGTCACTGTGTTTCCCATCGCGAGTGTTTCTAGGGCGTGGTGACAGTCGAGCAGTAATCTTGAGGTCGTAGAGGATTTTGTTAGAGCTCTTAATACTGCTTGGCTGTCACTGTGTATGGTAATATTGAAATTTGTTACCTGTCTGTTAGCCATAGCTATGGCTGCTGTTGTAATTCCAACGCACTCAGCCTGAAAGACTGAGTTGTGCTTACCAAGCGCTTGCATGATCTTTATGTTCAGTTCCTGGCAGTATGAACCTGCTCCTGTTCCTCTGGTGGATTTTGATCCATCAGTGTACACATCGATTGTGCTCGAATTGCTTCTTGAGTATGTATTTTCTTCCATGATGATGTTGTACGGTTTGTCTATCATGAATCGTTTACATGTTTTATCACAAATCCATTCTAGGCTTGGGTTTGCCGTTAAAGCCTCCTGAAGGATTTTGGTGTGTCCAGTATATCTGTCTTTCCATAGCCCACAGGTTTTTAGTCTGAGTGCTGTCAAAATTGCCTCTTCTTTAATATGGAGGTGTAGTGGTGGTATTCCCAGAATTGCCTGAAGGGCTGCTGTTGGGGTTGTATTCATACTACCTGTTATTGCTAGTAGTGCCAGTCGCTGGAATTTTTGCAACTCTTGTTGTACAGTGATTAGAACTGTCCTTGTCCACCAGATTACTGATGCATAGGTCAGTGAGTTTCTGACTACGGTCAAATATAGCCATTTCACTATATGTGGTTTCAGTCCCCATGTTTTCCCAATCATACGTTTGCATTGGCTGAGGACGATTGTTGTGTTTTGGATTTTAGATTCAATGTGTTTCTTCCAGTTTAGCTTATTATCCAATGTTACACCTAGGTATTTCACTTCGGTTGAGAGTTGAGAGTAAATAAACCTTATCTCTTAGTAGCAATCTCTGCCAGGTAACCTTAGGCTAAGAAAAACTATAAAATAAGAGACTGCAATTAGTGTACCTATAAAATATACAAACATACAAACGATTACACACTAATACATAAACTACACAAATAATACCTACAACTATAAAATATATCATAAAATAAACTAATATATTAACATGTCTTAATAAAAATATGAATAGATTAAGTCATCTTTTGAGCATAAAATAATAAGATTTATATATATTGTTTATGATTTAGAAATTAAATGGAAACTTTTCTAATGACATAATTTTCATTTCCTAAGGTTCATCCAACTGGCAGAAGAAAACTCAAGACCAGCATTTGACTCCATTCAGAGTGTTGTGAATGCAGTGGGCAGTGTTGCAATGATGCTTGAGAGCACATTCTTTGCTCTGACCAGCTCTTTTAGAGCTATATTAGGTAAGCAGGTTTTATATCAAATTAAATCCATTTATTTCAAGCACTTTTCATGTCACTTTAAAATTTACTTACCTTATTATTTGTATTAAAATATTATTAATAAATAAAATTTGGGCATCTAAGCTTCATTTTATAAGAACATATTTTATGTTAATGATATTGGTTGGTATCATTGATTTGTCCCATTTGCTAACTTAGCAATTACCTTATGATATCTTTACACACATTGGTTTATACCTATTTGAAATGACATTTTCTGAAAAATGTATTACATAAATAACCTAAATGCAAAATTATTTATTAATAAAATATTGATCCAAAATATATTTTTTATAGGTGTAGCAGAAAACTTTGGTCGACTAAGATCATTATTTGCCCAGTTCTGGTCTACATTTGCTGTAGTGCGCAGTTTAAACTGGCTTGTAAGAAAACTCCTAGTTTTACTGGGAATCAGAACAGAGTGTGAATTCAAGGTAAGTCAAACTCATTAATTAACTTATATACCTTTGCTTATAATGTGTCCATATTCATCTAGTATTTTGAAAAAGCTAATTCTGATAGTCATTATTATTTGCTTAGACTGGTAATAAAGGGCGTTGAGCCCTCTATTTATCTCTTACCTATGTATTTGCAATCCACTGTGTGAGTCACACTCCCGAATAATAAGTTTTGTTATTGGTTATATGGTTCAGACTATAACACAATGCTGCTAAAAACTTTTAAGAAAAAAGAAAAACTAAATTTGTGGTCCTCCTAAGAACTACATTAAATGTTTCCCTAATACAGTTGATATTTGGGATCTGTTGGTGACATTATTCTTATTATTTTAAGTCTGGGAATTGTGATTTTTAAATACGTAGTTTATCCTCACAGTTTATTCTCTCTTGAACTCTCTGAGGTTTCTTTGATCGCATAACTATAAATGTAATTTGTTACAGTGTCAGTTTTATCTGGGAAGCTTATATACAGACATATAAAAATATAGGTTCAATAAACTGCCTCACCCCATTCATAGAAGTTATATGATATCTGTTTTACACTTGTATTCTGCAATAGAGATAACTTTATGTCAGTACCATTACTATAGGTCCCTAGATCCCTTTCCTTGTTTGAAATACATCGCAGTAATATAATAAAGGCGCGTGCATGCGTGAGTGCGTACGTTTGTGTGTGTGCGTGCTCCTTTGCATGTATTATGTATTGACCCGATTTGTCTGAAGTTTAGAAAGAGGCTAGATTATACCCTGTAGGCTAGTTTTTATACCGAATGTCCTACGAAAACGGAATTACGCGGGCAAAACCGCGGACTTCCTTAAATAATACTAAATTTATACTTTAGATTTTTATATTTTAATTTAATTCAAGAAGACCATATTCATTTTATGTTCAAATTAACTTTAGCTTCATTTGCATAAATAATTTGGTTGGTTAGTATACATATAACTATGAAATATTTTAGGTAGGTATGTTAATTTCCATTGTGTAAATTCAACAATACTAAGTATCTTGTGAGTTCATTACAATTTGTACCACAACCATTACAATGTAAGGTCTTGACCTCATACAATCTAGGATTTAGTCTCTCAGGTAATATGATTTGTCTTGATACTGGAAAGCAACCAAATGCTTTTATTAAACTACTGACGAAGGTTTTTAAGCCAAGATATTTTATACTATTGAGAAAGCTTGTCAACAAATAAATTAAAAATGAATGAATGAATGATTTTACACTTTTTTTTTTAATTAACTAGTTAATGATGAATTCATGACAATAAATTAAATTAGTAAGCTTAAAACTAATTAATATATTCAATATATTTTAAATAAGATTTTTTAAAATAACAAAACATAATTTTAAATTTATTAGGCATAAAATGTGTTGCATTTTCTACCTTCATTTTTAATTTGTTTGTTCACAAGCATTCTCAATCGAGTTTGGCTTTAGTATAAGTATCTTTTGCTTTGTATAATTATCCAAACAGTTGCAGTATGTCCTTTTTTGACTCTCAATGCCTCAGTATTCCAAAGTCCTTTTCTTTATTTTGTTCGTAATCCCATAATTGATAACTGAGTGTTATCAAATAGGTATAGACGGATTATTATATTTGGCAATGAGTTTGCTCGGAGATAATTTGCATAATCACGTTAGGTATCCGACAAAGAGCTCTTATCACGATGTATGCGACGACGACGCACTGCACTGATAGTATTATAGAGATTCGATTGTTATCGTAACTATAACATGTATAGCATGTATGTAAATCATTTTTTATTTTTGCCACATTGTAAGTGCATTTTGTTCATTAATAACACCTATAATAATGAGTTATAGCTCACTCACGGAGCGATTCCAATCGCACGAAGCGAGGCAGAAATAGGTATTCATCTTTCATTGAAAAAATAAAATTTTGAAATTTGTAGAACCAGTGGGGTAAATGGTTGTACATAAAGATAAGTATAAATGTATTATATATATTGTATGTTTTATATATATTTACTTATTTTACATTTTGCATATGTATTCATGTTTATTTATTTATTTATTTTTAAATATTATAGTGTTTATTATTTATAAGTAATTATAAGTTATGTATAAAGTGTGTTTTAGTTTTTATTTGTTCTCGATTTATTTGTAAATTATATTGTGGTACTGTAAATTCTTGTGTAAATTGTATCCTGTTTCTTATCTTTCCTGTCTTGGTGTGTGCAATAAAGTATATTTTCATTTCATTTCAAGTGCGAGTTTTTCACCGAGCGACTGCAGAAAAACGTAGTCACTCATAATGTCAAATTATATAGCAAAAAAAGCGTTTACTCTCGCTATAACTAGATGACATACAAATTTTCGTTAAGTAATACGCAGTCGCTTGGTAACAAACTCACACTCGGCACTCAGATTAATTTTTTTAAGTTTCGTTTTTGGTATATCTTTACGTTTCGTTACGTTAGAGAAAACAGTTATAGTCAAAAAAATATACAATAGAAATCGATTAATTGGTATGGGAGTATTCGTTATATTATAATACGAAGTATGTTCGTACGTGTTCAGAAATAAAAATATTGAACACATCAATTTGCAGGCATGGGCGGAAGCGGTGCAAGCCACGCAGGCCGGGTCCGCCACACCCGAACAAAAAGCTAAGGGGTCCAGCTGGCCTATATTGCTATTCTTTGGAGTGATCGCCGCGGCGCCTTACATTGTGCTGAAGATGTTGATCGGGCTATCTTCGAGTATAAATGAAAAATGTAAGTGATTTATCATTATCAACCTAATTTTTCTTCTTTCTTTTTTACTATAGAACCCAGACATCAAACATGCTTCCGGACAATTCATGGTGTTAGAGATCACCATGAGTTTCCTAATTCTGGGCTGATAATGTAAATTTGAATTTGCGAAAAAGAGGTAGCTATATTACCTCCAATATGTCTTTTTCTCTACATATAAAGAGATATTGCTTTAGGCGCACTTTAGGCTTACTAGAAAAAGGTCGTTTAGAATAGAGGTTATTGTAAAGTCTCTCTATCTAAGGTCTATTATAAAATTCACTTGATTTGTTTTATAATATGCACTCAAGTTTCAATAACCCCTATTATGCACCCATTTCATAATCAAGGATTATATAAACATCTTGTTAAGATAGTAATACTAATTATAAAACTTGTGCACATGAGCAAAATTAATTATTCTTTCAGTCATTATGTTTCTTATTCATGATTTGTCTTCTATAATAATTATGAGGGTAGATAAGTGTAAATTTTGACTAACCAACACAAGTTAAATCAAAACTAGGAGTACTCAGCCATAAAGAAAATATGTACATAGCTAAAGATGACAATATGATTTGTAAAACAATTCCTGATAAAGTTATCTAGAGTTTTTTTTTATCAAACATAGTAACTGGCAAGCGACAACTGCTGATAATATAATAAAATTAATCATACTACTTAGTGCGTAGCAGCTGATAAACACACGCTATAGAAGAGCTATTAACAACTCCAAACAAACATTCACAATCAAGTCTAAGCACCTAACTGTTGGAAAATATTTCTGAGGTACTAACTTCGAACCCAGAAAAATTAAAGTTTGGTTTACACCGTGAATGAACAAGCTCATGAGTAAGGGGTATATGTATAGCTCAAATGTTTGAATTTAACTTGATCATCGGATGAGTATGGCAGCTTACCCTTTGGATGGGAGCATAGCAACATAGGACTGACTAGGAACATAAAACACCTAGGCTGGAGGCGCCATAAATAAGCGATTAAGCGCTTTCTGCATTCAATGCACTGCATTGTATTGTAGTCAAAGAAAATAATTATGTTTTTAGTCCGCAACATGGTTAGGATTTTAACTATTTTGTAGTCAGCCTATATTTCCTCTGACAAGCTCTATTTCAAAAAAATCGAAGTCTTACTATGACCTATATTGTACTTTTTATTGTCAGAAGAAAAAAATACTTGAAAAAGAAATACTTTTAAAACACTCAAAAAAGTAAAATAGAGTACAACAAAAATATATTTTTATTTTCATTTAATATTTGAGTAAAAACTTGTAAATAATTGAAAACAGTTTGTATGAATTCAATTTTTACCCAATTATTCTTCTCTTTTTCACAGTACAAGACCCATCTACCTGGCAGAATCCCCTTCGTGCGATTGCCCAGCACGATTTCCAAGCATCGTCACCCCAGGAGATCAGCTTCAACGCGCACCAGGTCCTTACCCTCGCCCCACAGCACCTCCAGGGTCAGCTCTGGAACTCCGGCTGGCTGATGGCTTCAACAGACAGACACACAGCTGGACTAGTTCCCGTCAACTACATTAAAGTTGTGAAACCTGTCAACCAGATCGAGAACAATGTTGCTAGCAATGCAAATATGAGTAGTACTGAAAATGTCATAAATAGCAAACCTTTGGAAAGCGCATCGGA
Organism: Mycalesis mineus; assembly: GCA_034621355.1. Taxonomy (NCBI): domain Eukaryota; kingdom Metazoa; phylum Arthropoda; class Insecta; order Lepidoptera; family Nymphalidae; genus Mycalesis; species Mycalesis mineus. The sequence continues at coordinate 16,445,798 of CM067882.1, forward strand.
TCCGACGGTTGCAGCGGAATTGGAGAAAATTTATAGTGGACAAGAGCTTTAGTTCTCTAGGTTAGCAACATTACTCCTTTCTAAGTTGGCAACATTAAGTTATGTCATACTTACAGTATAGTCGCGACTATGTTTACGGATACCTGTATCTTTATTTTCCCAGCATTTGATCTCAATAAAACAAAGTCTGTATATGTAATGTACATTTCTCTGAGTAATCTTTCTTTTGAATACTGACAACACACAGTAACCGACAAGTAAAATTAAAACATTTTTAAACACATTAATCCAAAACTATGCTCTCTCGCTTGCGCATTACCTTAACCTTGCCTATGTATAAAATCGTAATTTTGGAAAATTTTTGTCTTATAGATTATAAACAGAAATTAATTTTGTCAATTAACATACTTATTTTATAGTGAGAGCTATTTTATATATGAGATCAAAAGTAAATGATGAAAGTTCAAGTCTGATTGATGTTCCCCGAGGCAGGAACAGATTTTCATGACCAGTATCTTCCTGGTACAAAACTCGTTAACAGTGTGATTGTATGCAGCATTAAAATGGTGCAGTGGCATGAATTTATAAGGAGGAGGTATCCTACTCCCAACAAGTTAACCCACTTCAATCTTAGATTTCAACATCAGGCGTGATTCAGTCAAGTGCTAACGTGTAATGAATAAATAAAAGCTATTGCAATGGCATGAATTAAAATCAGATTTGATAGTGGATGATGGAGTAGCATCTCGGACATTTCCTTATTACCAACTAACTTAACATTAAAAACACTTTCTTCAAATAGTCAGACTATTGGACTATAGTCTTGTTGAGTAGTAACATTGCTGTTTAGGAAAAATTACGTGAGTAAACCAAAATAATCTAATGAAGCCAATTTTAAAGCATCACATTGTGAAGTCTTTTGAATTACTTAATATAGTGGTTTATATATATAGTCAATTAAGCATTTGTAATTAATTACAGGTTGTGTAGAATAAGGTTTGGGGAGAAGGTAATTCATGTGGGTATTTACTTTAATACAATATTTTAATTAGCATATAAAATTATATGAAAATAACAATACCCTATACGGGGCTGTTTATAAATTACGTAATAAGAATTATACGATTTTTTGACCAATTGTCCTTGATGGAAATGTTTTTGGGTTTTTTCGTTAGTGTTAGGTTTGTGTTTCAACACATAGATTTTGAAATGTGACGTCATGAAATTTGGGATCCCTTGTCATAGTCACATTTCGTTGACCGCCTCGCTCCACCTTTAGTGGGAGTAACGTGTGACGTAATTTATATATGGCCCCTAACTTAGTGTATCGTATTGAGAAATTATTAGAATTTACACCAATATACTCGAAGATACGCATGCATTGCGCAGCTTGCTAGTGTTCAATAAATCCTGTACTTTTTGTTCACACTAAGCCGACAATATACTGACTCAGGCCAGTGCCGGATTAAGCAAGCGCGGGGCCCGTAGCAAATTATTTCAAAGAGCCCTTGATCTACTATGGGTTCTTAAGTATAAAGTGGTAAAAAAACAAATCAATAGTCTATACGTTTATTTGCCATCTATAAGTTACAATTTTGTGGGTATTTAGTAAATTACTATAGGCGCTGTTAGGCTCTGACAAGTACAAAAAGCCAGAGATGGGATTTTCTAGCTATATAGAATAATTTTGATAAGAAACTAACAATTGAAAACTGATGATGCTACACAAATTATTTTTTTCAATACATATTTCAAAGTTGATATTTAATGCAAAGTATATTATTTTTTTAGGAATAGCTAATGTTATATTTTATCAATGGTGTACTTTAAATAATGTTTATGTTTTATATTTATTTACTTGTTTCTTTTATTATTTTTTAAACTTCTACAAAGTAACTTTTCTAGATTTCATGTGGGCAAATTGAGAAATGATACTATTCGTATCAATTTCTCTGAGCAAATCATATTCTATATTCATCAAAGCAAGATAATTCAGACGTTCTTGACTCATAGTGTTCCTTAACTCATTTTTTATGCGCTTTAATGTCGAAAATGAACGCTCGCCAGTGCAGTTAGTGATCATGAGAGATAAATAAATGCGCAAAGCAATTTCTAAATTGGGGAAACATGATTCCAATGAATTGTCCATTAGAAATTTATAATATTGAATTTCCAGAGCTTCGTTTTTCGTACTGTCAATCGCACCAGCCGCATCTGTTTTGAGTAGCTCGGCAAACTGCACTAATTCGTTGTCTAGGCTGTCTTCCAAATCATTTTCATAAGCACTGACTATAATTGGTGTTTTTTTCAAAATCTCTTCTGCTGTAAGAGATTTTAACTGTCGAAATATTTCAAAAACACTAGTTAGTTTTTGATATGCTTTCATGCGTTTATCTAAAGCAGATAGTGTGTTATCAATAATGACAACAAAGACCTCAATTTCAAACTGTTTACCAGGTGTAACTTTCTCAACAAATTCGTCGAGTGTACTAGAACCGCTAAAATCGTCGTACTTTGTGTTCCGCTTGCGTCGTCTTGAAGTCTGTTGCTGATATTCATGACAGCCTGTCAGCTCTTTGGCTTGTGCTTCAATATTTGAAAATGTAGATCGCATTGTTTGGACATATCCATGTAGTGATTCATAAAGGGTGTAGCCCGTATTAAGATCTATTTTAGACGATTGCAGCGACGCACTAGTTGCTTGCACGCGTTCTAAGATTCTATTCCACGTAATTGTCATTATTCCAGTTTCCAACTTATTCATCTTTGAAACGAGTCCGTAAGCTTGATTACAACACTCTGCCTTTTGATCTGTATTATTGGAAATGGTATCCAAAACTTGCTTGATATTGGTAAAACCACATAAAAGTGCCTTCGTAGCATCAGCTCTGGCGGACCACCTAGTATCCGATAACCTTTTCAAAATCGGAATTTTCGAAGTAAGAGCTTCCGTAAGAAGACTCCAACGATGTGTAGAAGCGGAAAAAAAATTGTAAAGATTTTCAATAAAATCGAAAAAAATTAATGCTTCTGTACAACAGTCTGCAGCGCACTTAACAACTAAATTTAATGAATGTGCAAGACAGGGAATGTATTCTGCATACTTATTTATTTCTTTAATTCGTGCTTGCAAGCCGTTGTATTTTCCGCTCATGTTGCTGGCATTATCATAGCTTTGTCCACGACAATCTTTGATATCAATGCCATTCTTACTTAAGAAATCTAGTAAACTCTGGGCGAGTTGTTCAGCAGTATGGCCTTCCATATCTAAGAACTTAATGAATCTCTCAACTGGCCCAGATGGTAAAACATAGCGCACTATCAGAGTCAGTTGGTCTACATGCGATATATCTGGAGTAGAATCTAATGACACTGAATAGTACTTGGATCTCTTAATTTCGCAAATAATTTGATTTAGCATGCTTGATGCAATTAATTTGATAAATTCTTCGCATGTTGTTTTAGATAAATATGAGGTGTGCCCTTTTCCTTTATGAGCATAAGTTAGAATATGTTGGGCCATAAAAACGTCGAATTCAGAAAGTAATTCTAATAAGCCTAAGTAATTCCCATTATGAGTTGAACCAACAATTTCATTACTACCCCGAAACGCAAGCCCTCGTTCTGCTAAAAACTTTATGACTGCAATAATTCGTTTTAAGAGCATCTGCCAATAATTTAGTTCAGTCTCAATTTGGCTCACAAGTTGAGAATCGACACACGCATTCTTTTTTTTCGGTTTAACAGCGAAATTATAGCTTTTCTATGCGAAGTGCTTTCTTCATGCCTTTTCAACAAATTGTTCGCGTTCTTCCAGTCATCAAACCCATCTTTCGTAAACCTCGCTGACTGATTAGTATCTGAA